>CM075751.1:20181224-20216224 GCA_037974335.1 Prionace glauca | reverse complement strand
GAGACAGAGAGATGGAGATAGAGAACGAGGGAGAGCAGTAGAGGGAGAGACAGAGAGATGGAGATAGAGAACGAGGGAGAGACAGAGAGATGGAGATAGAGAATGAGGGAGAGCAGTAGAGGGAGAGACAGAGAGATGGAGATAGAGAATGAGGAGAGCAGTAGAGGGAGAGACAGAGAGATGGAGATAGAGAATGAGGGAGAGCAGTAGAGGGAGAGAGACAGAGAGATGGAGATAGAGAACGAGGGAGAGCAGTAGAGGGAGAGAGACAGAGAGATGGAGATAGAGAATGAGGGAGAGCAGTAGAGGGAGAGAGACAGAGAGATGGAGATAGAGAACGAGGGAGAGACAGAGAGATGGAGATAGAGAACGAGGGAGAGCAGTAGAGGGAGAGAGACAGAGAGATGGAGATAGAGAACGAGGGAGAGCAGTAGAGGGAGAGAGACAGAGAGATGGAGATAGAGAACGAGGAGAGCAGTAGAGGGAGAGAGACAGAGAGATGGAGATAGAGAATGAGGGAGAGCAGTAGAGGGAGAGACAGAGAGATGGAGATAGAGAACGAGTGAGAGCAGTAGAGGGAGAGACAGAGAGATGGAGATAGAGAACGAGGGAGAGACAGAGAGATGGAGATAGAGAATGAGGGAGAGCAGTAGAGGGAGAGACAGAGAGATGGAGATAGAGAATGAGGGAGAGCAGTAGAGGGAGAGACAGAGAGATGGAGATAGAGAACGAGGGAGAGCAGTAGAGGGAGAGAGACAGAGAGATGGAGATAGAGAACGAGGGAGAGCAGTAGAGGGAGAGAGACAGAGAGATGGAGATAGAGAACGAGGGAGAGACAGAGAGATGGAGATAGAGAATGAGGGAGAGCAGTAGAGGGAGAGACAGAGAGATGGAGATAGAGAATGAGGGAGAGCAGTAGAGGGAGAGACAGAGAGATGGAGATAGAGAACGAGGGAGAGCAGTAGAGGGAGAGAGACAGAGAGATGGAGATAGAGAACGAGGGAGAGCAGTAGAGGGAGAGAGACAGAGAGATGGAGATAGAGAACGAGGGAGAGACAGAGAGATGGAGATAGAGAATGAGGGAGAGCTGTAGAGGGAGAGACAGAGAGATGGAGATAGAAAATGAGGGAGAGCAGTAGAGGGAGAGACAGAGAGATGGAGATAGAGAATGAGGGAGAGCAGTAGAGGGAGAGACAGAGAGATGGAGATAGAGAACGAGGGAGAGACAGAGAGATGGAGATAGAGAATGAGGGAGAGCAGTAGAGGGAGAGACAGAGAGATGGAGATAGAGAATGAGGGAGAGCAGTAGAGGGAGAGACAGAGAGATGGAGATAGAGAACGAGGGAGAGCAGTAGAGGGAGAGACAGAGAGATGGAGATAGAGAACGAGGGAGAGCAGTGGAGGGAGAGATAGTGAGATGGAGATAGAGAACGAGGGAGAGCAGTAGAGGGAGAGAGACAGAGAGATGGAGATAGAGAACGAGGGAGAGCAGTAGAGGGAGAGAGACAGAGAGATGGAGATAGAGAACGATGGAGATCAGTAGAGGGAGAGAGACAGAGAGATGGAGATGGAGAACGAGGGAGAGCAGTAGAGGGAGAGAGACAGAGAGATGGAGATAGAGAACGACGGAGAGCAGTAGAGGGAGAGAGACAGAGAGATGGAGATGGAGAACGAGGGAGAGCAGTAGAGGGAGAGAGACAGAGAGATGGAGATGGAGAACGAGGGAGAGCAGTAGAGGGAGAGAGACAGAGAGATGGAGATAGAGAACGAGGGAGAGACAGAGAGATGGAGATAGAGAACGAGGGAGAGCAGTAGAGGGAGAGACAGAGAGATGGAGATAGAGAACAAGGGAGGGCAGTAGAGGGAGAGAGCCAGAGAGATGGAGATAGAGAACGAGGGAGGGCAGTAGAGGAGAGAGACAGAGAGATGGGGATAGAGAACGAGGGAGAGCAGTAGAGGGAGAGACAGAGAAATGGGGATAGAGAACGAGGGAGAGCAGTAGAGGGAGAGACAGAGAGATGGAGATAGAGAACGAGAGAGAGCAGTAGAGGGAGAGAGACAGAGAGATGGAGATAGAGAACGAGGGAGAGCAGTAGAGGGAGAGACAGAGAGATGGAGATAGAGAACGAGGGAGAGCAGTAGAGGGAGAGATAGAGAGATGGAGATGGAGAACGAGGGAGAGACAGAGAGATGGAGATAGAGAACGAGGGAGAGCAGTAGAGGGAGAGACAGAGAGATGGAGATAGAGAACGTGGGAGAGCAGTAGAGGGAGAGACAGAGAGATGGAGATAGAGAACGAGGGAGAGCAGTAGAGATAGAGATAGAGAGATGGAGATAGAGAACGAGGGAGAGACAGAAAGATGGAGATAGAGAACGAGGGAGAGCAGTAGAGGGAGAGACAGAGAGATGGAGATAGAGAACGAGGGAGAGCAGTAGAGGGAGAGAGACAGAGAGATGGAGATAGAGAACGAGGGAGAGCAGTAGAGGGAGAGAGACAGAGAGATGGAGATAGAGAACGAGGGAGAGCAGTAGAGGGAGAGACAGAGAGATGGAGATAGAGAACGAGGGAGAGCAGGAGAGGGAGAGACAGAGAGATGGAGGTAGAGAACGTGGGAGAGCAGGAGAGGGAGCGACAGAGAGATGGAGATAGAGAATGAGGGAGAGCAGTAGAGGGAGAGACAGAGAGATGGAGATAGAGAACGAGGGAGAGCAGTAGGGGGAGAGACAGAGAGATGGAGATAGAAAACGAGGGAGAGCAGGAGAGGGAGAGACAGAGAGATGGAGATAGAGAACGAGGGAGAGCAGTAGAGGGAGAGACAGAGAGATGGAGATAGAGAACGAGGGAGAGCAGGAGAGGGAGAGACAGAGAGATGGAGATAGAGAACGTGGGAGAGCAGTAGAGGGAGAGAGACAGAGAGAGAAAAAGAAAGGTAGAGGGTGCAAAATGAGATGCTGAGAAAGAGTGATAGGGGGAGGGAGGGGAGAGAGAGGGAGTGCGGAGAGAGGAGGGGAGTCGGGGAGAAAGACAAACTGGGAGGTTGAGAGCGAGGGAAGGAGGGAGAGAGGCAGAGGATGAAAGTCCGCGAGGGGGAGGTGCGATGGATAGAGCGTGGATGAGAAATGGATGAGTGAGTGCTCAGAGAGAGGGAGAGAGACACAGGGGGCGACGCGACGGTGCTGGGCTCTGGGTTTAGTGCCCATCTCTTGTCTCTCTCCGCCTGTAGGTCCTGTACGAGGCTGGAATTTCCGTCATGTCGATATTCCTGTTCATCAGCTCCCTCAGTGTTGTACACGTCCTCCGCACTCTCTTCCTGCTCCCACGGAGACACATTCCTTTCCCGTTACCAAAGGGCTACACCTACGGGTAAGGACGCGGCGATACCCAGCTCCCCCGGCCAAAATTGGATGGAGGGTTCGGGAGTTTTATTCGCGGAATAAAACCTGAAAGAGGCCATTTCACCCATCGAGTCTGCATCGCTTCCCAACCCCCTAACCTACACATCTTTGGGACACTAAGGGGTAATTTAGCATGGCCAATCCACCTAACCTGCACATCTTTGGACACTAAGGGGCAATTTAGCATGGCCAATCCACCTAACCTGCACATCTTTGGACACTAAGGGACAATTTAGCATGGCCAATCAACCTAACCTACACATCTTTGGACACTAAGGGACAATTTAGCATGGCCAATCCACCTAACCTGCACATCTTTGGACACTAAGGGACAATTTAGCATGGCCAATCCACCTAACCTGCACATCTTTGGACACTAAGGGGACAATTTAGCATGGCCAATCCACCTAACCTACACATCTTTGGACACTAAGGGGCAATTTAGCATGGCCAATCCACCTAACCTGCACATCTTTGGACACTAAGGGGCAATTTAGCATGGCCAATCCACCTAACCTACACATCTTTGGACACTAAGGGGCAATTTAGCATGGCCAATCCACCTAACCTGCACATCTTTGGACACTAAGGGGCAATTTAGCATGGCCAATCCACCTAACCTACACATCTTTGGACACTAAGGGGCAATTTAAAATGGCCAATCCACCTAACCTACACATCTTTGGGCACTAAGGGGACAATTTAGCATGGCCAATCCACCTAACTTACAAATCTTTGGACACTAAGGGCCAATTTAGCATGGCCAATCCCCCTAACCTACACATCTTTGGACACGAAGGGCCAATTTAGCATGGCCAATCCCCCTAACCTACACATCTTTGGACACAAAGGGCCAATTTAGCATGGCCAATCCACCTAACCTGCACATCTTTGGACACTAAGGGGCAGTTTAACATGGCCAATCCACCTAACCTACACATCTTTGGACACTAAGGGGCAATTTAGCAGGGCCAATCCACCTAACCTACACATCTTTGGACACTAAGGGGCCATTTAGCATGGCCAATCCACCTAACTTACACATCTTTGGACACTAAGGGGCAATTTAGCATGGCCAATCCACCTAACCTACACATCTTTAGACACTAAGGGGCAATTTAGCATGGCCGATCCACCTAACCTACACATCTTTGGACACCAAGGGGCAATTTAGCATGGCCAATCCACCTAACCTACACATCTTTGGACACTAAGGGGCAATTTAGCATGGCCAATCCACCTAACCTACACATCTTTGGACACTAAGGGGCAATTTAGCATGGCCAATCCACCTAACCTACACATCTTTGGACACTAAGGGGCAATTTAGCATGGCCAATCCACCTAACCTACACATCTTTGGACACTAAGGGACAATTTAGCATGGCCAATCCACCTAACCTACACATCTTTGGACACTAAGGGACAATTTAGCATGGCCAATCCATCTAATCTGCAGATCTTTGGACACTAAGGGACAATTTAGCATGGCCAATCCACCTAACCTGCATGTCTTTGGACACTAAGGGACAATTTAGCATGGCCAATCAATCTAATCTGCACATCTTTGGGACACTAAGGGGCAATTTAGCATGGCCAATCCACCTAACCTGCACATCTTTGGACACTAAGGGACAATTTAGCCTGGCCAATCCACCTAATCTGCACATCTTTGGGACACTAAGGGGCAATTTAGAATGGCTAATCCACATAACCTGCAAATCTTTGGACACCAAGGGACAATTTAGCATGGCTAATCCACCTAACCTACACATCTTTGGACACTAAGGGACAATTTAGCATGGCCAATTCACCTAATCTGCACATTTTTGGGACACTAAGGGGTAATTTAGCATGGCCAATCCACTTTACCTGCACATCTTTGGACACTAAGGGGCAATTTAGCATGGCTAATCCACCTAACCTGCATATCTTTGGACACTAGGGCACAATTTAGCATGGCCAATCCACCTAACCTACACATCTTTGGACACTAAGGGGCAATTTAGCATGGCTAATCCACCTAACCTGCATATCTTTGGACACTAGGGCACAATTTAGCATGGCCAATCCACCTAACCTACACATCTTTGGACACTAAGGGACAATTTAGCATGGCCAATCCACCTAACCTGCACATCTTTGGACACAACAGACAATTTACCATGGCCAATCCACCTAATCTGCACATCTTTGGGACACTAAGGGGCAATTTAGCATGGCCAATTCACCTAACCTGCACATCTTTAGACACTAAGGGACAATGTATGATGGCCAATCCACCTAACCTGCACATCTTTGGACACTAAGGGACAATTTACCATGGCCAATCCACCTAATCTGCACATCTTTGGGACACTAAGGCGCAATTTAGCATGGCCAATTCACCTAACCTGCACATCTTTAGACACTAAGGGACAATTTATGATGGCCAATCCACCTAACCTGCACATCTTTGGACACTAAGGGACAATTTACCATGGCCAATCCACCTAATCTGCACATCTTTGGGACACTAAGGCGCAATTTAGCATGGCCAATCCACCTAACCTACACATCTTTGGACACTAAGGGGCAATTTAGCATGGCCAATCCACCTAACCTGCACATCTTTGGACACTAAGGGACAATTTAGCATGGCCAATCCACCTAACCCGCACATCTTTGGACACTAAGGGACAATTTAGCATGGCCAATCCACCTAACCTACACATCTTTGGACACTAAGGGGCAATTTAGCATGGCCAATCCACCTAACCCGCACATCTTTGGACACTAAGGGGCAATTTAGCATAGCCAATCCACCTAACCTACACATCTTTGGACACTAAGGGACAATTTAGCATGGCCAATCCACTTAACCTACACATCTTTGGACACTAAGGGGCAATTTAGCATGGCCAATCCACCTAACCCACACATCTTTGGACACTAAGGGACAATTTAGCATGGCCAATCCACCTAACCTACACATCTTTGGACACTAAGGGACAATTTAGAATGGCCAATCCACCTAACCTACACATCTTTGGACACTAAGGGACAATTTAGCATGGCCAATCCACTTAACCTACACATCTTTGGACACTAAGGGGCAATTTAGCATGGCCAATCCACGTATTCTACATATCATTGGACTGTGGGAAGAAACCGGGGCCCCCCTAGAAAACCCATGCAGACACGGGGAGAATGTGCAAACTCCAGCCAGGAATCGAACCTTGGATACTGGCGCTGTGGAGGCAGCAACACTAATCACCCTGGAGGTGTTTCTTTAATGTAAATTCATAGTTATTACCAGTTGGAATTCTGATTGTGAGATTTATGGGTGTTTATCCACTCGCATTAACAGAAATGATATGTTACCTCGACATCTCCAGGGCTGTATCTAATCGAGGATTTGGCATGGCTTATATGGGGAGCGATTAACAAAAAGTGGAAGTGCGTTAAAAAGCGGGGTATGACCGCGGGAATTCATGTCTCGTGAGAGATCCCTATCTCGGAGTCTATCACAGTCTGAGATCAACTGGAGTGTTTATTTATGCAATAACAGCTAATATACCGAGGGTTCAAGGCTAGAATCCTCAGCGTTTTATGTATCTGAGGACCGGTACGCAGGAATTAGTCAATCTGCATGGTCAGAGAATATAGAACATAGAACATTACAGCGCAGAACAGGCCCTTCGGCCCACGATGTTGCGCCGACCAGTTACAAAAACAATGACCCACTAACCTAAACCAATCCCTTTTCGTCCATAAACCTATCTACGGATCTCTTAAATGCCCCCAAACTAGGCGCATTTACAACTGCAGCAGGCAGGGCATTCCAATCCCTCACCACCCTCTGGGTAAAGAACCTACCCCTGACATCCGTCCTATAACTACCCCCCCTTAATTTAAAATCGTGCCCCCTCGTGCTAGCTTTCTCCATCCTAGGAAAAAGGCTATCACTATCTACCCTGTCTAAACCTCTAATCATCTTATATGTTTCAATAAGATCCCCTCTTAGCCGCCTTCTTTCTAACGAAAACAACCCCAAATCCCTCAGTCCCTCCTCGTAGGACCTCCCCTCCATACCAGGCAACATCCTAGTAAACCTCCTCTGCACCCTCTCCAAAGCCTCCACATCCTTCCTGTAATGTGGGGACCAGAACTGCACACAAAACTCCAAGTGTGGCCGCACCAGAGTAGTGTACAGTTGCAACATGACGCTGCGACTCTTAAATTCAATCCCCCTACCAATAAACGCCAAGACACCGTATGCCTTCTTAACAACCTTATCTACTTGATTCCCAACTTTCAGGGATCTATGTACACAGACACCTAGATCCCTCTGCTCCTCCACACTATTCAAAGTCCACCCGTTAGCCCTATACTCAACACATCTGTTATTCCTACTGAAATGAATTACCTCACACTTCTCCACATTAAACTCCATTCGCCACCTCTCAGCCCAGCTCTGCAACCTTTCTAAGTCATCCTGCAAACTATGACACCCTTCCTCATAATCTACCACACCTCCGACTTTGGTGTCATCAGAAAGAGGCAACGCAAGCAGAGGAGGTGGTCAAGAAGGAATACAGCCTTCCCGCTCTCCCCTTCTCCCCTTGTCTATCAGCGACCTCGCCACCCGTGACTTCACGGGTAGCCCCCAGCACTTCGACGGCAGAGAATTCCAGAGTATCGCCGCCCTTGGATTTCCTCCCCAACTCCGATCGAAACCGCCCCCCCCCCAAGTTTATAGAGCCTCTGCTAGGCCGCACTTGGAATAGAGCGTTCAATTCTGGTCGCCATGCTACCAGGAGGATGTGGGGGCTTTGGAGCGGGTAGAGAAAAGGTTTGCCAGAATGCAGCCCCCCCTGGTGTGGAGGGCGTGAGGTATGAGGAGAGGCTGGCAAAACCTCTCACTGGCAATTGAGGGGTGTCGCGATAGAAGTCTACAAGTTTAAGAGGAGTATGGATAGAGTGGATAGTCGGAAGATTTCTCCAGAGTCAACCATGAAGGGGTGCAAGTGAAAGGAGCGAGGGGCAAGGAGATGTACAAAGCAAATTTTCTTACGCGTAGGGAAGAGGGTACCCAGAGCTCGCTGCCGGTGGTGGTGGGAGGGGATACGATCGTGACTCTTAAGGGTTAATAGAATGGGAATATTGGGATATAAGAACATAAGAAATAGGAGCAGGAGTAGGCCATCTAGCCCTTCTAGCCTGCCCCGCCATTCAATAAGATCATGGCTGATCTGTCGTGACTCAGTTCCACCTTCCCGCCCTCTCCCCATAACCCTTAATCCCTTCTCTTATCAAAAACCCATCAACCCGCTTCTTAAAAATATTTAGCGAGGCAGCCTCCACCACTTCAAGGGGCAGAGAATTCCAGAGATTCACCACCCTTTGAGTGAAGAAGTTCCTCCTCAACTCTGTTCTAAACCGCCCCCCCTTTATCTTGAGGCTGTGCCCCCTAGTCCTACTGTCCTTTCTGAGCGGGAAGAGTCTCTCCACCTCTATCCTATCCATCCCATTCATCATCTTATACGTCTCAATGAGATCTCCCCTCATTCTTCTAAACTCTACGAGTACAAGCCTAGTTTATTCAGCCTCTCCTCATAGCTCAATCCCCTCAACTCCGGTATCAGCCTCGTAAACCTCCTCTGCACTCCCTCCAGGGCCAAAATATCCTTACGTAAGTGCGGCGCCCAAAACTGCACACAGTACTCCAGCTGCAGCCTCACCAATGCCCTATACAGCTGCAGCAAGACCTCCCTACTTTTATATTCAATCCCCCTCGCTATGAAGGCCAGCATCCCATTCGCCTTCCTGACCACCTGCTGCACCTGCAAGCTGGGTTTTTGCGACTCATGCACAAGGACCCCGAGGTCCCTCTGCACCGTCGCCTGCTGCAGTTTTTCACCCCGTAAGTAATAGTCCTTCCTACCATTCCTCCTACCAAAGTGGACCACCTCACACTTGCCAACATTAAATTCCATTTGCCATTTCCTGGCCCATTCGCCCAGCCTATCTAGATCCTTCTGCAGACTCTCCACACCCTCCGCACAATTTGCCGGATCTGGACACCGGAAAGGTAGGGAGTTTTAGCTCAGGCATGGCCGATGTTGGCTCAGAGGGCCGAACGGCCTATTCCCATGCTGTCATTTTTCCCTGTTGCCATCATTCCGTACACAATCGCTTAGGTCGGGAAAGATGTCCCCTCCCAGAGGGTTGGGGAGTCTTTGGAATCTCAGACAGCCGTGGGGGGAAAATCCTTGAGTCTATTTAAGGCGCCGATAGATTTGGGATCGGGAAGTTCCCCCGGAAAAGTTCCGGGAAGAGCGGACGTGAGGAATTCTTGATTGGCTAGGATTGTGTGAGTGGAGGGGTGGGCCAGAGGGGTCACCCCAGTCCCTCCTTCTTAAGGCTCAGGCAATGGGATGCCACTGTGTATAGATGAAGGAAATTAGGGAAGCGGATGGGTTTTTCCGACAAAGGTTTCATGGCGCTTCTTAAATCCAGGTTTTTATTGAATTGAAATTCTCCCGTGGCGGGATTCGAACCTGGGTCCCCCAGGTATGAACTGACTCTCTGGATTAATGGCGTCAAGATAAGCCCAGGCGGCAGAGTGTTTGGCCACGGTTCAACGTGCCCTGGTATCAAATCGAAAGGAGTGCCCCTTTCAAGGGTTAGAACGTAGAACATAGAACTTACAACCCGTTCAAGGGTTGGGTTGACTTTTGGGTGGCACATTGGCACGGGGGTGGGCACCCTTGCGCTGGGTTCAAATTCTGGCCTCAGGAGCGGGCACATTCTCCCCGTGTCTGCACGGGTTTCCTCCGGGTGCTCCGCTTTCCTCCCACAGTGCGGTTGGGCGAGCTAGCCGCGCTAAAATTGAGCCAAATGCCAGGGGGAGGGTCATAACAAGTCTTCCGAGACAGAAGTCCCATTATTTCCACCTCTGATAACAGCGTACAGGGTTCTTTTGGTCTATACTAGGTCACTCCTGGTTAAATGCAAGAGAAAGGCTTCCCAACTGGTCCACTCCCTTAATCAGGGAGCTCATGTTCTAACAGGCCAGCCTCAAATGCCTTCTTAACCGCCTTCCAATCAAAGAACAAGAACAAAGAACAACACAGCACGGGAAACAGGCCCTTCGGCCCAACGAGCCCGCGCCGCCGTCCCATGGTCAGTGACCTATTCATGACTCTAGTCTATGCCTAATGTGTGAGGATCAGGGAGGTCCAATATAGGGACAATATAGGGACAATCGCCACTCATTCTTTGGAGAAAGACTCACAATAGAACGATCGAATATTGCGGCTCAGAACCAGGCCCTCTCAGCGCCTCTTGTCTGTGCCAAACCAGTTTCCGCCTCTTCCTTGCTCTTGAACGGTAACCCTCCACACCCCTCTCATCCATGAACCCGTTTCTGAAAAGTCAAAAGCATTCACCACTTTATCCGGCAGCTCCCTCTCTGTGTGAAGAATCCTCCTAAATATTCCCTTTAAACTTTTCTCCCTTCACCCTCACCCCTCTGTTTTTCTTTTCTCCCCTCGCCCCAGTGGAAAAATCCTGCTTGTGTTCACTCTATCTATTCCCATCTCAACTTATGCACATCTATCAAATCTCCCCTCATTCTCCTGCTTGTGTTCATTCTATCTATACCCATCTCACCTTATGCACATCTATCAAATCTCCCCTCATTCTCCTGCTTGTGTTCACTCTATCTATACCCATCTCACCTTATGCACATCTATCAAATCTCCACCTCATTCTCCTGCTTGTGTTCAGTCTATCTATACCCATCTCACCTTATGCACATCTATCAAATCTCCCCTCATTCTCCTGCTTGTGTTCACTCTATCTATACCCATCTCACCTTATGCACATCTATCAAATCTCCCCTCATTCTCCTGCTTGTGTTCACTCTATCTATACCCATCTCACCTTATGCACATCTATCAAATCTCCACCTCATTCTCCTGCTTGCGTTCACTCTATCTATACCCATCTCACCTTATGCACATCTATCAAATCTCCCCTCATTCTCCTGCTTGCATTCACTCTATCTATACCCATCTCACCTTATGCACATCTATCAAATCTCCCCTCATTCTCCTGCTTGTGTTCACTCTATCTATACCCATCTCACCTTATGCACATCTATCAAATCTCCACCTCATTCTCCTGCACTCCAAGTCGGAACTGATTCAATCTCTCTCTCTGTAACTCAGCTCCTCAAGCCTCGGCAACACCTCCTCCGTGCTCGTTCAACGTTATTTACATCCTTCCTGTAACGAGGTGACCAAAACCGGACGCAATCCTCGAAATCTGGCCTCACCAATGCCTTACACAACCTGAACACCCCGACCATTAAACCCTTCCAAAGTATTTTGTTTGTGTTTTGAGTATCGCCAGATCCTCTCTGTCAAGGAGGGGGCGATGGCCTCGTGATACGGTCGCTGGGATACGAATCCAGAAACTCAGCTGACGTTCTGGGGACCCGGGTTCGAATCTCACCATGGCGGATGGTGAAAATTTGGGTAGAAGAAACACATTGTCGGAAAAACCCATCTGGTTCCCTTTCGGGAAAGGAAATCTGCCAGCCTTACCCCCGGGTCTGGCCTAGGGCAATGCGGTTAGCCCTGGGGGACGGGCAATAAATACTGGCCAACCCACGTCCCACGGACGAATGGGAGAAAAGAGGTTGGGATTTCACACAATCATTTTCTGGTTGGTTGTATTTTGGGTCACGCGTCTAATGAGATATTCCTTGTCTGGGCGCTTCAGGGTTACTTGCAGTGCAACGGGACTGCGAGCATCGTACCAGACGCACGAACTGCCGGGGAAACAGACCAAAGCGCTCCGAGGGGGAGAGGCGGAGAGCGCGGCGGAGAGAGGGGAGCAGAAGAGACGCTGGAAGTGGATACTTCGGGAGGACAAGAACTCGCTGGATAGCCTGAACCCGCTCCCACAAGCTCCGACAGGTTAGGAAACTCCCTCGGAAAGCCCTACTCCCCCACCCTCTTTCCCTCTCTCTCCACTTTCCTTGATGTTTGCCCTCTTCAGCTGCCCTCCCGTTCCCCGGGTGCGTGGGGTGGCGCGGTGGTTAGCCCTGCTGCCTCTCAGGGACCCGGGTTCAATCCCCAGTCCTGAGTCGCTGCCCGTGCGGAGCTCGCACATTCTCCCCGTGTCTGCGTGGGTTTCCTCCGGGCGCCCCGGTTTCCTCTCACGGTCGGGAAGAATCACAGAAACCCCGCAGCACAGAAAGAGGCCATCTGCACTGACCACACTCCCATTTCCACCTACCCCCATATCCCTACACATTTATCCGCTAATCCCTCTAACCTACACATCTTTGGACACTAAGGGACAATTTAGCATGGCCAATCCACCTAACCTACACATCTTTGGACACTAAGGGACAATTTAGCACGGCCAATCCACCTAACCTACACATCTTTGGACACTAAGGGACAATTTAGCATGGCCAATCCCCCCTAACCTACACATCTTTGGACACTAAGGGGCAATTTAGCATGGCCAATCCACCTAATCTACACATCTTTGGACACTAAGGGACAATTTAGCACGGCCAATCCACCTAACCTACACATCTTTGGACACTAAGGGACAATTTAGCATGGCCAATCCACCTAACCTGCACATCTTTGGACACTAAGGGGCAATTTAGCATGGCCAATCCACCTAATCTACACATCTTTGGACACTAAGGGACAATTTAGCACGGCCAATCCACCTAACCTGCACATCTTTGGACATTAAGGGACAATTTAGCATGGCCAATCCACCCTAACCTACACATCTTTGGACACTAAGGGACAATTTAGCATGGCCAATCCACCTAACCTACACATCTTTGGACACTAAGGGGCAATTTAGCATGGCCAATCCACCTAACCTGCACATCTTTGGACACTAAGGGGCAATTTAGCATGGCCAATCCACCTAACCTGCACATCTTTGGACACTAAGGGGCAATTTAGCATGGCCAATCCACCTAACCTGCACATCTTTGGGCACTAAGGGACAATTTAGCATGGCCAATCCACCTAACCTACACATCTTTGGACACTAAGGGACAATTTAGCACGGCCAATCCACCCTAACCTACACATCTTTGGACTGTGGGAGGAAACCGGAGCACCCGGAGGAAACCCACGCAGACACGGGGAGAATGTGCAAACTCCACACGGACAGTGACCCCGAACCGGGAATCGAACCCAGGTCCTTGGAGTTGAGAAGCAGCAGTGCGGGTTCGGACGAACGAGGAGGGGGGAATCTCCTAGAGACATAAAATTCTACCAGGGTCGATACAAGGGGGGGTGTCCCTGATGGTGGGTCAGAACCGGGGGGGGGGGTCACAGTCTGAGGGTTCAGGGATAGACCATTTAGGACAGGGGGGAGTCCAGAACCAGGGGGGGGTCACAGTCTGAGGGTTCAGGGAGAGACCATTTAGGACGGAGGGGGGGAGTCCCGAACCAGGGGGGGTCACAGTCTGAGGGTTCAGGGATAGACCATTTAGGACAGGGGGAGTCCAGAACCGGCGTGGGGGGGTGGTCACAGTCTGAGGATTCAGGGATAGACCATTTAGGACGGGGGGGAAGTCCCGAACCGGGGCGGGGGGGGCTGGTCACAGTCTGAGGGTTCAGGGGTTAGACCATTTAGGACGGGGGCGGGGGGAGCCAGAACCAGGTCTGAGGATTCGGGGATAGACCATTTAGGACGGGGGGAGTCCAGAACCAGGGGGGGGGGGAGGGTCACAGTCTGAGAGTTCGGGATAAACCATTTAGGACTGGGCGGGGGAGTCCAGAACCAGGTCTGAGGATTTGGGGTAGACCATTTAGTATGGGGGGGAGGGGTCCAGAACCAGGTCTGAGGATTTGGGGTAGACCATTTATTATGGGGGGGGAGTCCAGAACCAGGTCTGAGGATTCAGGGATAGACCATTTAGGACGAGGGGAGGGGGCGGAGTCCAGAACCAGATCTGAGGATTTGGGATAGACCATTTAAGATGGTTGGGGGGGGAGTCCAGAACCAGGTCTGAGGATTTGGGAATAGACCATTTCAGACGGTGGGGGGAGGGGGGTAGACATTTCATCAGTTGATGCCAACGCATCGAACGGATCCGATGGGGCCAACGGGAGGGAAGGGAGAGGGCGGGATCGAGGTTGGACGAGGGGACCTGACGAGCGGGATCGGAGGGGCTGAAGTCCCCACCCTACGAAACCAAGTCCGCCGAAATCCTTCTTCACCGCTCCGTCCGCACTCCCAAGGAGCGACGCGCCTGCCCCGGGGGATCTATAAGTGCCCCCCCCCAGCACCCAGCGTCGGGATATCCTCACCCACCCCCCCCTCCTCAACTCCGTAACCTTTGCCGCAGTGGTTGACCTCTCCTCCCTCTCCTCCCTCTCCTCCCTCCACCGCATCCCCCTGTAGGTGACGAGGAGAAGGTCCGATCGTTCCGGAGCTGCGTCCTGTCGAAACTCTTCCTCACTCACCTCCTGTGGATCTCCGTCCTGCAGCTCCGGCACTACCTCTTCATCGGGACGCTGAACCCCATGTTGACCCTCCTGGCCGAGGGGGACACCTCAGAAGGTAATGGAGGAGGGGGAGGGGGTTGGCGCGGAGGGATCTGGATAGGCTGAGCGAGTGGGTGAGGACCTGGCAGATGGAGTATAATGTTAGCAAGTGTGAGGTTATCCACTTTGGCAGGAATAATAGTCGGAGGGATTATTATTTAAAGGGCGAAAAACTGCAGCAGGCGACGGTGCAGAGGGATCTGGGCGTCCTTGTGCACGAGTCGCAAAAACCCAGTCTGCAGCGGGCGATCAAGGAGGCAAATGGCCTTTATAGCGAGGGGGATTGAATATAAAAGTAGGGAGGTCTTGCTGCAGCTGTATAGGGCATTGGTGAGGCCGCAGCTGGAGTACTGTGTGCAGTTTTGGTCGCCGTACTTACGCAAGGATATTTTGGCCTTGGAGGGAGTGCAGAGGAGGTTCACTCGGCTGATACCAGAGATGAGGGGGTTGGACTATGAGGAGAGACTAAATAGACTGGATCTGTACTCGTTGGAGTTTAGAAGGGGGGATCTTATAGAGACGTATAAGATAATGAAGGGGATGGATAGGGTAGAGGTAGAGAGATTCTTCCCGCTTAGAAAGGACAGCAGGACTAGAGGACACAGCCTCAAGATAAGGGGAGGGGGCAGTTTAGAACGGAGTTGAGGAGGAACTTCTTCACTCAAATCTCTGGAATTCTCTGCCCGTTGAAGTGGGGGGGGGGGCTGCCTCGCTGAATATATTGAAGTCACGGGTAGATAGGTTTCTGATAGACAGGGGGAGAGAGAGCGGGAACTGATCCACTTCAGATCAGCCATGATCTTATTGAATGGCGGGGCAGGCTCGAAGGGCTAGATGGCCTACTCCTGCTCCTATTTCTTATGTTCTTGTTTTATATGACTCTCAGCAACTTTTATGGAGGCCTCGTAGAAATAAGCCTTTTGCAGATGGCACAGCGGGTTAGCACGGCTGCCTCGCTCAAGTCCCCAGCCTGGGGGGGGGGGGCTGCACATTCTCCTCGTGTCTGCGTGGGTTTTCCTCCCGCTGCTCGGGTTCCCTCCCGCAACCCAAAGTTGGGTTGATGGGCCACTCAGGGTCAGGGGGGAGATCAGTAGAGTAAATATACAGGGTTACAGGAATAGAGGTTGGGTAGGGTCTGTGCGGAATCGGTGGGCAAATTGGCCTCCTTTTGCACGGTGGATTCCATCTACCGCGTCTCGGTCTGGGCTCCTGCTCTGCCCAAGACCGCAAGGAACTACAAAGGGTGGTGAACGTAGCCCCAATCCATCACACTAACCCATCCATTGACTCTGTCTACATTTCCCGCTGCCTCGGGGGGGGGGGGGGGGGGGAAAGCAGCCGGGATAATCAAGGATCCCACACACCCCAGTCTTCTTTCCATTGGGAAAAAGATACAAAAATCTGAGGTCCCGTACCGACCGACTCAAGACCTCTTCCCCGCTGCCGGCAGACTTTTGAACGGATCTACCCTGACCTGAGGTTGATATTTCTCTCCGCCCGAGCTCTGACTGTAACACTGGGGTTCTCCCAGAATGGAAGGAAAGGCCGCAGGGATGTGGAAACGGGAGTAAACCCTGCTCTTTGTTTGGGCGCACTGAGCAGAGTAGATCCCCGGTGCGCTGAGTATTAGACAGTACCTCAGAGTGACTGACTCTGACCAAGGGAGCTGTGGTCAGAGGAGGCTGGGGCTGAGTGTCCGGGGATCTGTCTGTACGGGGATTGGGGTACGGGGATCTGTCTGTACGGGGATTGGGGTACGGGGATCTGTCTGTACGGGGATTGGGGTACGGGGATCTGTCTGTACGGGGATTGGGGTACGGGGATCTGTCTGTACGGGATTGGGGTACGGGGATCTGTCTGTACGGGGATTGGGGTACGGGGATCTGTCTGTACGGGGATTGGGGTACGGGGATCTGTCTGTACGGGGATTGGGGTACGGGGATCTGTCTGTACGGGGATTGGGGTACGAGGATCTGTCTGTACGGGGATTGGGGTACGGGGATCTGTCTGTACGGGGATTGGGGTACGGGGATCTGTCTGTACGGGGATTGGGGTACGGGGATCTGTCTGTACGGGGATTGGGGTAAGGGGATCTGTCTGTACGGGGATTGGGGTACGGGGATCTGTCTGTACGGGGATTGGGGTACGAGGATCTGTCTGTACGGGGATTGGGGTACGGGGATCTGTCTGTACGGGGATTGGTGTACGAGGATCTGTCTGTACGGGGATTGGGGTACGGGGATCTGTCTGTACGGGGATTGGGGTACGGGGATCTGTCTGTACGGGGATTGGGGTACGGGGATCTGTCTGTACGGGGATTGGGGTACGGGGATCTGTCTGTGCGGGGATTGGGGTACGGGGATCTGTCTGTACGGGGATTGGGGTACGGGGATCTGTCTGTACGGGATTGGGGTACGAGGATCTGTCTGTACGGGGATTGGGGTACGAGGATCTGTCTGTACGGGGATTGGGGTACGGGGATCTGTCTGTACGGGGATTGGGGTACGGGGATCTGTCTGTACGGGGATTGGGGTACGAGGATCTGTCTGTACGGGGATTGGGGTACGGGGATCTGTCTGTACGGGGATTGGGGTACGGGGATCTGTCTGTACGGGGATTGGGGTACGAGGATCTGTCAGTACGGGATTGGGGTACGAGGATCTGTCTGTACGGGGATTGGGGTACGGGGATCTGTCTGTACGGGGATTGGGGTACGGGGATCTGTCTGTACGGGGATTGGGGTACGGGGATGTGTACGGGGATTGGGGTACGAGGATCTGTCTGTACGGGGATTGGGGTACGGGGATCTGTCTGTACGGGGATTGGGGTACGAGGATCTGTCTGTACGGGGATTGGGGTACGAGGATCTGTCTGTACGGGGATTGGGGTACGGGGATCTGTCTGTACGGGGATTGGGGTACGAGGATCTGTCTGTACGGGGATTGGGGTACGGGGATCTGTCTGTACGGGGATTGGGGTACGGGGATCTGTCTGTACGGGGATTGGGGTACGAGGATCTGTCTGTACGGGGATTGGGGTACGGGGATCTGTCTGTACGGGGATTGGGGTACGGGGATCTGTCTGTACGGGGATTGGGGTACGGGGATCTGTCTGTACGGGGATTGGGGTACGAGGATCTGTCTGTACGGGGATTGGGGTACGAGGATCTGTCTGTACGGGGATTGGGGTACGGGGATCTGTCTGTACGGGGATTGGGGTACGGGGATCTGTCTGTATGGGGATTGGGGTACGGGGATCTGTCTGTACGGGGATTGGGGTACGAGGATCTGTCTGTACGGGGATTGGGGTACGGGGATCTGTCTGTACGGGGATTGGGGTACGGGGATCTGTCTGTATGGGGATTGGGGTACGGGGATCTGTCTGTACGGGGATTGGGGTACGAGGATCTGTCTGTACGGGGATTGGGGTACGGGGATCTGTCTGTACGGGGATAGGGGTACGAGGATCTGTCTGTACGGGGATTGGGGTACGGGGATCTGTCTGTACGGGGATTGGGGTACGGGGATCTGTCTGTACGGGGATTGGGGTACGAGGATCTGTCTGTACGGGGATTGGGGTACGAGGATCTGTCTGTACGGGGATTGGGGTACGGGGATCTGTCTGTACGGGGATTGGGGTACGGGGATCTGTCTGTACGGGGATTGGGGTACGGGGATCTGTCTGTACGGGGATTGGGGTACGGGGATCTGTCTGTACGGGGATTGGGGTACGGGGATCTGTCTGTACGGGGATTGGGGTACGGGGATCTGTCTGTACGGGGATTGGGGTACGGGGATCTGTCTGTACGGGATTGGGGTACGGGGATCTGTCTGTACGGGGATTGGGGTACGGGGATCTGTCTGTACGGGGATTGGGGTACGAGGATCTGTCTGTACGGGGATAGGGGTAAGGGGATCTGTCTGTACGGGGATTGGGGTACGGGGATCTGTCTGTACGGGGATTGGGGTACGAGGATCTGTCTGTACGGGGATTGGGGTACGGGGATCTGTCTGTACGGGATTGGGGTACGAGGATCTGTCTGTACGGGGATTGGGGTACGGGGATCTGTCTGTACGGGATTGGGGTACGAGGATCTGTCTGTACGGGGATTGGGGTACGAGGATCTGTCTGTACGGGGATTGGGGTACGAGGATCTGTCTGTACGGGGATTGGGGTACGAGGATCTGTCTGTACGGGGATTGGGGTACGAGGATCTGTCTGTACGGGGATTGGGGTACGGGGATCTGTCTGTACGGGGATTGGGGTACGGGGATCTGTCTGTACGGGGATTGGGGTACGGGGATCTCTCTGTACGGCGATTGGGGTACGAGGATCTGTCTGTACGGGGATAGGGGTACGGGGATCTGTCTGTACGGGATTGGGGTACGAGGATCTGTCTGTACGGGGATTGGGGTACGGGGATCTGTCTGTACGGGATTGGGGTACGAGGATCTGTCTGTACGGGGATTGGGGTACGAGGATCTGTCTGTACGGGGATTGGGGTACGAGGATCTGTCTGTACGGGATTGGGGTACGGGGATTGGGGTACGGGGATTGGGGTACGGGGATCTGTCTGTACGGGGATTGGGGTACGAGGATCTGTCTGTACGGGGATTGGGGTACGGGGATCTGTCTGTACGGGATTGGGGTACGGGGATCTGTCTGTACGGGGATTGGGGTACGGGGATCTGTCTGTACGGGGATTGGGGTACGGGGATCTGTCTGTACGGGGATTGGGGTACGGGGATCTGTCTGTACGGGGATTGGGGTACGGGGATCTGTGTGTACGGGGATTGGGGTACGAGGATCTGTCTGTACGGGGATTGGGGTACGGGGATCTGTCTGTACGGGGATTGGGGTACGGGGATCTGTCTGTACGGGGATTGGGGTACGGGGATCTGTCTGTACGGGGATTGGGGTACGAGGATCTGTCTGTACGGGGATTGGGGTACGAGGATCTGTCTGTACGGGGATTGGGGTACGAGGATCTGTCTGTACGGGGATTGGGGTACGGGGATCTGTCTGTACGGGGATTGGGGTACGGGGATCTGTCTGTACGGGGATTGGGGTACGAGGATCTGTCTGTACGGGGATTGGGGTACGAGGATCTGTCTGTACGGGGATTGGGGTACGGGGATCTGTCTGTACGGGGATTGGGGTACGGGGATCTGTCTGTACGGGGATTGGGGTACGGGGATCTGTCTGTACGGGGATTGGGGTACGGGGATCTGTCTGTACGGGGATTGGGGTACGGGGATCTGTACGGGGATTGGGGTACGAGGATCTGTCTGTACGGGGATTGGGGTACGGGGATCTGTCTGTACGGGGATTGGGGTACGGGGATCTGTCTGTACGGGGATTGGGGTACGGGGATCTGTCTGTACGGGGATTGGGGTACGGGGATCTGTCTGTACGGGGATTGGGGTACGAGGATCTGTCAGTACGGGGATTGGGGTACGGGGATCTGTCTGTACGGGGATTGGGGTACGGGGATCTGTCTGTATGGGGATTGGGGTACGGGGATCTGTCTGTACGGGGATTGGGGTACGGGGATCTGTCTGTACGGGGATTGGGGTACGGGATCTGTCTGTACGGGGATTGGGGTACGGGGATCTGTCTGTACGGGGATTGGGGTACGGGGATCTGTCTGTACGGGGATTGGGGTACGAGGATCTGTCTGTACGGGGATTGGGGTACGGGGATCTGTCTGTACGGGGATTGGGGTACGGGGATCTGTCTGTACGGGGATTGGGGTACGGGGATCTGACTGTACGGGGATTGGGGTACGGGGATCTGTCTGTACGGGGATTGGGGTACGGGGATCTGTCTGTAAGGGGATTGGGGTACGGGATCTGTCTGTACGGGGATTGGGGTACGGGGATCTGTCTGTATGGGGATTGGGGTACGAGGATCTGTCTGTACGGGGATTGGGGTACGGGGGTCTGTCTGCACGGGGATTGGGGTACGGGGATCTGTCTGTACGGGGATTGGGGTACGGGGATCTGTCTGTAAGGGGATTGGGGTACGGGATCTGTCTGTACGGGGATTGGGGTACGGGGATCTGTCTGTATGGGGATTGGGGTACGAGGATCTGTCTGTACGGGGATTGGGGTACGAGGATCTGTCTTACGGGGATAGGGGTACGGGATCTGTCTGTACGGGGATTGGGGTACGGGGATCTGTCTGTATGGGGATTGGGGTACGAGGATCTGTCTGTACGGGGATTGGGGTACGGGGATCTGTCTTACGGGGATTGGGGTACGGGGATCTGTCTGTACGGGGATTGGGGTACGGGGATCTGTCTTACGGGGATTGGGGTACGGGGATCTGTCTGTACGGGGATTGGGGTACGGGGATCTGTCTGTACTGGGATTGGGGTACGAGGATCTGTCTGTACGGGGATTGGGGTACGAGGATCTGTCTGTACGGGGATTGGGGTACGGGGATCTGTCTGTACGGGGATTGGGGTACGGGGATCTGTCTGTACGGGGATTGGGGTACGGGGATCTGTCTGTACGGGGATTGGGGTACGGGGATCTGTCTGTACGGGGATTGGGGTACGGGGATCTGTCTGTACGGGGATTGGGGTACGGGGATCTGTCTGTACGGGGATTGGGGTACGGGGATCTGTCTGTACGGGGACTGGGGTACGGGGATCTGTCTGTACGGGGATTGGGGTACGGGGATCTGTCTGTACGGGGATTGGGGTACGGGGATCTGTCTGTACGGGGATTGGGGTACGGGGATCTGTCTGTACGGGATTGGGGTACGGGGATCTGTCTGTACGGGGATTGGGGTACGGGGATCTGTCTGTACGGGGACTGGGGTACGGGGATCTGTCTGTACGGGGATTGGGGTACGGGGATCTGTCTGTACGGGGATTGGGGTACGGGGATCTGTCTGTACGGGGATTGGGGTACGGGGATCTGTCTGTACGGGGATTGGGGTACGGGGATCTGTCTGTACGGGGATTGGGGTACGAGGATCTGTCTGTACGGGGATTGGGGTACGAGGATCTGTCTGTACGGGGATTGGGGTACGAGGATCTGTCTGTACGAGGATTGGGGTACGGGGATCTGTCTGTACGGGGATTGGGGTACGGGATCTGTCTGTACGGGGATTGGGGTACGAGGATCTGTCTGTACGGGGATTGGGGTACGGGGATCTGTCTGTACGGGGATTGGGGTACGGGGATCTGTCTGTACGGAGATTGGGGTTCGGGGATCTGTCTGTACGGGGATTGGGGTACGGGGATCTGTCTGTACGGGGATTGGGGTACGGGGATCTGTCTGTACGGGGATTGGGGTACGAGGATCTGTCTGTACGGGGATTGGGGTACGGGGATCTGTCTGTACGGGGATTGGGGTACGGGGATCTGTCTGTACGGGGATTGGGGTACGGGGATCTGTCTGTACGGGGATTGGGGTACGGGGATCTGTCTGTACGGGGATTGGGGTACGGGGATCTGTCTGTACGGGGATTGGGGTACGAGGATCTGTCTGTACGGGGATTGGGGTACGGGGATCTGTCTGTATGGGGATTGGGGTACGGGGATCTGTCTGTACGGGGATTGGGGTACGGGGATCTGTCTGTACGGGGATTGGGGTACGAGGATCTGTCTGTACGGGCATTGGGGTACAGGGATCTGTCTGTACGGGGATTGGGGTTCGGGGATCTGTCTGTACGGGGATTGGGGTACGGGGATTGGGGTACGGGGATCTGTCTGTACGGGGATTGGGGTACGGGGATCTGTCTGTACGGGGATTGGGGTACGGGGATCTGTCTGTACGGGGATTGGGGTACGGGGATCTGTCTGTACGGGGATTGGGGTACGGGGATCTGTCTGTACGGGGATTGGGGTACGGGGATCTGTCTGTACGGGGATTGGGGTACGGGGATCTGTCTGTACGGGGATTGGGGTACGGGGATCTGTCTGTACGGGTATTGGGGTACGGGGATCTGTCTGTACGGGGATTGGGGTACGGGGATCTGTCTGTACGGGGATTGGGGTACGGGGATCTGTCTGTACGGGGATTGGGGTACGGGGATCTGTCTGTACGGGGATTGGGGTACGAGGATCTGTCTGTACGGGCATTGGGGTACGGGGATCTGTCTGTACGGGGATTGGGGTACGAGGATCTGTCTGTACGGGGATTGGGGTACGGGGATCTGTCTGTACGGGGATTGGGGTACGGGGATCTGTCTGTACGGGGATTGGGGTACGGGGATCTGTCTGTACGGGGATTGGGGTACGGGGATCTGTCTGTACGGGGATTGGGGTACGGGGATCTGTCTGTACGGGGATTGGGGTACGAGGATCTGTCTGTACGGGGATTGGGGTACGGGGATCTGTCTGTACGGGGATTGGGGTACGAGGATCTGTCTGTACGGGGATTGGGGTACGAGGATCTGTCTGTACGGGGATTGGGGTACGGGGATGTGTCTGTACGGGGATTGGGGTACGGGGATCTGTCTGTACGGGGATTGGGGTACGGGGATCTGTCTGTACGGGGATTGGGGTACGGGGATCTGTCTGTACGGGGATTGGGGTACGGGGATCTGTCTGTACGGGGATTGGGGTACGGGGATCTGTCTGTACGGGGATTGGGGTACGAGAATCTGTCTGTACGGGGGTTGGGGTACGAGAATCTGTCTGTACGGGGATTGGGGTACGAGAATCTGTCTGTACGGGGATTGGGGTACGAGGATCTGTCTGTACGGGGATTGGGGTACGGGGATCTGTCTGTACGGGGATTGGGGTACGGGGATCTGTCTGTACGGGGATTGGGGTACGGGGATCTGTCTGTACGGGGATTGGGGTACGAGGATCTGTCTGTACGGGGATTGGGGTACGGGGATCTGTCTGTACGGGATTGGGGTACGGGGATCTGTCTGTACGGGGATTGGGGTACGGGGATCTGTCTGTACGGGGATTGGGGTACGGGGATCTGTCTGTACGGGGATTGGGGTACGAGGATCTGTCTGTACGGGGATTGGGGTACGGGGATCTGTCTGTACGGGGATTGGGGTACGAGGATCTGTCTATACGGGGATTGGGGTACGGGGATCTGTCTGTACGGGGATTGGGGTACGGGGATCTGTCTGTACGGGGATTGGGGTACGAGGATCTGTCTGTACGGGGATTGGGGTACGGGGATCTGTCTGTACGGGGATTGGGGTACGGGGATCTGTCTGTACGGGGATTGGGGTACGGGGATCTGTCTGTACGGGATTGGGGTACGGGGATCTGTCTGTACGGGGATTGGGGTACGGGGATCTGTCTGTACGGGATTGGGGTACGGGGATCTGTCTGTACGGGGATTGGGGTACGGGGATCTGTCTGTACGGGGATTGGGGTACGGGGATCTGTCTGTACGGGGATTGGGGTACGGGGATCTGTCTGTACGGGGATTGGGGTACGGGGATCTGTCTGTACGGGGATTGGGGTACGGGGATCTGTCTGTACGGGGATTGGGGTACGGGGATCTGTCTGTACGGGGATTGGGGTACGGGGATCTGTCTGTACGGGGATTGGGGTACGGGGATCTGTCTGTACGGGGATTGGGGTACGGGGATCTGTCTGTACGGGGATTGGGGTACGGGGATCTGTCTGTACGGGGATTGGGGTACGAGGATCTGTCTGTACGGGGATTGGGGTACGGGGATCTGTCTGTACGGGGATTGGGGTACAGGGATCTGTCTGTACGGGGATTGGGGTACGGGGATCTGTCTGTACGGGGATTGGGGTACGGGGATCTGTCTGTACGGGGATTGGGGTACGGGGATCTGTCTGTACGGGGATTGGGGTACGGGGATCTGTCTGTACGGGGATTGGGGTACGGGGATCTGTCTGTACGGGGATTGGGGTACGGGGATCTGTCTGTACGGGGATTGGGGTACGGGGATCTGTCTGTACGGGGATTGGGGTACGGGGATCTGTCTGTACGGGGATTGGGGTACGGGGATCTGTCTGTACGGGGATTGGGGTACGGGGATCTGTCTGTACGGGATTGGGGTACGGGGATTGGGGTACGGGGATGTGTACGGGGATTGGGGTACGAGGATCTGTCTGTACGGGGATTGGGGTACGAGGATCTGTCTGTACGGGGATTGGGGTACGAGGATCTGTCTGTACGGGGATTGGGGTACGGGGATCTGTCTGTACGGGGATTGGGGTACGAGGATCTGTCTGTATGGGGATTGGGGTACGGGGATCTGTCTGCACGGGGATTGGGGTACGAGGATCTGTCTGTACGGGGATTGGGGTACGAGGATCTGTCTGTACGGGGATTGGGGTACGGGGATCTGTCTGTACGGGGATTGGGGTACGAGGATCTGTCTGTACGGGGATTGGGGTACGAGGATCTGTCTGTACGGGGATTGGGGTACGGGGATCTGTCTGTACGCGGATTGGGGTACGGGGATCTGTCTGTATGGGGATTGGGGTACGGGGATCTGTCTGGACGGGGATTGGGGTACGGGGATCTGTCTGTACAGGGATTGGGGTACGGGGATCTGTCTGTATGGGGATTGGGGTACGAGGATCTGTCTGTACGGGGATTGGGGTACGGGGATCTGTCTGTACGGGGATTGGGGTACGGGGATCTGTCTGTACAGGGATTGGGGTACGGGGATCTGTCTGTATGGGGATTGGGGTACGAGGATCTGTCTGTATGGGGATTGGGGTACGAGGATCTGTCTGTATGGGGATTGGGGTACGAGGATCTGTCTGTACGGGGATTGGGGTACGAGGATCTGTCTGTACGGGGATTGGGGTACGGGGATCTGTCTGTACGGGGATTGGGGTACGGGGATCTGTCTGTACGGGGATTCGGGTACGGGGATCTGTCTGTACGGGGATTGGGGTACGGGGATCTGTCTGTACGGGGATTGGGGTACGGGGATCTGTCTGTACGGGGATTGGGGTACGGGGATCTGTCTGTACGGGGATTGGGGTACGAGGATCTGTCTGTACGGGGATTGGGGTACGAGGATCTGTCTGTACGGGGATTGGGGTACGGGGATCTGTCTGTACGGGGATTGGGGTACGGGGATCTGTCTGTACGGGGATTGGGGTACGAGGATGTGTCTGTACGGGGATTGGGGTACGGGGATCTGTCTGTACGGGGATTGGGGTACGGGGATCTGTCTGTACGGGGATTGGGGTACGAGGATGTGTCTGTACGGGGATTGGGGTACGGGGATCTGTCTGTACGGGGATTGGGGTACGGGGATCTGTCTGTATGGGGATTGGGGTACGAGGATCTGTCTGTACGGGGATTGGGGTACGGGGATCTGTCTGTACGGGGATTGGGGTACGGGGATCTGTCTGTACAGGGATTGGGGTACGGGGATCTGTCTGTATGGGGATTGGGGTACGAGGATCTGTCTGTATGGGGATTGGGGTACGAGGATCTGTCTGTATGGGGATTGGGGTACGAGGATCTGTCTGTACGGGGATTGGGGTACGAGGATCTGTCTGTACGGGGATTGGGGTACGGGGATCTGTCTGTACGGGGATTGGGGTACGGGGATCTGTCTGTACGGGGATTCGGGTACGGGGATCTGTCTGTACGGGGATTGGGGTACGGGGATCTGTCTGTACGGGGATTGGGGTACGGGGATCTGTCTGTACGGGGATTGGGGTACGGGGATCTGTCTGTACGGGGATTGGGGTACGAGGATCTGTCTGTACGGGGATTGGGGTACGAGGATCTGTCTGTACGGGGATTGGGGTACGGGGATCTGTCTGTACGGGGATTGGGGTACGGGGATCTGTCTGTACGGGGATTGGGGTACGAGGATGTGTCTGTACGGGGATTGGGGTACGGGGATCTGTCTGTACGGGGATTGGGGTACGGGGATCTGTCTGTACGGGGATTGGGGTACGAGGATGTGTCTGTACGGGGATTGGGGTACGGGGATCTGTCTGTACGGGGATTGGGGTACGAGGATCTGTCTGTACGGGGATTGGGGTACGGGGATCTGTCTGTACGGGGATTGGGGTACGGGGATCTGTCTGTATGGGGATTGGGGTACGGGGATCTGTCTGTACGGGGATTGGGGTACGGGGATCTGTCTGTAAGGGGATTGGGGTACGAGGATCTGTCTGTACGGGGATTGGGGTACGAGGATCTGTCTGTACGGGGATTGGGGTACGGGGATCTGTCTGTACGGGGATTGGGGTACGGGGATCTGTCTGTACGGGGATTGGGGTACGGGGATCTGTCTGTACGGGGATTGGGGTACGGGGATCTGTCTGTACGGGGATTGGGGTACGGGGATCTGTCTGTACGGGTATTGGGGTACGGGGATCTGTCTGTACGGGGATTGGGGTACGGGGATCTGTGTGTACGGGGATTGGGGTACGAGGATCTGTCTGTATGGGGATTGGGGTACGGGGATCTGTCTGTACGGGGATTGGGGTACGGGGATCTGTCTGTACGGGGATTGGGGTACGGGGATCTGTCTGTATGGGGATTGGGGTACGGGGATCTGTCTGTACGGGGATTGGGGTACGGGGATCTGTCTGTACGGGTATTGGGGTACGGGGATCTGTCTGTACGGGGATTGGGGTACGGGGATCTGTCTGTACGGGGATTGGGGTACGAGGATCTGTCTGTACGGGGATTGGGGTACGAGGATCTGTCTGTACGGGGATTGGGGTACGGGGATCTGTCTGTACGGGGATTGGGGTACGGGGATTGGGGTACGAGGATCTGTCTGTACGGGGATTGGGGTACGAGGATCTGTCTGTACGGGGATTGGGGTACGAGGATCTGTCTGTACGGGGATTGGGGTACGAGGATCTGTCTGTACGGGGATTGGGGTACGAGGATCTGTCTGTACGGGGATTGGGGTACGGGGATCTGTCTGTACGGGGATTGGGGTACGGGGATCTGTCTGTACGGGGATTGGGGTACGGGGATCTGTCTGTACGGGGATTGGGGTACGGGGATCTGTCTGTACGGGGATTGGGGTACGAGGATCTGTCTGTATGGGGATTGGGGTACGAGGATCTGTCTGTATGGGGATTGGGGTACGGGGATCTGTCTGTACGGGGATCTGTCTGTACGGGGATTGGGGTACGGGGATCTGTCTGTACGGGGATTGGGGTACGAGGATCTGTCTGTACGGGGATTGGGGTACGGGGATCTGTCTGTACGGGGATTGGGGTACGGGGATCTGTCTGTACGGGGATTGGGGTACGGGGATCTGTCTGTACGGGGATTGGGGTACGGGGATCTGTCTGTACGGGGATTGGGGTACGGGGATCTGTCTGTACGGGGATTGGGGTACGGGGATCTGTCTGTACGGGGATTGGGGTACGGGGATCTGTCTGTACGGGGATTGGGGTACGAGGATCTGTCTGTACGGGGATTGGGGTACGGGGATCTGTCAGTACGGGATTGGGGTACGGGGATCTGTCTGTACGGGGATTGGGGTACGGGGATCTGTCTGTACGGGGATTGGGGTACGGGGATCTGTCTGTACGGGGATTGGGGTACGAGGATCTGTCTGTACGGGGATTGGGGTACGGGGATTTGTCTGTACGGGGATTGGGGTACGGGGATCTGTCTGTACGGGGATTGGGGTACGGGGATCTGTCTGTGCGGGGATTGGGGTACGAGGATCTGTCTGTACGGGGATTGGGGTACGGGGATCTGTCTGTACGGGGATTGGGGTACGGGGATCTGTCTGTACGGGGATTGGGGTACGGGGATCTGTCTGTACGGGGATTGGGGTACGGGGATCTGTCAGTACGGGATTGGGGTACGGGGATCTGTCTGTACGGGGATTGGGGTACGGGGATCTGTCTGTACGGGGATTGGGGTACGGGGATCTGTCTGTACGGGGATTGGGGTACGGGGATCTGTCTGTACGGGGATTGGGGTACGGGGATCTGTCTGTACGGGGATTGGGGTACGGGGATCTGTCTGTGCGGGGATTGGGGTACGGGGATCTGTCTGTACGGGGATTGGGGTACGGGGATCTGTCTGTACGGGGATTGGGGTACGGGGATCTGTCTGTACGGGGATTGGGGTACGGGGATCTGTCTGTACGGGGATTGGGGTACGGGGATCTGTCTGTACGGGGATTGGGGTACGGGGATCTGTCTGTACGGGGATTGGGGTACGAGGATCTGTCTGTACGGGGATTGGGGTACGGGGATCTGTACGGGGATTGGGGTACGGGGATCTGTCTGTACGGGGATTGGGGTACGGGGATCTGTCTGTACGGGGATTGGGGTACGAGGATCTGTCTGTACGGGGATTGGGGTACGAGGATCTGTCTGTACGGGGATTGGGGTACGGGGATCTGTCTGTACGGGGATTGGGGTACGGGGATCTGTCTGTACGGGGATTGGGGTACGGGGATCTGTCTGTACGGGGATTGGGGTACGGGGATCTGTCTGTACGGGGATTGGGGTACGGGGATCTGTCTGTACGGGGATTGGGGTACGGGGATCTGTCTGTACGGGGATTGGGGTACGGGGATCTGTCTGTACGGGGATTGGGGTACGGGGATCTGTCTGTACGGGGATTGGGGTACGGGGATCTGTCTGTATGGGGATTGGGGTACGGGGATCTGTCTGTACGGGGATTGGGGTACGAGGATCTGTCTGTATGGGGATTGGGGTACGAGGATCTGTCTGTATGGGGATTGGGGTACGGGGATCTGTCTGTACGGGGATCTGTCTGTACGGGGATTGGGGTACGGGGATCTGTCTGTACGGGGATTGGGGTACGAGGATCTGTCTGTACGGGGATTGGGGTACGGGGATCTGTCTGTACGGGGATTGGGGTACGGGGATCTGTCTGTACGGGGATTGGGGTACGGGGATCTGTCTGTACGGGGATTGGGGTACGGGGATCTGTCTGTACGGGGATTGGGGTACGGGGATCTGTCTGTACGGGGATTGGGGTACGGGGATCTGTCTGTACGGGGATTGGGGTACGGGGATCTGTCTGTACGGGGATTGGGGTACGAGGATCTGTCTGTACGGGGATTGGGGTACGGGGATCTGTCAGTACGGGATTGGGGTACGGGGATCTGTCTGTACGGGGATTGGGGTACGGGGATCTGTCTGTACGGGGATTGGGGTACGGGGATCTGTCTGTACGGGGATTGGGGTACGGGGATCTGTCTGTACGGGGATTGGGGTACGGGGATCTGTCTGTACGGGGATTGGGGTACGAGGATCTGTCTGTACGGGGATTGGGGTACGAGGATCTGTCTGTACGGGGATTGGGGTACGGGGATCTGTCTGTACGGGGATTGGGGTTCGGGGATCTGTCTGTACGGGGATTGGGGTACGGGGATCTGTCTGTACGGGGATTGGGGTACGGGGATCTGTCTGTACGGGGATTGGGGTACGAGGATCTGTCTGTACGGGGATTGGGGTACGAGGATCTGTCTGTACGGGGATTGGGGTACGGGGATCTGTCTGTACGGGGATTGGGGTACGGGGATCTGTCTGTACGGGGATTGGGGTACGGGGATCTGTCTGTACGGGGATTGGGGTACGGGGATCTGTCTGTACGGGGATTGGGGTACGGGGATCTGTCTGTACGGGGATTGCGGTACGGGGATCTGTCTGTACGGGGATTGGGGTACGGGGATCTGTCTGTACGGGGATTGGGGTACGAGGATCTGTCTGTACGGGGATTGGGGTACGGGGATCTGTCTGTACGGGGATTGGGGTACGGGGATCTGTCTGTACGGGGATTGGGGTACGGGGATCTGTCTGTACGGGGATTGGGGTACGGGGATCTGTCTGTACGGGGATTGGGGTACGGGGATCTGTCTGTACGGGGATTGGGGTACGGGGATCTGTCTGTACGGGGATTGGGGTTCGGGGATCTGTCTGTACGGGGATTGGGGTACGAGGATCTGTCTGTACGGGGATTGGGGTACGGGGATCTGTCTGTACGGGGATTGGGGTACGGGGATCTGTCTGTACGGGGATTGGGGTACGAGGATCTGTCTGTACGGGGATCTGTCTGTACGGGGATTGGGGTACGGGGATCTGTCTGTACGGGGATTGGGGTACGAGGATCTGTCTGTACGGGGATTGGGGTACGGGGATCTGTCTGTACGGGGATTGGGGTACGGGGATCTGTCTGTACGGGGATTGGGGTACGAGGATCTGTCTGTACGGGGATTGGGGTACGAGGATCTGTCTGTACGGGGATTGGGGTACGAGGATCTGTCTGTACGGGGATTGGGGTACGGGGATCTGTCTGTACGGGGATTGGGGTACGGGGATCTGTCTGTACGGGGATTGGGGTACGGGGATCTGTCTGTACGGGGATTGGGGTACGAGGATCTGTCTGTACGGGGATTGGGGTACGAGGATCTGTCTGTACGGGGATTGGGGTACGGGGATTGGGGTACGAGGATCTGTCTGTACGGGGATTGGGGTACGGGGATCTGTCTGTACGGGGATTGGGGTACGGGGATTGGGGTACGGGGATCTGTCTGTACGGGGATTGGGGTACGAGGATCTGTCTGTACGGGGATTGGGGTACGGGGATCTGTCTGTACGGGGATTGGGGTACGGGGATCTGTCTGTACGGGGATTGGGGTACGGGGATCTGTCTGTACGGGGATTGGGGTACGGGGATCTGTCTGTACGGGGATTGGGGTACGGGGATCTGTCTGTACGGGGATTGGGGTACGGGGATCTGTCTGTACGGGGATTGGGGTACGGGGATCTGTCTGTACGGGGATTGGGGTACGGGGATCTGTCTGTACGGGGATTGGGGTACGGGGATCTGTCTGTACAGGGATTGGGGTACAGGGATCTGTCTGTACGGGGATTGGGGTACGAGGATCTGTCTGTACGGGGATTGGGGTACGAGGATCTGTCTGTACGGGGATTGGGGTACGAGGATCTGTCTGTACGGGGATTGGGGTACGGGGATCTGTCTGTACGGGATTGGGGTACGAGGATCTGTCTGTACGGGGATTGGGGTACGAGGATCTGTCTGTACTGGGATTGGGGTACGAGGATCTGTCTGTACGGGGATTGGGGTACGGGGATCTGTCTGTACGGGGATTGGGGTACGGGGATCTGTCTGTACGGGGATTGGGGTACGAGGATCTGTCTGTACTGGGATTGGGGTACGGGGATCTGTCTGTACGGGGATTGGGGTACGGGGATCTGTCTGTACGGGGATTGGGGTACGGGGATCTGTCTGTACGGGGATTGGGGTACGGGGATCTGTCTGTACGGGATTGGGGTACGAGGATCTGTCTGTACGGGGATTGGGGTACGGGGATCTGTCTGTACGGGATTGGGGTACGGGGATCTGTCTGTACGGGTATTGGGGTACAGGGATCTGTCTGTACGGGGATTGGGGTACGAGGATCTGTCTGTACGGGGATTGGGGTACGGGGATCTGTCTGTACGGGGATTGGGGTACGAGGATCTGTCTGTACGGGAATTGGGGTACGGGGATCTGTCTGTACGGGGATTGGGGTACGGGGATCTGTCTGTACGGGGATTGGGGTACGGGGATCTGTCTGTACGGGGATTGGGGTACGGGGATCTGTCTGTACGGGGATTGGGGTACGGGGATCTGTCTGTACGGGGATTGGGGTACGGGGATCTGTCTGTACGGGGATTGGGGTACGGGGATCTGTCTGTACGGGGATTGGGGTACGGGGATCTGTCTGTACGGGGATTGGGGTACGGGGATCTGTCTGTACGGGGATTGGGGTACGAGGATCTGTCTGTACGGGGATTGGGGTACGGGGATCTGTCTGTACGGGGATTGGGGTACGGGGATCTGTCTGTACGGGGATTGGGGTACGGGGATCTGTCTGTACGGGGATTGGGGTACGGGGATCTGTCTGTATGGGGATTGGGGTACGAGGATCTGTCTGTACGGGGATTGGGGTACGAGGATCTGTCTGTACGGGGATTGGGGTACGGGGATCTGTCTGTACGGGGATTGGGGTACGGGGATCTGTCTGTACGGGGATTGGGGTACGAGGATCTGTCTGTACGGGGATTGGGGTACGGGGATCTGTCTGTACGGGGATTGGGGTACGGGGATCTGTCTGTACGGGGATTGGGGTACGAGGATCTGTCTGTACGGGGATTGGGGTACGGGGATCTGTCTGTACGGGGATTGGGGTACGGGGATCTGTCTCTATGGGGATTGGGGTACGAGGATCTGTCTGTACGGGGATTGGGGTACGGGGATCTGTCTGTACGGGGATTGGGGTACGAGGATCTGTCTGTACGGGGATTGGGGTACGGGGATCTGTCTGTACGGGGATTGGGGTACGGGGATCTGTCTGTACGGGGATTGGGGTACGGGGATCTGTCTGTACGGGGATTGGGGTACGAGGATCTGTCTGTACGGGGATTGGGGTACGAGGATCTGTCTGTACGGGGATTGGGGTACGGGGATGTGTCTGTACGGGGATTGGGGTACGGGGATCTGTCTGTACGGGGATTGGGGTACGGGGATCTGTCTGTACGGGGATTGGGGTACGGGGATCTGTCTGTACGGGGATTGGGGTACGGGGATCTGTCTGTACGGGGATTGGGGTACGAGGATCTGTCTGTACGGGGATTGGGGTACGAGGATCTGTCTGTACGGGGATTGGGGTACGGGGATCTGTCTGTACGGGGATTGGGGTACGGGGATCTGTCTGTACGGGGATTGGGGTACGGGGATCTGTCTGTACGGGGATTGGGGTACGAGGATCTGTCTGTACGAGGATTGGGGTACGGGGATGTGTCTGTACGGGGATTGGGGTACGGGGATCTGTACGGGGATTGGGGTACGGGGATCTGTCTGTACGGGGATTGGGGTACGGGGATCTGTCTGTACGGGGATTGGGGTACGGGGATCTGTCTGTACGGGGATTGGGGTACGGGGATCTGTCTGTACGGGGATTGGGGTTTGGGGATGTGTCTGTACGGGGATTGGGGTACGGGGATCTGTACGGGGATTGGGGTACGGGGATCTGTCTGTACGGGGATTGGGGTACGGGGATCTGTCTGTACGGGGATTGGGGTACGGGGATCTGTACGGGGATTGGGGTACGGGGATCTGTCTGTACGGGGATTGGGGTACGGGGATCTGTCTGTACGGGGATTGGGGTACGGGGATCTGTCTGTACGGGGATTGGGGTACGGGGATGTGTCTGTACGGGGATTGGGGTATGGGGATCTGTCTGTACGGGGATTGGGGTACGGGGATCTGTCTGTACGGGGATTGGGGTACGGGGATCTGTCTGTACGGGGATTGGGGTACGGGGATCTGTCTGTACGGGGATTGGGGTACGGGGATCTCTCTGTACGGGGATTGGGGTACGAGGATCTGTCTGTACGGGGATTGGGGTACGGGGATCTGTCTGTACGGGGATTGGGGTACGGGGATCTGTCTGTACGGGGATTGGGGTACGGGGATCTGTCTGTACGGGGATTGGGGTACGGGGATCTGTCTGTACGGGGATTGGGGTACGGGGATCTGTCTGTACGGGGATTGGGGTACGGGGATCTGTCTGTACGGGGATTGGGGTACGAGGATCTGTCTGTACGGGGATTGGGGTACGGGGATCTGTCTGTACGGGGATTGGGGTACGGGGATCTGTCTGTACGGGGATCTGTCTGTACGGGGATTGGGGTACGGGGATCTGTCTGTACGGCGATTGGGGTACGGGGATCTGTCTGTACGGGGATTGGGGTACGAGGATCTGTCTGTACGGGGATTGGGGTACGGGGATCTGTCTGTACGGGGATTGGGGTACGGGGATCTGTCTGTACGGGGATCTGTCTGTACGGGGATTGGGGTACGGGGATCTGTCTGTACGGCGATTGGGGTACGGGGATCTGTCTGTACGGGGATTGGGGTACGGGGATCTGTCTGTACGGGGATTGGGGTACGGGGATCTGTCTGTACGGGGATTGGGGTACGGGGATCTGTCTGTGCGGGGATTGGGGTACGGGGATCTGTCTGTACGGGGATTGGGGTACGGGGATCTGTCTGTACGGGG
>CM075751.1:19891224-20176224 GCA_037974335.1 Prionace glauca | reverse complement strand
AATTCCCAACTCCCTCCCAGTCTCCGGTAATGCGGATCAGATTCCCAGCTCCCTCCCAGTCTCTGGTAATGCGGATCAAATTCCCAGCTCCCTCCCAGACTCCGGTAATGCGGATCAAATTCCCAGCTCTCTCCCAGTCTCCGGTAATGCGCATCAAATTCCCAGCTCCCTCCAAGTCTCCGGTAATCCGGATCAAATTCCCAGCTCCCTCCCAGTCTCCGGTAATCCCGATCAAATTCCCAGCTCCCTCCCAGTCTCTGGTAATCCGGATCAAATTCCCAGCTCCCTCCCAGTCTCTGGTAATCCCGATCAAATTCCCATCTCCCTCCCAGTCTCCGGTAATCCCGATCAAATTCCCAACTCCCTCCCAGTCTCCGGTAATCCGGATCAAATTCCCAGCTCCCTCCCAGTCTCCGGTAATCCCGATCAAATTCCCAGCTCCCTCCCAGTCTCCGGTAATCCGGATCAAATTCCCAGCTCCCTCCCAGTCTCTGGTAATCCCGATCAAATTCCCATCTCCCTCCCAGTCTCCGGTAATCCCAATCAAATTCCCAGCTCCCTCCCAGTCTCCGGTAATCCCGATCAAATTCCCAGCTCCCTCCCAGTCTCCGGTAATCCCGATCAAATTCCCAGCTCCCTCCCAGTCTCCGGTAATCCCGATCAAATTCCCAGCTCCCTCCCAGTCTCCGGTAATCCCGATCAAATTCCCAGCTCCCTTCCAGTCTCTAGTAATCCCGATCAAATTCCCAGCTCCCTCCCAGTCTCCGGTAATCCGGATCAAATTCCCAGCTCCCTCCCAGTCTCCGGTAATCCCAATCAAATTCCCAGCTCCCTCCCAGTCTCCGGTAATCCCAATCAAATTCCCAGCTCCCTCCCAGTCTCCGGTAATCCCGATCAAATTCCCAGCTCCCTCCCAGTCTCTGGTAATTCCGATCAAATTCCCAGCTCCCTCCCAGTCTCCGGTAATCCCGATCAAATTCCCAACTCCCTCCCAGTCTCCGGTAATCCGGATCAAATTCCCAGCTCCCTCCCTGTCTCCGGTAATCCCAATCAAATTCCCAGCTCCCTCCCAGTCTCCGGTAATCCCGATCAAATTCCCAGCTCCCTCCCAGTCTCCGGTAATCCCGATCAAATTCCCAGCTCCCTCCCAGTCTCCGGTAATCCGGATCAAATTCCCAGCTCCCTCCCAGTCTCTGGTAATCCCGATCAAATTCCCATCTCCCTCCCAGTCTCCGGTAATCCCGATCAAATTCCCAGCTCCCTTCCAGTCTCCGGTAATCCCAATCAAATTCCCAGCTCCCTCCCAGTCTCTGGTAATCCCGATCAAATTCCCAGCTCCCTCCCAGTCTCTGGTAATCCCGATCAAATTCCCAGCTCCCTCCCAGTGTCCGGTAATCTGGATCAAATTCCCAACTCCCTCCCAGTCTCCGGTAATCCCGATCAAATTCCCAGCTCCCTCCCAGTCTCTGGTAATCCCGATCAAATTCCCAGCTCCCTCCCAGTCTCCGGTAATCCCGATCAAATTCCCAGCTCCCTTCCAGTCTCTGGTAATCCCGATCAAATTCCCAGCTCCCTCCCAGTCTCCGGTAATCTGGATCAAATTCCCAGCTCCCTCCCAGTCTCCGGTAATCCCAATCAAATTCCCAGCTCCCTCCCAGTCTCCGGTAATCCCAATCAAATTCCCAGCTCCCTCCCAGTCTCCGGTAATCCCGATCAAATTCCCAGCTCCCTCCCAGTCTCTGGTAATCCCGATCAAATTCCCAGCTCCCTCCCAGTCTCTGGTAATCCCGATCAAATTCCCATCTCCCTCCCAGTCTCCGGTAATCTGGATCAAATTCCCAACTCCCTCCCAGTCTCCGGTAATCCCGATCAAATTCCCAGCTCCCTCCCAGTCTCTGGTAATCCCGATCAAATTCCCAGCTCCCTCCCAGTCTCCGGTAATCCCGATCAAATTCCAAGCTCCCTTCCAGTCTCTGGTAATCCCGATCAAATTCCCAGCTCCCTCCCAGTCTCCGGTAATCCGGATCAAATTCCCAGCTCCCTCCCAGTGTCCGGTAATCCCAATCAAATTCCCAGCTCCCTCCCAGTCTCCGGTAATCCCAATCAAATTCCCAGCTCCCTCCCAGTCTCCGGTAATCCCGATCAAATTCCCAGCTCCCTCCCAGTCTCCGGTAATCCCGATCAAATTCCCAGCTCCCTCCCAGTCTCCGGTAATCCCGATCAAATTCCCAGCTCCCTCCCAGTCTCCGGTAATCCCGATCAAATTCCCAGCTCCCTCCCAGTCTCCGGTAATCCCGATCAAATTCCCAACTCCCTCCCAGTCTCCGGTAATCCCGATCAAATTCCCAGCTCCCTCCCAGTCTCCGGTAATCCCGATCAAATTCCCAGCTCCCTCCCAGTCTCCGGTAATCCGGATCAAATTCCCAACTCCCTCCCAGTCTCTGGTAATCCCGATCAAATTCCCAGCTCCCTCCCAGTCTCCGGTAATCCCGATCAAATTCCCAGCTCCCTTCCAGTCTCTGGTAATCCCGATCAAATTCCCAGCTCCCTTCCAGTCTCCGGTAATCCGGATCAAATTCCCAGCTCCCTCCCAGTCTCCGGTAATCCCAATCAAATTCCCAGCTCCCTCCCAGTCTCCGGTAATCCCAATCAAATTCCCAGCTCCCTCCCAGTCTCCGGTAATCCCGATCAAATTCCCAGCTCCCTCCCAGTCTCTGGTAATCCCGATCAAATTCCCAGCTCCCTCCCAGTCTCTGGTAATCCCGATCAAATTCCCATCTCCCTCCCAGTCTCCGGTAATCTGGATCAAATTCCCAACTCCCTCCCAGTCTCCGGTAATCCCGATCAAATTCCCAGCTCCCTCCCAGTCTCTGGTAATCCCGATCAAATTCCCAGCTCCCTCCCAGTCTCCGGTAATCCCGATCAAATTCCAAGCTCCCTTCCAGTCTCTGGTAATCCCGATCAAATTCCCAGCTCCCTCCCAGTCTCCGGTAATCCGGATCAAATTCCCAGCTCCCTCCCAGTCTCCGGTAATCCCAATCAAATTCCCAGCTCCCTCCCAGTCTCCGGTAATCCCAATCAAATTCCCAGCTCCCTCCCAGTCTCCGGTAATCCCGATCAAATTCCCAGCTCCCTCCCAGTCTCCGGTAATCCCGATCAAATTCCCAGCTCCCTCCCAGTCTCCGGTAATCCCGATCAAATTCCCAGCTCCCTCCCAGTCTCCGGTAATCCCGATCAAATTCCCAGCTCCCTCCCAGTCTCCGGTAATCCCGATCAAATTCCCAACTCCCTCCCAGTCTCCGGTAATCCTGATCAAATTCCCAGCTCCCTCCCAGTCTCCGGTAATCCCGATCAAATTCCCAGCTCCCTCCCAGTCTCCGGTAATCCGGATCAAATTCCCAACTCCCTCCCAGTCTCTGGTAATCCCGATCAAATTCCCAGCTCCCTCCCAGTCTCCGGTAATCCCGATCAAATTCCCAGCTCCCTTCCAGTCTCTGGTAATCCCGATCAAATTCCCAGCTCCCTTCCAGTCTCCGGTAATCCGGATCAAATTCGCAGCTCCCTCCCAGTCTCCGGTAATCCGGATCAAATTCCCAGCTCCCTCCCAGTCTCCGGTAATCCGGATCAAATTCCCAGCTCCCTTCCAGTCTCCGGTAATCCGGATCAAATTCGCAGCTCCCTCCCAGTCTCCGGTAATCCGGATCAAATTCCCAGCTCCCTCCCAGTCTCCGGTAATCCGGATCAAATTCGCAGCTCCCTCCCAGTCTCTGGTAATCCGGATCAAATTCCCAGCTCCCTTCCAGTCTCCGGTAATCCGGATCAAATTCCCAGCTCCCTCCCAGTCTCCGGTAATCCGGATCAAATTCCCAGCTCCCTTCCAGTCTCCGGTAATCCCGATCAAATTCCCAGCTCCCTCCCTGTCTCTGGTAATCCCGATCAAATTCCCAGCTCCCTCCCTGTCTCTGGTAATCCTGATCAAATTCCCAGCTCCCTCCCAGTCTTCGGAAATCTGTTTTCGAGGAATGTTCCCACAGTTGGATGAGGTTGGGGTGGGATTCGCGTGGCGTTAATTTTAATTCCCTCTCTCTCTCCCGTTCCTGGTCAGATTCCGCAGCGTTAAAGCGGCTGTCCGGGATGAGAGCCGCCGTCCTTTCCCTCGGCATCACCATCACACAGTGTGTCCTCTTCTCCATCTCCGCCTCGGTGCCGATCCTGGAGGTTCAGTACCTCTCCTTCATCCTTCAGGTCATCAACCATTCCTTCCTGTACGGAGGAGACGCTGCCTTTATCAGCATCGTGTGAGTACCAGCCGTCTGCTCGGGGCTGTCTCTGTCTGTCTGCTCGGAGCTGTCTCTGTCTGTCTGCTCGGGGCTGTCTCTGTCTGTCTGCTCGGGGCTGTCTCGGTCTGTCTGCTCGGGGCTGTCTCTGTCTGTCTGCTCGGGGCTGTCTCTGTCTGTCTGCTCGGGGCTGTCTCTGTCTGTCTGCTCGGAGCTGTCTCTGTCTGTCTGCTCGGAGCTGTCTCTGTCTGTCTGCTCGGAGCTGTCTCTGTCTGTCTGCTCGGAGCTGTCTCTGTCTGTCTGCTCGGGGCTGTCTCTGTCTGTCTGCTCGGGGCTGTCTCTGTCTGTCTGTTCGGGGCTGTCTCTGTCTGTCTGCTCGGGGCTGTCTCTGTCTGTCTGCTCGGGGCTGTCTCTGTCTGTCTGCTCGGGGCTGTCTCTGTCTGTCTGCTCGGGGCTGTCTCTGTCTGTCTGCTCGGGGCTGTCTCTGTCTGTCTGCTCGGGGCTGTCTCCGTCTGTCTGCTCGGGGCTGTCTCTGTCTGTCTGCTCGGGGCTGTCTCTGTCTGTCTGCTCGGGGCTGTCTCCGTCTGTCTGCTCGGGGCTGTCTCTGTCTGTCTGCTCGGGGCTGTCTCTGTCTGTCTGCTCGGGGCTGTCTCTGTCTGTCTGCTCGGAGCTGTCTCTGTCTGTCTGCTCGGGGCTGTCTCTGTCTGTCTGCTCGGGGCTGTCTCTGTCTGTCTGCTCGGGGCTGTCTCTGTCTGTCTGCTCGGGGCTGTCTCTGTCTGTCTGCTCGGGGCTGTCTCTGTCTGTCTGCTCGGAGCTGTCTCTGTCTGTCTGCTCGGGGCTGTCTCTGTCTGTCTGCTCGGGGCTGTCTCTGTCTGTCTGCTCGGGGCTGTCTCTGTCTGTCTGCTCGGGGCTGTCTCTGTCTGTCTGCTCGGGGCTGTCTCTGTCTGTCTGCTCGGAGCTGTCTCTGTCTGTCTGCTCGGGGCTGTCTCTGTCTGTCTGCTCGGGGCTGTCTCTGTCTGTCTGCTCGGGGCTGTCTCTGTCTGTCTGCTCGGAGCTGTCTCTGTCTGTCTGCTCGGGGCTGTCTCTGTCTGTCTGCTCGGAGCTGTCTCTGTCTGTCTGCTCGGGGCTGTCTCTGTCTGTCTGCTCGGAGCTGTCTCTGTCTGTCTGCTCGGAGCTGTCTCTGTCTGTCTGCTCGGAGCTGTCTCTGTCTGTCTGCTCGGAGCTGTCTCTGTCTGTCTGCTCGGGGCTGTCTCTGTCTGTCTGCTCGGGGCTGTCTCTGTCTGTCTGCTCGGGGCTGTCTCTGTCTGTCTGCTCGGGGCTGTCTCTGTCTGTCTGCTCGGGGCTGTCTCTGTCTGTCTGCTCGGGGGCTGTCTCTGTCTGTCTGCTCGGAGCTGTCTCTGTCTGTCTGCTCGGAGCTGTCTCTGTCTGTCTGCTCGGGGCTGTCTCCGTCTGTCTGCTCGGAGCTGTCTCTGTCTGTCTGCTCGGGGCTGTCTCTGTCTGTCTGCTCGGGGCTGTCTCTGTCTGTCTGCTCGGAGCTGTCTCTGTCTGTCTGCTCGGAGCTGTCTCTGTCTGTCTGCTCGGAGCTGTCTCTGTCTGAGCATCCAAACTTAAACAAGGAACCGTTTATCAGCAGGAAAACAAGATATCGGCCTGACAAACCATATACACAGAACACAAATACACAGAACACAAATACACAGAACACAAGTACACAGAACATATACACAGAACATATACACAGAACACAATTACGCAGAACATATCCACAGAACATATACACAGAACACAATTACGCAGAACAGAACTACACAGAACATATACACAGAACACAAGTACACAGAACATATACACAGAACACAAGTACACAGAACATATACACAGAACACAAGCACACAGAACATATACACAGAACACAAGTACACAAAACATATACACAGAACACAAGTACACAGAACATATACACAGAACACAAGCACACAGAACATATACACAGAACACAAGTACACAAAACATATACACAGAACACAAGTACACAGAACATATACACAGAACACAAGTACACAAAACATATACACAGACACAAGTACACAGAACATATACACAGAACACAAGCACACAGAACATATACACAGAACACAAGTACACAGAACATATACACAGAACACAAGCACACAGAACATATACACAGAACACAAGTACACAAAACATATACACAGAACACAAGTACACAGAACATATACACAGAACATATACACAGAACACAATTACGCACACAGTGAGCACGTGAATTACGCAGAACATATCCACAGAACATATACACAGAACACAATTACGCAGAACAGAAATACACAGAACATATACACAGAACACAAGTACACAGAACATATACACAGAACACAAAACATATGCACAGAACATATACACAGAACTGAAATACACAGAACATATACACAGAACACAAATACACAGAAAATATACACAGAACATATACACAGAACACAAGTACACAGAAAATATACACAGAACACAAGCACACAGAACATATACACAGAACACAAGTACACAAAACATATACACAGAACACAAGTACACAGAACATATACACAGAACATATACACAGAACACAATTACGCAGAACATATCCACAGAACATATACACAGAACACAATTACGCAGAACAGAAATACACAGAACATATACACAGAACACAAGTACACAGAACATATACACAGAACACAAGTACACAAAACATATGCACAGAATATAACACAGAATTGAATACACAGAACGTATACACAGAACACAAATACACAGGACATATACACAGAACACAAGTACACAGAACAGAAATACACAGAACATATACACAGAACAGAAAATACACAGAACATATACACAGAACACAAGTACACAGAGCATATTCACAGAACATAAATACACAGAACATATACACAGAACATATACACAGAACATAAATACACAGAACATATACACAGAACACAAGTACACAGAACACATACACAGAACACAAATACACAGAACATATACACAGAACACAAGTCCACAGAACATTTACACAAAACATGTACACAGAGCACACACAGTGAACTTGTACACAGAACACGTACACTGAAGATGTACACGGAAACACCAATTCCAAAGGTGTCCATTAGGGGGCAGCCTATTACTATCTCAGCGGGCGTAACCCTCCTGATCACGTTTGGCAGGGCATTGCCCGGCAACAAGACATGTCTCTAATCTCAAGGCAGTGTCCTGTGATGCACCATTCAGCAAGCCTAGTCCTGAGCCTCACATATGAAAGAATCATTACAGTACAAAAGGAGGCCATTTGGCCCATCAGGTGTGCACTGACAACAGCCCCACCCTATCCACATAACCCCAAATATTCACCCTGCTAATCCCCCTGACAATAAGGGGAACTTAATGTCCAAAGATGTGTAGGTTAGGGTGGATTGGCCATGCTAAATTGTCCCTTAGTGTCCCAAAGGTGTGTAGGTTTGGTGGATTGGCCATGCTAAATTGTCCCTTAGTGTCCAAAAGATGTGTAGGTTTGGTGGATTGGCCATGCTAAATTGTCCCTTAGTGTCCAAAGATGTGTAGGTAGATGGATTGGCCGTGCTAAATTGTCCCTTAGTGTCCAAAGATGTGTAGGTTAGGTGGATTGGCCATGGTAAATTGTCCCTTAGTGTCCAAAGATGTGTAGGTTAGATGGATTGGCCGTGCTAAATTGTCCCTTAGTGTCCAAAGATGTGTAGGTTAGGTGGATTGGTCATGCTAATTGCCCCTTAGTGTCCAAAGATGTGTAGGTTAGGTGGATTGGCCATGCTCAATTGTCCCTTAGTGTCCAAAGATGTGTAGGTTAGGGGATTGGCCATGCTAAATTGCCCCTTAGTGTCCAAAGATGTGCAGGTTAGGTGGATTGGCCATGCTAAATTGCCCCTTAGTGTCCAAAGATGTGTAGGTTAGGTGGATTGGCCATGCTCAATTGTCCCTTAGTGTCCAAAGATGTGTAGGTTAGGGGGATTGGCCATGCTAAATTGCCCCTTAGTGTCCAAAGATGTGCAGGTTTAGGTGGATTGGCCATGCTAAATTGCCCCTTAGTATCCAAAGATGAGTAGGTTAGGTGGATTGGCCATACTAAATTGCCCTTAGTGTCCAAAGATGTGCAGGTTAGGTGGATTGGCCATGCTAAATTGCCCCTTAGTGTCCAAAGATGTGCAGGTTAGGTGGATTGGCCATGCTAAATTGCCCCTTAGTGTCCAAAGATGTGTAGGTTAGGTGGATTGGCCATGCTCAATTGTCCCTTAGTGTCCAAAGATGTGTAGGTTAGGGGGATTGGCCATGCTAAATTGCCCCTTAGTGTCCAAAGATGTGCAGGTTAGATGGATTGGCCATGCTAAATTGCCCCTTAGTGTCCAAAGATGTGTAGGTTAGGTGGATTGGCCATGCTCAATTGTCCCTTAGTGTCCAAAGATGTGTAGGTTAGGGGGATTGGCCATGCTAAATTGCCCCTTACTGTCCAAAGATGTGTAGGTTAGGTGGATTGGCCATGCTAAATTGTCCCTTAGTGTCTAAAGATGTGTAGGTTAGGTGGATTGGCCATGCTAAATTGTCCCTTAGTGTCCAAAGATGTGTAGTTTAGGGGGATTGGCCATGCTAAATTGCCCCTTAGTGTCCAAAGATGTGTAGGTTAGATGGATTGGCCATGCTAAATTGTCCCTTAGTGTCCAAAGATGTGTCGGTTAGGTGGATTGGCCATGCTAAATTGTCCCTTAGTGTCCAAAGATGTGCAGGTTAGGTGGATTGGCCATGCTAAATTGTCCCTTAGTGTCCAAAGATGTGGAGGTTAGGGGGATTGGCCATGCTAAATTGCCCCTTAGTGTCCAAAGATGTGGAGGTTAGGTGGATTGGCCATGCTAAATTGTCCCCTTAGTGTCCAAAGATGTGGAGGTTAGGTGGATTGGCCATGCTAAATTGTCCCTTAGTGTCCAAAGATGTGCGTTGGGTGAGGGAAAGGATACAAATAACAGTATGAAGTTGATGGGTGGAATGGGCTTTCTCTGAGCTGCTGACCCCATGGGAATCTGTGGACACCCTCTTCCTATCCTCTCTTGTCTCCTGCAGATACCCATCCTGCCATTTTGGGAAGATCTACGGTGTGGGACAGACCCTGTCAGCGTTCATCTCTCTGCTCCAGTACCCCTGTTTTGCCCTGGTCCAGGGACCCTTACAGAATAACCCCCTCTACGTGAGTACCCGGCCTTCAGAGCGCTCTCCAGTACGTACCGCGGGGGGCTCCCGGGGTAGGCAACTGGGGTACGCTCGGGGAAAGGACTCTTACCAAGAGCCGATGGGATGAATGGCCTCCTTCCTTACTGCAGGGATCCCATAGAAACATTTGGACAAGTGAGGGAGAGAGAGGGTGAGAGAGAGGGAGGGTGGGCGAGGGAGAGAGGGAAGGAGGGCCAGGGAGAGAGGGGAGTGAAAGTGAGGGAGAAAGGGTGAGAGAGAGGGAGGGTGGGCGAGGGAGAGAGGGAGTGAAAGTGAGGGAGAGAGGGTGAGAGAGAGGGAGGGTGGGCGAGGGAGAGAGGGAAGGAGGGCCAGGGAGAGAGGGAGTGAAAGTGAGGGAGAGAGGGTGAGAGAGAGGGAGGGTGGGCGAGGGAGAGAGGGAAGGAGGGCCAGGGAGAGAGGGAGTGAAAGTGAGGGAGAGAGGGTGAGAGAGAGGGAGGATGGGCAAGGAAGAGAGGGAGCGAGAGTGAGGGAGAGAGGGAGGGTGGGCGAGGGAGAGAGGGAAGGAGGGCCAGGGAGAGAGGGCGTGAAAGTGAGGGAGAGAGAGGGAGGGTGGGCGAGGGAGAGAGGGAGCGAGAGTGAGGGAGAGAGGGCGTGAAAGTGAGGGAGAGAATGAAGGAGGGCCAGGGAGAGAGGGCGTGAAAGTGAGGGAGAGAGGGAGGGTGGGCGAGGGAGAGAGGGAGTGAGAGTGAGGGAGAGAGGGAGGGCGGGCGAGGGAGAGAAGGAGAGAGGGAGGGTGAAGGAGGGCGAAAGAGAGAGAGACGGAGGGCGAGGGAGGGAGAGAAGCAGGGTGAGGGACAGAGGGAGTGAAAGTGAGGGAGAGAGAGGGAAGGTGGGCAAGGGAGAGAGGGAGGGCGGGTGAGGGAGGGAGGGTGGGAGGGCGAGGGAGGGAGGGTGAGGGAGAGAGGGAGGGCAGGGGAGGGAGAGAGGGAGGGAAAGTGAGGGAGAGAGGGCAGGGGAGCGAGGGAGAGACGGAAGGCGGGTGAGGGAGGGAGGGAGAGAAGGAGCGCAAGGGAGGGAGGGAAGGAGGGCGAGGGAGGGAGGGAGCGAAAGTGAGGAGGGGAGGGTGGGAGGGCGAAGGAGAGAGGGAAGGCGAGGGAGAGAGGGAGGGCAGGTGAGGGTTGGCCGGGGAGGGTGAGGGAGGGAGGGAGGGAGGGCGAGGGAGGACGAGGGAGAGAGGGAGGGCAAGACAGAGTGAGGGAGAGGGTGAGGCAGAGAGAGGGCGAGAGAGGGTGCAAGAGAGTGAGAGAGCGAAGAACAGAGGGTAAGAGAGGGAATGTGAGAGAGAGAGAGGGAGAGGGCTAGAGGGAAAAGAAGAGAGACGAGAGAAGAGGAGAGAGATGGAGTGAGAGAATGGCGAGAGAGGGAGGGAGATAGAGAGACGGGGAGATCGAGAATTTGTTGTGGGGACAATGTATTGAGATCGGGCGATGGAGGCTAGCTAGACACTCGCAGAGAAATAAATGTGAGTCAGAGGGCTATCCAGCTCAGAAAGCGGCCATTCAGTCCATCATATACTGGCCGTCAAGCCCCTCCCTCACCATGCTATCCCATTTTCCAATGCATGCTCCGGGATTCCAAGTGCTCATCTAAACACTTTTTAATTGTTGTGAGAGTCCCTGTCTCTCACAGGCAGCGAATCCCAGATTCCCACCACCTCCCAAACCCCTCGAAATCTCCCTCCCTTAAATCCCTGCCCTCCGGCTCCTCTGTTGAGGGGAGTGCTCTTTCCGAGAGCAAATTCCAACTCGATGGGATGCAGGTAGGGATTCCACGGAAACATTTGGACGGGAGAGAGAGAGAGAGAGAGTGAAGGAGGGTGTGGGGGAGAGGAAGGGAGAGTGAGGGAGGGAGGACCAGAGGGAGAGCAAGGGAGGGCGAGGGAGGGAGGGAAAGGGAGAGAGGGAGAGGGAGAGAGGAAAGGAGGGTGACGGACAGAGGGAGGGAGATTGAGGGAGGGAGGGCAAGGGAGAGAGGGAGACAGGAAGGGAGGGCGAGGGAGAGAGGAAGGGAGGGCGACGGGCAGAGGAAGGGAGAGCGAGGGAGGGAGGACGAGAGGGAGAGAAAGGGAGGGCGAGGGAGGGAGGGCGAGGGAGCGAGGGAGAGGGAGAGAGGAATGGTGGCCAACAGACAGAGGAAGGGAGAGCGAGGGAGGGAGGGCGAGAGGGAGTGAGGGAGAGGGAAAGGGAGGGCGACGGACAGAGGAAGGGACAGCGAGGGAGGGAGGGCAAGGGAGGGCGAGGGAGAGGAAGGGAGGGAGGGCGAGAGGGAGCGAGGAAGGGAGGGAGGGCGAGAGGGAGCGAGGAAGGGAGGGAGGGCGGATGGGATCTGCCCCTCATCATGTCCCACACTGGGTGCACCAACAGCCAATGGGAGGGGGGGGCCGTCTGGGATATCACCAACCAGGCAGAGCAGGAGGCGGAGGCCATTGAACCCATCATATTCACGCTGCTGGACCCCGCGCCACTGACCCCGGGGACAGCGGGACTGGTGTACGAGGCAAGATCGGGATTGAATTCACTGGATTCGAGATGAATGGAGGGAAGAATCTCCCTACCTCGACCCTACCCATCCTCTTCATTATCTTATACTTAATGGGGGGGATGGATAGGGTAGAGGGGGAGAGATTCTTCCCACTTAGAAAGGATCGCAGGACTAGAGGGCACAGCCTCAAAATAAGAGAGATTCTTCCCACTTAGAAAGGATCGCAGGACTAGAGGGCACAGCCTCAAGATAAGAGAGATTCTTCCCGCTTAGAAAGGATTGCAGGACTAGAGGACACAGCCTCAAGATAAGAGAGATTCTTCCCGCTTAGAAAGGATAACAGGACTAGAGGACACAGCTTCAAGATAAGAGAGATTCTTCCCGCTTAGAAAGGATAACAGGACTAGAGGACACAGCTTCAAGATAAGAGAGATTCTTCCCGCTTAGAAAGGATCGCAGGACTAGAGGACACAGCTTCAAGATAAGAGAGATTCTTCCCGCTTAGAAAGGATCGCAGGACTAGAGGACACAGCTTCAAGATAAGAGAGATTCTTCCCACTTAGAAAGGATAACAGGACTAGAGGACACAGCTTCAAGATAAGAGAGATTCTTCCCGCTTAGAAAGGATAACAGGACTAGAGGACACAGCTTCAAGATAAGAGAGATTCTTCCCGCTTAGAAAGGATAACAGGACTAGAGGACACAGCTTCAAGATAAGAGAGATTCTTCCCGCTTAGAAAGGATCGCAGGACTAGAGGGCACAGCCTCAAGATAAGAGAGATTCTTCCCACTTAGAAAGGATCGCAGGACTAGAGGACACAGCTTCAAGATAAGAGAGATTCTTCCCACTTAGAAAGGATAACAGGACTAGAGGACACAGCTTCAAGATAAGAGAGATTCTTCCCACTTAGAAAGGATAACAGGACTAGAGGACACAGCTTCAAGATAAGAGAGATTCTTCCCGCTTAGAAAGGATCGCAGGACTAGAGGGCACAGCCTCAAGATAAGAGAGATTCTTCCCGCTTAGAAAGGATAACAGGACTAGAGGACACAGCTTCAAGATAAGAGAGATTCTTCCCACTTAGAAAGGATAACAGGACTAGAGGGCACAGCCTCAAGATAAGAGAGATTCTTCCCGCTTAGAAAGGATAACAGGACTAGAGGACACAGCCTCAAGATAAGAGAGATTCTTCCCGCTTAGAAAGGATCGCAGGACTAGAGGACACAGCTTCAAGATAAGAGAGATTCTTCCCGCTTAGAAAGGATTGCAGGACTAGAGGACACAGCTTCAAGATAAGAGAGATTCTTCCCGCTTAGAAAGGTTCGCAGGACTAGAGGACACAGCCTCAAGATAAGAGAGATTCTTCCCGCTTAGAAAGGATAACAGGACTAGAGGACACAGCTTCAAGATAAGAGAGATTCTTCCCGCTTAGAAAGGATAGCAGGACTAGAGGGCACAGCCTCAAGATAAGAGAGATTCTTCCCGCTTAGAAAGGATCGCAGGACTAGAGGACACAGCCTCAAGATAAGAGAGATTCTTCCCGCTTAGAAAGGATAACAGGACTAGAGGACACAGCCTCAAGATAAGAGAGATTCTTCCCACTTAGAAAGGATAACAGGACTAGAGGACACAGCCTCAAGATAAGAGAGATTCTTCCCGCTTAGAAAGGATAACAGGACTAGAGGGCACAGCCTCAAGATAAGAGAGATTCTTCCCGCTTAGAAAGGATCGCAGGACTAGAGGACACAGCCTCAAGATAAGAGAGATTCTTCCCGCTTAGAAAGGATAACAGGACTAGAGGACACATCCTCAAGATAAGAGAGATTCTTCCCACTTAGAAAGGATAACAGGACTAGAGGACACAGCCTCAAGATAAGAGAGATTCTTCCCGCTTAGAAAGGATAACAGGACTAGAGGACACAGCCTCAAGATAAGAGAGATTCTTCCCGCTTAGAAAGGATAACAGGACTAGAGGACACAGCCTCAAGATAAGAGAGATTCTTCCCGCTTAGAAAGGATAACAGGACTAGAGGGCACAGCTTTAAGATAAGGCTAAGAGGGGATCTTATTGAAACATATAAGATGATTAGAGGTTTAGACAGGGTAGATAGTGATAGCCTTTTTCCTAGGATGGAGAAAGCTAGCACGAGGGGGCATGGCTTTAAATTAAGAGGGGGTAGTTATAGGACAGATGTCAGGGGTAGGTTCTTTACCCAGAGGGGGTGAGGGACTGGAATGCCCTGCCTGCTGCAGTTGTAAATGCGCCTAGTTTGGGGGCGTTTAAGAGATCCGTGGATAGGTTTATGGATGAAAAGGGATTGGTTTCGGTTAGTGGGTTAGTAGGTTTTGTAACTGGTCGGCGCAACATCGTGGGCCGAAGGGCCTGTTCTGCGCTGTAATGTTCTATGTTCTAAGGGGGGGCGGTTTAGAACGGAGTTGAGGAGGAACTTCTTCACTCAAATCTCTGGAAATCTCTACCCGTTGAAGTGGTGGGGGCTGCCTCGCTGAATTCGAGTCACGGGTAGATAGGTTTCTGATAGACAAGGGGAGAGAGAGCGGGAACTGATCCACTTCAGATCAGCCATGATCTTATTGAATGGCGGGGCAGGCTCGAAGGGCTAGATGGCCGACTCCTGCTCCTCTTCCTCACGGTGAAGATGGTTCAAAGGGCCTCCTCCTACCATCGACGTAACGACCCTTCAACTCCCCCCTTACTGTCTCGTCTCTCATACCCCTCCCTCGCCCCCTCACGGTTGGGGGGAGCTGGGAGGCATTTGGCGTTCCCCTCCTCCTCCCCCCCCCCCCCCCCCCCCCCAACCTCCTCGGTTCGACAACTCACTCGGTGTCCTGCCTCCCAACACCCCACCCTACAGGTGAACATTGGTTTCGTCGTCCTGGTAGCTGTGACCTACGTACACCCCATCAATCTCTACCTACACTGGCGACGGGAGGTCCGGGAGAGGAACAGGGAACACAAAGCCCCCGTTAAAAGTCCTGAGGCGTTCTTGCCCAGCCCGTTGGCGAGAGACAACGAGATGTGAAGACCATCCGCAGTCCAGAGTTGGGGGTGTAGTGGTCAACTGCTTGACATTTATGTGTGTGTGTGTATGTACAACGATAAGAGCGTCGGTGTTACGACACAGGTTTACGTTGTGTCAAAATCCACTACAATCATTTGAGAAGGTGCTAACTCTTGGCAACCAACATTCAGAGCTGCGTTCGTGTATAGACGCAAACAGGTTTGCAAGGCAATAATTCGCCATTTAAATAAGTAATAACTAAAGTAATATACTAATTACCACCTCCAGTTTGCTCGTTGGAATAATGTGAGGGCATTTTCAGCTCAAATGTTGTTCAAATGACATAAGGAAAGGTTCACTAGCAAAATAGGAATAACAGAATCCTGGTCACTCTCAGAGAGACGACAGGGATTCAAAAGATGTTGGAGTTCTTCTCTCCAATCTCTCCGATGCACTTTCTGACTTGCCATCCAGATAGCCAAGAGAGGTGGCGCAGTGGGTTAGCGCCGCTGCCTGGGACCCGGGTTCGATTCCCGGCTCAGCTCGGCTGACTGTGGGGAGTTTCGATGTTCATTCTGCGTGGCGTTACTCACACAGTCCGAAGACTGTGAGGGTTAGGTGGATTGGCCGTGCTAAATTGCCCCTTAGTGTCCAAAGATGTGCAGGTTAGGTGGATTGGCCATGCTAAATTGCCCCTTAGTGTCCAAAGATGTGCAGGTTAGGTGGATTGGCCGTGCTAAATTGCCCCTTAGTGTCCAAAGATGTGCAGGTTAGGTGGATTGGCCATGCTAAATTGCCCCTTAGTGTCTAAAGATGTGCAGGTTAGGTGGATTGGCCATGCTAAATTGTCTCTCAGCGTCCAAAGAAGTGTAGGTTAGGTGGATTGGCCATGCTAAATTGTCCCTTAGTGTCCAAAGATGTGCAGGTTAGGTGGATTGGCCATGCTAAATTGTCCCTTAGTGTCCAAAGATGTGCAGGTTAGGTGGATTGGCCATGCTAAATTGTCTCTCAGCGTCCAAAGAAGTGTAGGTTAGGTGGATTGGCCATGCTAAATTGTCCCTTAGTGTCCAAAGATGTGTAGATTAGGTGGATTGGCCATGCTAAATTGTCCCATCTTTGGACACTAAGGGACAATTTAGCATGGCCAATCCACCTAACCTGCACATGTTTGGACTGTGGGAGGAAACCGGAGCACCCGGAGGAAACCCACGCAGACACGGGGAGAACGTGCAGACTCCACACAGACAATGACCCGAGGCTGGAATCGAACCCAGGTCCCTGGCGCCGTGAGGCAGCAGTGCTAACCCACCGTGTCACCGTGCATTGGGATACCGTGATAAGTATTGTTTCTTGTGCACTCTCCAGACAAAGTATACTGTCCGTAGTGCATTTCGGAGGGAAGGAAAGGAGAGGGTGCAGAATGTAGTGTTACAGTCACAGCGAGGGTGTAGAGAAAGATCAACTTAGTGCGAGGTGGGTCCATTCAAAAGTCTGACAGCAGCAGGGAAGAAGCTGTTCCTGAGTCGGTCGGTACGGGACCTCAGACTTTTGTACCTTTTTCCCAACGGAAGAAGGTGGAAGAGAGAGTGTCCGGGGTGTGTGGGATCCTTGATTATGCTGCTGCTTTTCCCCGAGGCAGCGGGAAGTGTAGACAGAGTCGACAGTTGGGTCTGCGTGATGGGATTGGGCTAAGTTCGCAACCCTTTCTCCCCGTCTTGGGCACAGCAGGAGCCCACACCTCGCTGCGATACACCCGGGGAGAATATTTTCCATGGCGCACTTGTCAAAATTGGCAAGATTCGCAGTGGACATGCCAAATTTCCTCAGCCTCCTGAGAAGGTGGAGGCGTTGGTGGGACTTTCTTAACTGTAGGCGCTGGGGGGGGGGGGGGGGGTTGGGGGGGGGAACCAGGACAGGTTGTTGGTGCTCTGGACACCTAGAAATCTGAAGCTCTCAACCCTCTCCTTCTGATGTAGACAGGGGTACATTCTCCTCGACGTTTCCTGGGCTGGATGACAATCTCTGAGTGAGGCCGGGCACAAGGTTATTATCGCCGCGCCAGTAATTTGTGTACAGTGTTAAGTGTTGTGGATGTGCAGTGTTAATTCCTGTCGCAATATAACGTGTCAATTTCCAATCGAGATGCCTCAGTGTTATTTCTGTGGAATAATCCCTCAAATGCCGGTATCCCCACACTATATTCCCCTTTTTGTTTACAAATGTATCTCCGTTCCCCGAGAGCCCTTCACAGTCAGAATCCGGTGTCAGGAGCCCCGTTACCCCCCCCCCCCTCCAATGTAGATAGACAGGAGTGACTCCCAGTGGAATTATTACTTCAATCAGGGAGCTCATACTCGAACCTCATTGCCTTCACCTTATCTGGCTTCTGCTGGAGTCGGCCATTCGAGCTGCTGCATCGATCATCCCAATCGGAGCCTGATCACACCTCCCCACCCCACCCCACATATCCGGGATCCTGCCCCCCCCCACACACACCGAATGCCACACATTCCCCACTCTCTGGCGGGAGGAATTTCTCCCCATCTCCGTCCTACCCCGAACCCTCAGACTGTGACTCCCTGGTTCTGGACTCCCGCCCCCCCCCCCACCCCATCAGGGACTTCCCCCCTCCTTCTGTCCTGTACCTCTAGAACATGCCATGTACAGCCACAGCCCCTGACCTCTCTGTCTGTCTCTCTCTCTCTCTGTCACTCTGTTTGTTACTCTGTCTCTCTTTTATTACTCTGACTCTCTGTCTGTCTTTCTTTGTCTCTTGCTCTCTCTGTCTCTCTCCCTCCTTGTCTCCCTCTCTGTCTCTCTTTATCTCTCCGTCTCTCTCTCTCACTTTCCTTCTCTGTGTCTGTCTGCCTGTCTCTCTCTCTCTGTCAGTTTCTCTCTGTCTGTCTCTCTCTCTCCGTCTCTGTGTGTGATTCTTTCTGTCTCTCTCTCTCTGTCTCTCTCTCTCTCTGTCTCTCATTCTCTGCCTTCCTCTCTCGCTCTCTCTCTCTGTCTCCATCTCTCTGACTCTTTCTCTCTGTCTCTCTCCCTCTCACTGTCTCTCCCTCACTCTCCTTCTCTGTCTCTGTCTGCCTGTCTCTATCTGTCAGTTCCTCTCTGTCTGTCTCTCTCTCTCTCTGTCTCAGGACGTTCCTGGGAATGAGAACATTCCGATCGGCCGTCCCACACATTTTAAGGCTTGGTGCAACTGGGGATCTCCCATTACCGTGTAGCCTGTTGTACATCGATGGGTGCCTCCGATTTTTACCCCCACTCAGTCCGCCATGTTGGCCAACGAGGGGCTCAGACACGGTGGGCCCTGCGAGGGCGGAGCTGGGACATCGCTTCGAGAGTTGCCAAGTGCTCCGCGCTCAAACTGGAACGACTGATGGGCGACAGGACCACTCAGTGGCTATCAGTGCTTGCTGTGCGGTTACGGGGATCTTCGTGAGTGGGAGACTGCACATTCTCCCCATGCCTGCGTGGGTGTTCTCCGGTTTTCTCCCCCGCCCCCAAAAACGTCCTTCTTCAGGCTGATTAGTGTCACTAAATTGTCCCTGGATTGGATCTCCCTTAATCTACGGACGTACAATTCCCGAAATTTGCACCCCCTCCTCCCCCCCACTATAGTGTGGGGTTCCACTAGAGGGAGACAACACTCATCGAGGAACGACAAAAGACTTGAAGAAGGCACTCACTGAGTGTTAGAATGGACGGCACAGGCCTGTAGGCCCAAAAGGCCTGTTTCCTGGGCTGCATTGGTCTTTGTTCTTTGGACAGCCTCAAAGATGTGTAGGTTAGGGTGGATTGGCCATGCTAAATTGTCCCTTAGTGTCCAAAGATGTGTAGGTTAGGTGGATTGGCCATGCTAAATTGTCCCTTAGTGTCCAAAGATGAGCAGGTTAGGTGGATTGGCCATGCTAAATTGTCCCTTAGTGTCCAAAGATGTGCAGGTTAGGTGGATTGGCCATGCTAAATTGTCCCTTAGTGTCCAAAGATGTGCAGGTTAGGTGGATTAGCCATGCTAAATTGTCCCTTAGTGTCCAAAGATGTGTAGGTTAGGTGGATTGGCCATGCTAAATTGTCTCTTAGTGTCCAAAGATGTGTAGGTTAGGTGGATTGGCCATGCTAAATTGTCCCTTAGTGTCCAAAGATGTGCAGGTTAGGTGGATTGGCCATGCTAAATTGTCCCTTAGTGTCCAAAGATGTGCAGGTTAGGTGGATTGGCCATGCTAAATTTTTCCTTAATGTCCAAAGATGTGCAGGTTAGGTGGATTGGCCATGCTAAATTGCCCCTTAGTGTCCAAAGATGTGTAGGTTAGGTGGATTGGCCATGCTAAATTGCCCTTAGTGTCCAAAGATGTGTAGGTTAGGTGGATTGGCCATGCTAAATTGTCCCTTAGTGTCCAAAGATGTGTAGGTTAGGTGGATTGGCCATGCTAAATTGTCCCTTAGTGTCCAAAGATGTGCAGGTTAGGTGGATTGGCCATGCTAAATTGTCTCTTAGTGTCCAAAGATGTGTAGGTTAGGTGGATTGGCCATGCTAAATTGTCCCTTAGTGTCCAAAGATGTGCAGGTTAGGTGGATTGGCCATGCTAAATTGTCCCTTAGTGTCCAAAGATGTGCAGGTTAGGTGGATTGGCCATGCTAAATTGTCCCTTAGTGTCCAAAGATGTGCAGGTTAGGTGGATTAGCCATGCTAAATTGTCCCTTAGTGTCCAAAGATGTGTAGGTTAGGTGGATTGGCCATGCTAAATTGTCTCTTAGTGTCCAAAGATGTGTAGGTTAGGTGGATTGGCCATGCTAAATTGTCCCTTAGTGTCCAAAGATGTGCAGGTTAGGTGGATTGGCCATGCTAAATTGTCCCTTAGTGTCCAAAGATGTGCAGGTTAGGTGGATTGGCCATGCTAAATTTTTCCTTAATGTCCAAAGATGTGCAGGTTAGGTGGATTGGCCATGCTAAATTGCCCCTTAGTGTCCAAAGATGTGTAGGTTAGGTGGATTGGCCATGCTAAATTGCCCTTAGTGTCCAAAGATGTGCAGGTTAGGTAGATTGGCCATGCTAAATTGCCCCTTAGTGTCCAAAGATGTGTAGGTTAGGGGGATTGACCATGCTAAATTGCCCCTTAGTGTCCAAAGATGTGTAGGTTAGGTGGATTGGCCATGCTAAATTGCCCCTTAGTGTCCAAAGATGTGTAGGTGGATTGGCCATGCTAAATTGCCCCTTAGTGTCCAAAGATGTGTAGGTTAGGGGGATTGGCCAAGCCAAATTGCCCCTTAGTGTCCAAAGATGTGTAGGTTAGGAGGATTGGCCAAACCAAATTGCCCCTTAGTGTCCAAAGATGTGTAGGTTAGGTGGATTGGCCATGCTAAATTGTCCCTTCGTATCTAAAGATGTGTAGGTTAGGTAGATTGGCCAAACCAAATTGCCCCTTAGTGTCCAAAGATGTGCAGGTTAGGGGGATTGGCCATGCTAAATTGCCCCTTAGTGTCCAAAGATGTGCAGGTTAGGTGGATTGGCCATGCTAAATTGTCCCTTCGTATCTAAAGATGTGTAGGTTAGGTAGATTGGCCATGCTAAATTGTCCCTTAGTGTCCAAAGATGTGTAGGTTAGGTGGATTGGCCATGCTAAATTGTCCCTTCGTATCTAAAGGTGTGCAGGTTAGGTGGATTGGCCATGCTAAATTGCCCCTTAGTGTTCAAAGATGTGTAGGTTAGGTGGATTGGCCATGCTAAATTGTCCCTTAGTGTCCAAAGATGTGTAGGTTAGGTGGATTGGCCATGCTAAATTGTCCCTTAGTGTCCAAAGATGTGTAGGTTAGGTGGATTGGCCATGCTAAATTGTCCCTTAGTGTCCAAAGATGTGTAGGTTAGGTGGATTGGCCATGCTATATTGTTCCTTAGTGTCCAAAGATATGTAGGTTAGGGGGATTGGCCATGCTAAATTGTCCCTTATTGTCCAAAGATGTGCAGGTTAGGTGGATTGGCCATGCTAAATTGTCCCTTCGTATCTAAAGATGTGTAGGTTAGGTGGATTGGCCATGCTAAATTGTCCCTTCGTATCTAAAGATGTGTAGGTGGATTTGCCACAGAGAGAACATGCCCCTGTCTATATCCATCGAGACGAAATGGATCTGGTCAAGAACTTCAGGGTTCTAGCTGTCCAGATCTCCAACAACCTGTCCTGGTTCTCCCCCCGACACCGATAGTTAAGAAAGCCCCACCAACGCCTCTACTTTCTCAGGACGCTAAGGAAATTTGGCCCGTCCGCTACAACTCTCACTAACTTTTACAGGTGCCCCATAGAAAGCTTTCTTTCTGGGTGTATCAGGGCTTGGTATGGGCTCCTGCTCTGCCCAAGACCGCAAGGAACTACAAAAGGATTGTGAATGTAGCCCAGTCTATCACGCAAACCCATCCATTGACTCTGTCTACACTTCCCGCTGCCTCGGGGAAAAGCAGCAGCATAATTAAGGACCCCATGCACCCCGGACATTCTCTCTTCCACCTCCTTCTGTTGGGAAAAAAGGTACAAAAGGTCACGTACCGACCAACTCAAGAACAGCTTCTTCCCTGCTGCTGTCAGACTTCTGAATGGACCTAACTCTCATTAAGTTGATCTTTCTCTACACCCTCGCTGTGACTGTAACACTATATGCTGCACCCTGTCTTTTCCCTCTCTATGAACGGTATGCTTTGTCTGTATAGTGCGCAAGAAACAATACTTTTCACTGTATCCCAGTGACAATAATAAATCAAACAATACTTTTCACTCTATCCCAATACACGTGACAATAATAAATCAAACAATACTTTTTACTGTATCCCAATACACGTGACAATCATAAATCAAACAATACATTTCACTGTATCCCGATACACGTGACAATCATAAATCAAACAATACTTTTCACTGTATCCCAGTACACGTGACAATAATAAATCAAACAATACATTTCACTGTATCCCGATACACGTGACAATAATAAATCAAATTGTGTCAATGTTGGAAGCAGAGAGAAGACTGTAATCAGAAGCTAGGACCACCAAAAGCTAGCACAGAACGCTTACTTTACGAGAAGGGGTTGCAAGACAGCTCCAGTTGTATTAGGAGTGGGCAGCACAGTGGCACAGTGGTTAGCACTGCTGCCTCGCACTTCCAGGGACCCGGGTTCAATTCTCAACTTGGCTCACTGTCTGTGCGGAGTTTGCACATTCCCCCCATGTCTGCATGGGTTTCCTCCGGGTGCTCCGGTTTCCTCCCGCATTCAAAAGATGTGTAGGTTAGGGGGATTGGCCATGCTAAATTATCCCTTAGTGTCTAAAGATGTGCAGATTAGGTGGATTGGCCATGCTAAATTGTCCCTTAGTGTCCAAAGATGTGCAGGTTAGGTGGATTGGCCATGCTAAACTGCCCCTTAGTGTCCAAAGCTGTGCGGGTTAGGTGGATTGGCCATGCTAAATTGCTCCTTAGTGTCCAAATATTTGTAGGTTAGGTGGATTGGCCATGGTAAATTGTCCCTTAGTGTCCAAAGCTGTGCGGGTTAGGTGGATTGGCCATGCTAAGTTGCCCCTTAGTGTCCAAAGATATGTAGGTTAGGTGGATTGGCCATGCCAAATTGTCCCTTAGTGTCCAAAGATGTGTAGGTTAGGTGGATTGGCCATGCTAAATTGACCCTTAGTGTCCAAAGATGTGCAGGTTAGCTTGGATTGGCCATGCTAAATTGTCCCTTAGTGTCCAAAGATGTGCAGGTTAGGTGGATTGGCCATGCTAAATTGCACCTTAGTGTCCAAAGCTGTGCGGGTTAGGTGGATTGGCCATGCTAAATTGTCCCTTAGTGTCCAAAGATGTGTAGGTTAGGTGGATTGGCCATGCCAAATTGTCCCTTAGTGTCCAAAGATATGTAGGTTAGGTGGATTGGCCATGCCAAATTGTCCCTTAGTGTCCAAAGATGTGTAGGTTAGCTTGGATTGGCAATGCTAAATTGTCCCTTCGTGTCCAAAGCTGTGCGGGTTAGGTGGATTGGCCATGCTAAATTGCTCCTTAGTGTCCAAAGATGTGTAGGTTAGGCTGGATTGGCCATGCTAAATTGTCCCTCAGTGTCCAAAGATGTGCAGGTTAGATGCATAGGCCATGCTAAATTGCCCCTTAGTGTACAAAGATGTGTAGGTTAGGTGGATTGGCCATGCTAAATTGTCCCTTAGTGTCCAAAGATGTGTAGGTTAGGGTGGATTGGCCATGCTAAATTGTCCCTTAGTGTCCAAAGATGTGCAGGTTAGGTGGATTGGCCATGCTAAATTGCCCCTTAGTGTCCAAATATATGTAGGTTAGGTGGATTGGCCATGCTAAATTGCCCCTTAGTGTCCAAAGATGTGTAGGTTAGGTGGATTGGCCATGCTAAATTGTCCCTTAGTGTCAAAGGATGTGTAGGTTAGGTGGATTGGCCATGCTAAATTGTCCCTTAGTGTCAAAAGATGCGTAGGTTAGGTGGATTGGCCATGCTAAATTGTCCCTTAGTGTCAAAGGATGTGTAGGTTAGGTGGATTGGCCATGCTAAATTGTCCATTAGTGCCCAAAGATGTGTAGGTTAGGTGGATTGGCCATGCGAAATTGTCCCTTAGTGTCCAAAGATGTGCAGGTTAGGTGGATTGGCCATGCTAAATTGCTCCTTAGTGTCCAAAGATGTGCAGATTAGATGGAATGGCCATGCTAAATTGCCCCTTAGTATCCAAAGATGTGCAGATTAGGTGGATTGGCCATGCTAAATTGCCCCTTAGTGTCCAAAGATGTGTAGGTTAGGTGGATTGGCCATGCTAAATTGTCCATTAATGTCGAAAGATGTGTCGGTTAGATGGATTGGCCATGCTAAATTGTCCCTTTGTGTCCAAAGATGTGCAGGTTAGGTGGATTGGCCATGTTACATTGTCCCTTAGTGTCCAAAGATGTGCAGGTTAGGTGGATTGGCCATGCTAAATTGCCCCTTAGTGTCCAGAGATGTGCAGGTTAGGTGGATTGGCCATGCTAAATTGCCCCTTAGTGTCCAAAGATGTGCAGGTTAGGTGGATAGGCCATGCTAAATTGCACCTTAGTGTCCAAAGATGTGTAGGTTAGGTGGATTGACCATGCTTCATTGTCCCTTAGTGTCCAAAGATGTGCAGGTTAGGTGGATTGGCCATGCTAAATTGCCCCTTAGTGTCCAAAGATGTTTAGGTTAGAGTGGATTGGCCATGCTAAATTGTCCCTTAGTGTCCAAAGATGTGTAGGTTAGGTGGATTGGCCATGCTAAATTGTCCCTTTGTGTCCAAAGATGTGTAGGTTAGAGTGGATTGGCCATGGTAAATTGCCCCTTAGTGTCCCAAAGATGTATAGGTTAGGTGGATTGGCCAAGCTAAATTGTCCCTTAGTGTCCAAAGATGTGTAGGTTACGTGGATTGGCCATGCTAAATGGTCCCTTAGTGTCCAAAGATGTGTAGGTTAGGTGGATTGGCCATGGTAAATTGTCCCTTAGTGTCCAAAGATGTGTAGGTTAGGTGGATTGGCCATGCTACATTGTCCCTTTGTGTCCAAAGATGTTTAGGTTAGAGTGGATTGGCCATGCTAAATTGTCCCTTAGTGTCCAAAGATGTGTAGGTTAGGTGGATTGGCCATGCTAAATTGTCCCTTTGTGTCCAAAGATGTGTAGGTTAGAGTGGATTGGCCATGGTAAATTGCCCCTTAGTGTCCCAAAGATGTATAGGTTAGGTGGATTGGCCAAGCTAAATTGTCCCTTAGTGTCCAAAGATGTGTAGGTTACGTGGATTGGCCATGCTAAATGGTGCCTTAGTGTCCAAAGATGTGTAGGTTACGTGGATTGGCCATGCTAAATTGTCCCTTAGTGTCCAAAGATGTGTAGGTTAGGTGGATTGGCCATGGTAAATTGCCCCTTAGTGTCCAAAGATGTGTAGGTTAGGTGGATTGGCCATGCTAAATTGTCCCTTTGTGTCCAAAGATGTGTAGGTTAGAGTGGATTGGCCATGGTAAATTGCCCCTTAGTGTCCCAAAGATGTATAGGTTAGGTGGATTGGCCAAGCTAAATTGTCCCTTAGTGTCCAAAGATGTGTAGGTTACGTGGATTGGCCATGCTAAATGGTCCCTTAGTGTCCAAAGATGTGTAGGTTACGTGGATTGGCCATGCTAAATTGTCCCTTAGTGTCCAAAGATGTGTAGGTTAGGTGGATTGGCCATGGTAAATTGCCCCTTAGTGTCCAAAGATGTGTAGGTTAGGTGGATTGGCCATGCTAAATTGTCCCTTAGTGTCCAAAGATATGTAGGTTAGGGGGATTGGCCATGGTAAATTGCCCCTAAGTGTCCAAAGATGTGTAGGTTTCGTGTATTGGCCATGCTAAATTGTCCCTTAGTGTCCAAAGATGTGTAGGTTAGGTGGATTGGCCGTGCTAAATTGTCCCTTAGTGTCCAAACATGTGTAGGTTAGGTGGATTGGCCATGCTAAATTGCTCCTTATGTCCAAAGATGTGTAGGTTAGAGTGGATTGGCCATGCTAAATTGCCCCTAAGTGTCCAAAGATGTGTAGGTTAGGTGGATTGGCCATGCCAAATTGCTCCTTAGTGTCCAAAGGTGTTCAGCTTAGATGGATAGGCCATGCTAAATTGCCCCTTAGTGTCCAAAGATTTGTAGGTTAGGTGGATTGGCCATGCTAAATTGCCCCTTAGTGTCCAAAGATGTGTAGGTTAGAGTGGATTGGCCATGCTAAAATGTCCCTTAGTGTCCAAATATGTGTAGGTTAGGTGGATTGGCCATACTAAATTGTCCCTTAGAGTCCAAAAGATGTCTAGGTTAGGTGGATTGGCCATACTAAATTGTCCCTTAGTGTCCAAAGATGTGTAGGTTAGGTGGATTGGCCATGCTAAATTGTCCCTTAGTGTCCAAAGATGTGTAGGTTAGGTGGATTGGCCATGCTAAATTGTCCATTAATGTCCAAAGATGTGCACGTTAGGTGGATTGGCCATGTTACACTGTCCCTTAGTGTCCAAAGATGTGCAGGTTAGGTAGATTGTCCATGCTACATTGTCCCTTAGTGTCCAAAGCTGTGTAGGTTAGAGTGGATTGGCCATGCTAAATTGTCCCTTAGTGTCCAAAGATGTTTAGGTTAGGTGGATTGGCCATGCTAAATTGCCCCTTAGTGACCAAAGATGTGCAGGTTAGGTGGATTGGCCATGCTAAATTGCCCCTTAGTGTCGAAAGATGTGCAGGTTAGGTGGATTGGCCATGCTAAATTGTCCCTTAATGTCCAAAGATGTGCAGATTAGGTGGATTGGCCATGCAAAATTGTCCTTTAGTGTCCAAAGATGTGTAGGTTAGGTGGATTGGCCATGTTAAATTGCCCCTTAGTGTCCAAAGATGTGTAGGTTAGGTGGATTGGCCATGCTTCATTGTCCATTAGTGTCCAAAGATGTGCAGGTTAGGTGGATTGGCCATGCTTCATTGTCCCTTAGTGTCCAAAGATGTGCAGGTTAGGTGGATTGGCCATGCTAAATTTCCCCTTAGTATCCAAATATATGTAGGTTAGGTGGATTGCCCATGCTAAATTGTCCATTAGTGTCCAAAGATGTGTAGGTTAGGTGGATTGGCCATGCTTAATTGTCCCTTTGTGTCCAAAGATTTGCAGGTTAGGTGGATTGGCCATGCTAAATTGCTCCTTCGTGTCCAAAGATGGGCAGATTAGATGGATTGGCCATGCTAAATTGCCCGTTAGTATCCAAAGATGTGCAGTTTAGGTGGATTGGCCATGCTAAATTGCCCCTTAGTGTCCAAAGATGTGTAGGTTAGAGTGGATTGGCCATGCTAAATTGTCCCTCAGTGTCCAAAGATGTGTAGGTTAGGTGGATTGGCCATGCTAAATTGCCCCTTAGTGTCCAAAGATGTGTAGGTTAGAGTGGATTGGCCATGCTAAATTGTCCCTCAGTGTCCAAAGATTTGTAGGTTAGGTGGATTGGGCATGCTAAATTGCCCCTTAGTGTCCAAAGATGTGTAGGTTAGAGTGGATTGGCCATGCTAAATTGTCCCTTAGTGTCCAAATATGTGTAGATTAGGTGGATTGGCCATGCTAATTGTCCCTTAGTGTCCAAATATATGTAGGTTAGGTGGATTGGCCATGCTAAATTGTCCATTAGTGTCCAAAGATGTGTTGGTTAGGTGGATTGGCCATGCTAAATTGCCCCTTAGTGTCCAAAGATGTGTAGGTTAGGTGGATTGGCCATGCTAAATTGTCCCTTAGTGTCCAAAGATGTGTAGGTTAGGGTGGATTGGCCATGCTAAATTTTCCCTCAGTGTCCAAAGATGTGCAGGTTAGGTGGATTGGCCATGCTAAATTGCCCCTTAGTGTCCAAAGATGTGTAGGTTAGAGTGGATTGGCCATGCTAAATTGCCCCTTAGTGCCCAAAGATGTGTAGGTTAGGTGGATTGGCCATGCTAAATTGCCCCTTAGTGTCCAAAGATGTGCAGGTTAGGTGGATTGGCCATGCTAAATTGTCCCTTAGTGTCCAAATATATGTAGTTTAGGTGGATTGGCCATGCTAAATTGCCCCTTAGTGCCCAAAGATTTGTAGGTCAGGTGGATTGGCCATGCTAAATTGCCCCTTAGTGTCCAAAGATGTGTAGGTTAGAGTGGATTGGCCATGCTAAATTGCCCCTTAGTGCCCAAAGATGTGTAGGTTAGAGTGGATTGGCCGTGCTAAATTGTCCCTTAGTGTCAAAAGATGTGTAGGTTAGGTGGATTGGCCATGCTAAATTGTCCATTAGTGTCCAAAGATGTGTAGGTTAGGAGGATTGGCCATGCTAAATTGTCCCTTAGTGTCCAAAGATGTTAGGTTCGGTGGATTGGCCATGCTAAATTGCTCCTTAGTTTCCAAAGATGTGCAGATTAGGTGGATTGGCCATGCTAAATTGCCCCTTAGTGTCCAAAGATGTGTAGGTTAGAGTGGATTGGCCATGCTAAATTGTCCCTCAGAGTCCAAAGATGTGTAGGTTAGGTGGATTGGCCATGCTAAATTGCCCCTTATTGCCCAAAGATTTGTAGGTTAGGAGGATTGGTCATGCTATATTGCCCCTTAGTGTCCAAAGATGTGTAGGTGAGACTGGATTGGCCATGCTAAATTGTGCCTTATTGCCCAAATATGTGTAGGTTAGGTGGATTGGCCATATTAAATTGCCCCTTAGTGTCCAAAGATGTGCAGGTTAGGTGGATTAGCCATGCTAAATTGCCCCTTAGTGTCCAAAGATGTGTAGGTTAGGTGGATTGACCATGGTAAATTGCCCCTTTGTGTCCAACGATGTGCACGTTAGGTGGATTGGCCATGCTAAATTGCGCCTTAGTGTCCAAAGATGTGCAGGTTAGGTGGATTTGGCCATGCTAAATTGCCCCTTAGTGTCCCAAAGATGTGTAGGTTAGGGTAGATTGGCCATGCTAAATTGTCCCTTAGTGTCCAAAGATGTGTAGGTTAGGGTAGATTGGCCATGCTAAATTGTCCCTTAGTGTCCAAAGATGTGTAGGTTAGGGTGGATTGGCCATGCTAATTTGTCCCTTAGTGTCCAAAGATGTGTAGGTTAGGTGGATTGGCCATGCTAAATTGCTCCTTAGTGTCCCAAAGATGTGCAGGTTAGGTGGATTGGCCATGCTACGTCGTCCCTTAGTGTCCAATCATGTGTAGATTAGAGTGGATTGGCCATGCTAAATTGTCCCTTAGTGTCCAAAGATGTGTAGGTTAGGTGGATTGGCCATGCTGAATTGTCCCTTAGTGTCCAAAGATGTGTAGGTTAGGGGGATTGGCTTTACTAAATTGCCCCTTAGTGCCCAAAGATGTGTAGGTTAGGTGAATTGGTAATGTTAAATTGCCCCTGAGTGTCCAAAGATGTGTAGATTTGGTGAATTGGCCATGCTAAATTGCCCCTTAGTGTCCAAGGATGTGTAGGTTAGGTGGATTGGCCATGCTAAATTGCCCCTTAGTGTCCAAGGATGTGTAGGTTAGGTGGATTGGCCATGCCAAATATCCCCTTAGTGTCCCAAAGATGTGTAGGCTAGGTGTATTAGCCATGCTAAATTGCCCCTTAGTGCCTATAGATGTGTAGGTTAGGTGGATTGGCCATGCTAAATTGCCTCTTAGTGCCTAAAGATGTGTAGGTTAGGTGGATTGGTCATGCTAAATTGCCCCTTAGTGTCCGAAAGATGTGTAGGTTTGGGTGGATTGGCCATGCAAAATTGCCCCTTAGTGTCCCAAAGATGTGTAGATTAGGTGGATTGGCCATGGTAAATTGTCCCTTAGTGTCCATAGATGTGTCAGGTTAGGTGGATTGGACATGCTAAATGGTCCCTTAGTGTCCAAAGATGTGTAGGTTAGGTGGATTGGCAGTGCAAAATGTTCCCTTAGTGTCCAAGGATTTGTAGGTTAGGTGGATTGGCCGTGCCAAATTGTCCCTTAGTGTCCAAAGATGTGTAGGTTAGGTGGATTGGCCATGCTAAATTGCCCCTTAGTGTCCAAAGATGTGTAGGTTAGGTGGATTTGCCATGCTAAATTGCCCCTTAGTGTCCAAAGAAGTGTAGGTTAAGTGGATTGGCCATGCTAAATTGCCCCTTAGTGTCCAAAGATGTGCAGGTTAGGTGGATTGGCCATGCTAAATTTCCCCTTAGTGTCCAAAGATGTACAGGTTAGGTGGATTAGCCATGCTAAATTGCCCCTCAGTGTCCAAAGATGTGTAGGTTAGGTTGATTGACCATGCTAAATTGCCCCTTAGTGTCCAAAGATGTGCAGGTTATGTGGATTGGCCATGCTAAATTGCCCCTTAGTGTCCAAAGATGTGCAGGTTAGGTGGATTGGCCATGCTAAATTGCCCCTTAGTGTCCAAAGATGTGCAGGTTAGGTGGATTAGCCATGCTAAATTGCCCCTTAGTGTCCAAAGATGTGTAGGTTAGGTGGATTTGCCATGCTAAATTGCCCCTTAGTGTCCAAAGAAGTGTAGGTTAAGTGGATTGGCCATGCTAAATTGCCCCTTAGTGTCCAAAGATGTGCAGGTTAGGTGGATTGGCCATGCTAAATTTCCCCTTAGTGTCCAAAGATGTACAGGTTAGGTGGATTAGCCATGCTAAATTGCCCCTTAGTGTCCAAAGATGTGTAGGTTAGAGTGGATTGGCCATGCTAAATTTCCCCTTAGTATCCAAATATATGTAGGTTAGGTGGATTGGCCATGCTAAATTGTCCATTAGTGTCCAAAGATGTGTAGGTTAGGTGGATTGGCCATGCTAAATTTTCCCTTTGTGTCCAAAGATTTGCAGGTTAGGTGGATTGGCCATGCTAAATTGCTCCTTCGTGTCCAAAGATGGGCAGATTAGATGGATTGGCCATGCTAAATTGCCCCTTAGTATCCAAAGATGTGCAGTTTAGGTGGATTGGCCATGCTAAATTGCCCCTTAGTGTCCAAAGATGTGTAGGTTAGAGTGGATTGGCCATGCTAAATTGTCCCTCAGTGTCCAAAGATGTGCAGCTTAGATGGACAGGCCATGCTAAATTGCCCCTTAGTGTCCAAAGATTTGTAGGTTAGGTGGATTGGCCATGCTAAATTGCCCCTTAGTGTCAAAAGATGTGTAGGTTAGGTGGATTGGCCATGCTAAATTGTCCATTAGTGTCCAAAGATGTGTAGGTTAGGAGGATTGGCCATGCGAAATTGTCCCTTTGTGTCCAAAGATGTGCAGGTTAGGTGGATTGGCCATGCTAAATTGTCCCTTAGTGTCCAAAGATGTTAGGTTCGGTGGATTGGCCATGCTAAATTGCTCCTTAGTTTCCAAAGATGTGCAGATTAGGTGGATTGGCCATGCTAAATTGCCCCTTAGTGTCCAAAGATGTGTAGGTTAGAGTGGATTGGCCATGCTAAATTGTCCCTCAGAGTCCAAAGATGTGTAGGTTAGGTGGATTGGCCATGCTAAATTGCCCCTTAGTGTCCAAAGATGTGCAGGTTAGGTGGATTTGGCCATGCTAAATTGCCCCTTAGTGTCCCAAAGATGTGTAGGTTAGGGTAGATTGGCCATGCTAAATTGTCCCTTAGTGTCCAAAGATGTGTAGGTTAGGGTAGATTGGCCATGCTAAATTGTCCCTTAGTGTCCAAAGATGTGTAGGTTAGGGTGGATTGGCCATGCTAATTTGTCCCTTAGTGTCCAAAGATGTGTAGGTTAGGTGGATTGGCCATGCTAAATTGTCCCTTAGTGTCCAAAGATGTGTAGGTTAGGGGGATTGGCTTTACTAAATTGCCCCTTAGTGCCCAAAGATGTGTAGGTTAGGTGAATTGGTAATGTTAAATTGCCCCTGAGTGTCCAAAGATGTGTAGGTTTGGTGAATTGGCCATGCTAAATTGCCCCTTAGTGTCCAAGGATGTGTAGGTTAGGTGGATTGGCCATGCCAAATTGCCCCTTAGTGTCCCAAAGATGTGTAGGCTAGGTGTATTAGCCATGCTAAATTGCCCCTTAGTGCCTATAGATGTGTAGGTTAGGTGGATTGGCCATGCTAAATTGCCTCTTAGTGCCTAAAGATGTGTAGGTTAGGTGGATTGGTCATGCTAAATTGCTCCTTCGTGTCCAAAGATGGGCAGATTAGATGGATTGGCCATGCTAAATTGCCCCTTAGTATCCAAAGATGTGCAGTTTAGGTGGATTGGCCATGCTAAATTGCCCCTTAGTATCCAAAGATGTGCAGTTTAGGTGGATTGGCCATGCTAAATTGCCCCTTAGTATCCAAAGATGTGTAGGTTAGGTGGATTGGCCATGCTAAATTGCCCCTTAGTGTCCAAAGATTTGTAGGTTAGGTGGATTGGCCATGCTAAATTGCCCCTTAGTGTCCAAAGATGTGTAGGTTAGAGTGGATTGGCCATGCTAAATTGCCCCTTAGTGTCCAAAGATGTGTAGGTTAGGTGGATTGGCCATGCTAAATTGCCCCTTAGTGTCCAAAGATGTGTAGGTTAGAGTGGATTGGCCATGCTAAATTGCCCCTTAGTGTCCAAAGATGTGTAGGTTAGGTGGATTGGCCATGCTAAATTGCCCCTTAGTGTCCAAAGATTTGTAGGTTAGGTGGATTGGCCATGCTAATTGTCCCTTAGTGTCCAAATATATGTAGGTTAGGTGGATTGGCCATGCTAAATTGTCCATTAGTGTCCAAAGATGTGTTGGTTAAGTGGATTGGCCATGCTAAATTGCCTCTTAGTGTCCAAAGATGTGTAGGTTAGGTGGATTGGCCATGCTAAATTGTCCCTTAGTGTCCAAAGATGTGTAGGTTAGGTGGATTGGCCATGCTGAATTGTCCCTTAGTGTCCAAAGATGTGTAGGTTAGGGGGATTGGCTTTACTAAATTGCCCCTTAGTGCCCAAAGATGTGTAGGTTAGGTGAATTGGTAATGTTAAATTGCCCCTGAGTGTCCAAAGATGTGTAGGTTTGGTGAATTGGCCATGCTAAATTGCCCCTTAGTGTCCAAGGATGTGTAGGTTAGGTGGATTGGCCATGCCAAATATCCCCTTAGTGTCCCAAAGATGTGTAGGCTAGGTGTATTAGCCATGCTAAATTGCCCCTTAGTGCCTATAGATGTGTAGGTTAGGTGGATTGGCCATGCTAAATTGCCTCTTAGTGCCTAAAGATGTGTAGGTTAGGTGGATTGGTCATGCTAAATTGCCCCTTAGTGTCCGAAAGATGTGTAGGTTTGGGTGGATTGGCCATGCAAAATTGCCCCTTAGTGTCCCAAAGATGTGTAGATTAGGTGGATTGGCCATGGTAAATTGTCCCTTAGTGTCCATAGATGTGTCAGGTTAGGTGGATTGGACATGCTAAATGGTCCCTTAGTGTCCAAAGATGTGTAGGTTAGGTGGATTGGCAGTGCAAAATGTTCCCTTAGTGTCCAAGGATTTGTAGGTTAGGTGGATTGGCCGTGCCAAATTGTCCCTTAGTGTCCAAAGATGTGTAGGTTAGGTGGATTGGCCATGCTAAATTGCCCCTTAGTGTCCAAAGATGTGTAGGTTAGGTGGATTTGCCATGCTAAATTGCCCCTTAGTGTCCAAAGAAGTGTAGGTTAAGTGGATTGGCCATGCTAAATTGCCCCTTAGTGTCCAAAGATGTGCAGGTTAGGTGGATTGGCCATGCTAAATTTCCCCTTAGTGTCCAAAGATGTACAGGTTAGGTGGATTAGCCATGCTAAATTGCCCCTCAGTGTCCAAAGATGTGTAGGTTAGGTTGATTGACCATGCTAAATTGCCCCTTAGTGTCCAAAGATGTGCAGGTTATGTGGATTGGCCATGCTAAATTGCCCCTTAGTGTCCAAAGATGTGCAGGTTAGGTGGATTGGCCATGCTAAATTGCCCCTTAGTGTCCAAAGATGTGCAGGTTAGGTGGATTAGCCATGCTAAATTGCCCCTTAGTGTCCAAAGATGTGTAGGTTAGGTGGATTTGCCATGCTAAATTGCCCCTTAGTGTCCAAAGAAGTGTAGGTTAAGTGGATTGGCCATGCTAAATTGCCCCTTAGTGTCCAAAGATGTGCAGGTTAGGTGGATTGGCCATGCTAAATTTCCCCTTAGTGTCCAAAGATGTACAGGTTAGGTGGATTAGCCATGCTAAATTGCCCCTTAGTGTCCAAAGATGTGTAGGTTAGAGTGGATTGGCCATGCTAAATTTCCCCTTAGTATCCAAATATATGTAGGTTAGGTGGATTGGCCATGCTAAATTGTCCATTAGTGTCCAAAGATGTGTAGGTTAGGTGGATTGGCCATGCTAAATTTTCCCTTTGTGTCCAAAGATTTGCAGGTTAGGTGGATTGGCCATGCTAAATTGCTCCTTCGTGTCCAAAGATGGGCAGATTAGATGGATTGGCCATGCTAAATTGCCCCTTAGTATCCAAAGATGTGCAGTTTAGGTGGATTGGCCATGCTAAATTGCCCCTTAGTGTCCAAAGATGTGTAGGTTAGAGTGGATTGGCCATGCTAAATTGTCCCTCAGTGTCCAAAGATGTGCAGCTTAGATGGACAGGCCATGCTAAATTGCCCCTTAGTGTCCAAAGATTTGTAGGTTAGGTGGATTGGCCATGCTAAATTGCCCCTTAGTGTCAAAAGATGTGTAGGTTAGGTGGATTGGCCATGCTAAATTGTCCATTAGTGTCCAAAGATGTGTAGGTTAGGAGGATTGGCCATGCGAAATTGTCCCTTTGTGTCCAAAGATGTGCAGGTTAGGTGGATTGGCCATGCTAAATTGTCCCTTAGTGTCCAAAGATGTTAGGTTCGGTGGATTGGCCATGCTAAATTGCTCCTTAGTTTCCAAAGATGTGCAGATTAGGTGGATTGGCCATGCTAAATTGCCCCTTAGTGTCCAAAGATGTGTAGGTTAGAGTGGATTGGCCATGCTAAATTGTCCCTCAGAGTCCAAAGATGTGTAGGTTAGGTGGATTGGCCATGCTAAATTGCCCCTTAGTGTCCAAAGATGTGCAGGTTAGGTGGATTTGGCCATGCTAAATTGCCCCTTAGTGTCCCAAAGATGTGTAGGTTAGGGTAGATTGGCCATGCTAAATTGTCCCTTAGTGTCCAAAGATGTGTAGGTTAGGGTAGATTGGCCATGCTAAATTGTCCCTTAGTGTCCAAAGATGTGTAGGTTAGGGTGGATTGGCCATGCTAATTTGTCCCTTAGTGTCCAAAGATGTGTAGGTTAGGTGGATTGGCCATGCTAAATTGTCCCTTAGTGTCCAAAGATGTGTAGGTTAGGGGGATTGGCTTTACTAAATTGCCCCTTAGTGCCCAAAGATGTGTAGGTTAGGTGAATTGGTAATGTTAAATTGCCCCTGAGTGTCCAAAGATGTGTAGGTTTGGTGAATTGGCCATGCTAAATTGCCCCTTAGTGTCCAAGGATGTGTAGGTTAGGTGGATTGGCCATGCCAAATTGCCCCTTAGTGTCCCAAAGATGTGTAGGCTAGGTGTATTAGCCATGCTAAATTGCCCCTTAGTGCCTATAGATGTGTAGGTTAGGTGGATTGGCCATGCTAAATTGCCTCTTAGTGCCTAAAGATGTGTAGGTTAGGTGGATTGGTCATGCTAAATTGCTCCTTCGTGTCCAAAGATGGGCAGATTAGATGGATTGGCCATGCTAAATTGCCCCTTAGTATCCAAAGATGTGCAGTTTAGGTGGATTGGCCATGCTAAATTGCCCCTTAGTATCCAAAGATGTGCAGTTTAGGTGGATTGGCCATGCTAAATTGCCCCTTAGTATCCAAAGATGTGTAGGTTAGGTGGATTGGCCATGCTAAATTGCCCCTTAGTGTCCAAAGATTTGTAGGTTAGGTGGATTGGCCATGCTAAATTGCCCCTTAGTGTCCAAAGATGTGTAGGTTAGAGTGGATTGGCCATGCTAAATTGCCCCTTAGTGTCCAAAGATGTGTAGGTTAGGTGGATTGGCCATGCTAAATTGCCCCTTAGTGTCCAAAGATGTGTAGGTTAGAGTGGATTGGCCATGCTAAATTGCCCCTTAGTGTCCAAAGATGTGTAGGTTAGGTGGATTGGCCATGCTAAATTGCCCCTTAGTGTCCAAAGATTTGTAGGTTAGGTGGATTGGCCATGCTAATTGTCCCTTAGTGTCCAAATATATGTAGGTTAGGTGGATTGGCCATGCTAAATTGTCCATTAGTGTCCAAAGATGTGTTGGTTAAGTGGATTGGCCATGCTAAATTGCCTCTTAGTGTCCAAAGATGTGTAGGTTAGGTGGATTGGCCATGCTAAATTGTCCCTTAGTGTCCAAAGATGTGTAGGTTAGGGTGGATTGGCCATGCTAAATTTTCCCTTAGTGTCCAAAGATGTGCAGGTTAGGTGGATTGGCCATGCTAAATTGCCCCTTAGTGTCCAAAGATGTGTAGGTTAGGTGGATTGGCCATGCTAAATTGCCCCTTAGTGTCCAAAGATGTGTAGGTTAGAGTGGATTGGACATGCTAAATTGCCCCTTAGTGCCCAAAGATGTGTAGGTTAGGTGGATTGGCCATGCTAAATTGCTCCTTAGTGTCCAAAGATGTGCAGGTTAGGTGGATTGGCCATGCTAAATTGCCCCTTAGTGTCCAAAGATGTGTAGGTTAGGTGGATTGGCCATGCTAAATTGCCCCTTAGTGTCCAAAGATGTGTAGGTTAGGTGGATTGGCCATGCTAAATTGTCCCTTAGTGTCCAAATATATGTAGTTTAGGTGGATTGGCCATGCTAAATTGCCCCTTAGTGCCCAAAGATGTGTAGGTTAGGTGGATTGGCCATGCTAAATTGCCCCTTAGTGTCCAAAGATGTGTAGGTTAGAGTGGATTGGCCATGCTAAATTGCCCCTTAGTGCCCAAAGATGTGTAGGTTAGAGTGGATTGGCTGTGCTAAATTGTCCCTTAGTGTCAAAAGATGTGTAGGTTAGGTGGATTGGCCATGCTAAATTGTCCATTAGTGTCCAAAGATGTGTAGGTTAGGAGGATTGGCCATGCGAAATTGTCCCTTTGTGTCCAAAGATGTGCAGGTTAGGTGGATTGGCCATGCTAAATTGTCCCTTAGTGTCCAAAGATGTTAGGTTCGGTGGATTGGCCATGCTAAATTGCCCCTTAGTGTCCAAAGATTTGTAGGTTAGGAGGATTGGTCATGCTATATTGCCCTTTAGTGTCCAAAGATGTGTAGGTGAGAGTGGATTGGTCCTGCTAAGTTGTGCCTTATATCCCAAATATGTGTAGGTTAGGTGGATTGGCCATACTAAATTGCCCCTTAGTGTCCAAAGATGTGTAGGTTAGGTGGATTGACCATGCTAAATTGCCCCTTAGTGTCCAAAGATGTGCAGGTTAGGTGGATTTGGCCATGCTAAATTGCCCCTTAGTGTCCCAAAGATGTGTAGGTTAGGGTAGATTGGCCATGCTAAATTGTCCCTTAGTGTCCAAAGATGTGTAGGTTAGGGTAGATTGGCCATGCTAAATTGTCCCTTAGTGTCCAAAGATGTGTAGGTTAGGGTAGATTGGCCATGCTAAATTGTCCCTTAGTGTCCAAAGATGTGTAGGTTAGGGTGGATTGGCCATGCTAAATTGCTCCTTAGTGTCCCAAAGATGTGCAGGTTAGGTGGATTGGCCATGCTACGTCGTCCCTTAGTGTCCAATCATGTGTAGATTAGAGTGGATTGGCCATGCTAAATTGTCCCTTAGTGTCCAAAGATGTGTAGGTTAGGTGGATTGGCCATGCTGAATTGTCCCTTAGTGTCCAAAGATGTGTAGGTTAGGGGGATTGGCTTTACTAAATTGCCCCTTCGTGCCCAAAGATGTGTAGGTTAGGTGAATTGGTAATGTTAAATTGCCCCTGAGTGTCCAAAGATGTGTAGGTTTGGTGAATTGGCCATGCTAAATTGCCCCTTAGTGTCCAAGGATGTGTAGGTTAGGTGGATTGGCCATGCTAAATTGCCTCTTAGTGCCTAAAGATGTGTAGGTTAGGTGGATTGGTCATGCTAAATTGCCCCTTAGTGTCCGAAAGATGTGTAGGTTTGGGTGGATTGGCCATGCAAAATTGCCCCTTAGTGTCCCAAAGATGTGTAGATTAGGTGGATTGGCCATGGTAAATTGTCCCTTAGTGTCCAAAGATGTGTAGGTTAGGTGGATTGGCAGTGCAAAATGTTCCCTTAGTGTCCAAGGATTTGTAGGTTAGGTGGATTGGCCGTGCCAAATTGTCCCTTAGTGTCCAAAGATGTGTAGGTTAGGTGGATTGGCCATGCTAAATTGCCCCTTAGTGTCCAAAGATGTGTAGGTTAGGTGGATTTGCCATGCTAAATTGCCCCTTAGTGTCCAAAGAAGTGTAGGTTAACTGGATTGGCCATGCTAAATTGCCCCTTAGTGTCCAAAGATGTGCAGGTTAGGTGGATTGGCCATGCTAAATTTCCCCTTAGTGTCCAAAGATGTACAGGTTAGGTGGATTAGCCATGCTAAATTGCCCCTCAGTGTCCAAAGATGTGTAGGTTAGGTGGATTGACCATGCTAAATTGCCCCTTAGTGTCCAAAGATGTGCAGGTTATGTGGATTGGCCATGCTAAATTGCCCCTTAGTGTCCAAAGATGTGCAGGTTAGGTGGATTGGCCATGCTAAATTGCCCCTTAGTGTCCAAAGATGTGCAGGTTAGGTGGATTAGCCATGCTAAATTGCCCCTTAGTGTCCAAAGATGTGTAGGTTAGGTGGATTGACCATGCTAAATTGCCCCTTAGTGTCCAAAGATGTGCAGGTTAGGTGGATTGGCCATGCTAAATTGCCCCTTAGTGTCCAAAGATGTGTAGGTTCGGTGGATTGGCCATGCTAAATTGTCCCTTAGTGTCCAAAGATGTGCAGGTTAGGTGGATTGGCCATGCTAAATTGTCCCTTAGTGTCCAAAGATGTGTAGGTTAGGTGGAGTGGCCATGCTTCATTGTCCCTTAGTGTCCAAAGATGTGTAGGTTACGTGGATTGGCCATGCTAAATTGTCCCTTAGTGTCCAAAGATGTGTAGGTTAGGTGGATTGGCCATGGTAAATTGCCCCTTAGTGTCCAAAGATGTGTAGGTTAGGGTAGATTGGCCATGCTAAATTGTCCCTTAGTGTCCAAAGATGTGTAGGTTAGGATGGATTGGCCATGCTAAGTTGTCCCTTAGTGTCCAAAGATGTGTAGGTTAGGTGGATTGGCCGTGCTAAACTGCTCCTTAGTGTCCCAAAGATGTGTAGGTTAGGTGGATTGGCCATGCTACATTGTCCCTTAGTGTCCAAAGATGTGCAGGTTAGGTGGATTGGCCATGCTACATCGTCCCTTAGTGTCCAAACATGTGTAGATTAGAGTGGATTGGCCATGCTAAATTGCCACTTAGTGTCCCAAAGATGTGTAGGTTAGGTGGATTGGCCATGCTAAATTGTCCCTTAGTGTCCAAACATGTGTAGGTTAGGTGGATTGGCCATGCTAAATTGTCCCTTAGTGTCCAAAGATGTGTAGGTTAGGTGGATTGTTAATGTTAAATTGCCCCTTAGTGTCCAAAGATGTGTAGGTTAGGTGGATTGGCCATGCCAAATTGCCCCTTAGTGTCCACAGATGTGTAGGTTAGGTGGATTGGCCATGCTAAATTGCCCCTTAGTGTCCCAAAGATGTGTAGGCTAGGTGTATTGGCCATGCTAAATTGCCCCTTAGTGCCTATAGATGTGTAGGTTTGGGTGGATTGGCCATGCTAAATTGCCCCTTAGTGTCCCAAAGATTGATAGATTAGATGGATTGGCCATGCTAAATTGTCCCTTAGTGTCCATAGATGTGTAAGGTTAGGTGGATTGGACATGCTAAATGGTCCCTTAGTGTCCAAAGATGTGTAGGTTAGGTGGATTGGCCGTGCAAAATGTTCCCTTAGTGTCCAAGGATGTGTAGGTTAGGTGGATTGGCCGTGCTAAATTGTCCCTTAGTGTCCAAAGATGTGTAGGTCAGGTGGATTGGCCATGCTAAATTGTCCCTTAGTGTCCAAAGATGTGTAGGTTAGGTGGATTAGCCATGCTAAATTGCCCCTTAGTGTCCAAAGATGTGTAGGTTAGGTGGATTTGCCATGCTAAATTGTCCTTTAGTGTCCAAAGAAGTGTAGGTTAAGTGGATTGGCCATGCTACATTGCCCCTTCGTGTCCAAAGATGTGTAGGTTAGGTGGATTGGCCATGGTAAATTGCCCCTTAGTGTCCAAAGATGTGTAGATTAGGGTGGATTGGCCATGCTAAATTGTCCCTTAGCGTCCAAAGATGTGTAGGGTAGTTGGATTGGCCATGCTAAATTGCCCCTTAGTGTCCAAAGATGTGCAGGTTAGGTGGATTGGCCATGCTAAATTGCTCCTAGTGTCCAAAGATGTGTAGGTTAGGTGGATTGGCCATGCTAAATTGTCCCTTAGTGTCGAAAGATGTGCTGGTTAGGGGGGATTGGCCATGGTAATTTGCCCCTTAGTGTCCAAAGATGTGCAGGTTAGGGGGGATTGGCCATGCTAAATTGTCCCTTCGTGTCCAAAGATGTGTAGGTTAGGGTGGAGTAGCCATGCTAAATTGCCCCTTAGTGTCCAAAGATGTGTAGGGTAGTTGGATTGGCCATGCTAAATTGCCACTTAGTGTCCAAAGATGTGCAGGTTAGGTGGATTGGCCATGCTAAATTGCTCCTAGTGTCCAAAGATGTGTAGGTTAGGTGGATTGGCCATGCTAAATTGTCCCTTAGTGTCCAAAGATGTGCTGGTTAGGGGGGATTGGCCATGGTAATTTGCCCATTAGTGTCCAAAGATGTGCAGGTTAGGGGGGATTGGCCATGCTAAATTGTCCCTTAGTGTCCAAAGTTGTGTAGGTTAGGGTGGAGTAGCCATGCTAAATTGCCCCTTAGTGTCCAAAGATGTGTAGGGTAGTTGGATTGGCCATGCTAAATTGCCCCTTAGTGTCCAAAGATGTGCAGGTTAGGTGGATTGGCCATGCTAAATTTCCCCTTAGTATCCAAAGATGTACAGGTTAGGTGGATTAGCCATGCTAAATTGACCCTCAGTGTCCAAAGATGTGTAGGTTAGGTGGATTGACCATGCTAAATTGCCCCTTAGTGTCCAAAGATGTGCAGGTTAGGTGGATTGGCCATGCTAAATTGCCCCTTAGTGTCCAAAGATGTGCAGGTTAGGTGGATTGGCCATGCTAAATTGCCCCTTAGTGTCCAAAGATGTGCAGGTTAGGTGGATTGGCCATGCTAAATTGCCCCTTAGTGTCCAAAGATGTGTAGGTTAGGTGGATTGGCCATGCTAAATTGTCCCTTAGTGTCCAAAGATGTGCAGGTTAGGGTGGATTGGCCATGCTAAATTGCCCCTTAGTGTCCAAAGATGTGTAGGTTAGGGTGGATTGGCCATGCTAAATTGTCCCTTAGTGTCCAAAGATGTGTAGGTTAGGTGGATTGGCTTTACTAAATTGTCCCTTAGTGTCCAAAGATGTGCAGGTTAGGTGGATTGGCCATGCTAAATTGCCCCTTAGTGTCCCAAAGATGTGTAGGTTAGGGTGGATTGGCAATGCTAAATTGTCCCTTAGTGTCCAAAGATGTGTAGGTTAGGGGGATTGGCAATGCTAAATTGTCCCTTAGTGTCCAAAGATGTGTAGGTTAGGGGGATTGGACATGCTAAATTGCCCCTTAGTGTCCAAAGATGTGTAGGTTAGGGTGGATTAGCCATGCTAAATTGCCCCTTAGTGTCCAATGATGTGTAGGTTAGGTGGATTGGCCATGCTAAATTGCCTCTTGGTGTCCAAAGATGTGCAGGTTAGGTGGATTGGCCATGCTAAATTGCTCCTAGTGTCCAAAGATGTGTAGGTTAGGTGGATTGGCCATGCTAAATTGTCCCTTAGTGTCCAAAGATGTGCTGGTTAGGGGGGATTGGCCATGGTAATTTGCCCATTAGTGTCCAAAGATGTGCAGGTTAGGGGGGATTGGCCATGCTAAATTGTCCCTTAGTGTCCAAAGTTGTGTAGGTTAGGGTGGAGTAGCCATGCTAAATTGCCCCTTAGTGTCCAAAGATGTGTAGGGTAGTTGGATTGGCCATGCTAAATTGCCCCTTAGTGTCCAAAGATGTGCAGGTTAGGTGGATTGGCCATGCTAAATTTCCCCTTAGTATCCAAAGATGTACAGGTTAGGTGGATTAGCCATGCTAAATTGACCCTCAGTGTCCAAAGATGTGTAGGTTAGGTGGATTGACCATGCTAAATTGCCCCTTAGTGTCCAAAGATGTGCAGGTTAGGTGGATTGGCCATGCTAAATTGCCCCTTAGTGTCCAAAGATGTGCAGGTTAGGTGGATTGGCCATGCTAAATTGCCCCTTAGTGTCCAAAGATGTGCAGGTTAGGTGGATTGGCCATGCTAAATTGCCCCTTAGTGTCCAAAGATGTGTAGGTTAGGTGGATTGGCCATGCTAAATTGTCCCTTAGTGTCCAAAGATGTGCAGGTTAGGGTGGATTGGCCATGCTAAATTGCCCCTTAGTGTCCAAAGATGTGTAGGTTAGGGTGGATTGGCCATGCTAAATTGTCCCTTAGTGTCCAAAGATGTGTAGGTTAGGTGGATTGGCTTTACTAAATTGTCCCTTAGTGTCCAAAGATGTGCAGGTTAGGTGGATTGGCCATGCTAAATTGCCCCTTAGTGTCCCAAAGATGTGTAGGTTAGGGTGGATTGGCAATGCTAAATTGTCCCTTAGTGTCCAAAGATGTGTAGGTTAGGGGGATTGGCAATGCTAAATTGTCCCTTAGTGTCCAAAGATGTGTAGGTTAGGGGGATTGGACATGCTAAATTGCCCCTTAGTGTCCAAAGATGTGTAGGTTAGGGTGGATTAGCCATGCTAAATTGCCCCTTAGTGTCCAATGATGTGTAGGTTAGGTGGATTGGCCATGCTAAATTGCCTCTTGGTGTCCAAAGATGTGCAGGTTAGGTGGATTGGCCATGCTAAATTGCCTCTTGGTGTCCAAAGATGTGCAGGTTAGGGTGGATTGGCCATGCTAAATTGTCCCTTAGTGTCCAAAGATGTGCAGGTTAGGTGGATTGGCCGTGCTAAATTGTCCCTTAGTGTCCAAAGGTGTGCAGGTTAGGTGGATTGGCCATGCTAAATTGCCTTCCTGTGAACTGCGGGGATGATATGATTATATCTTCAGCTCAGTATCGGGAGCTTGGTGATTGCAATCTCTTTGCGTCCTAGTAATCCTGGTCCTTTTCCACGTCAACTTTTTCTTCTGATGCGATTTGTCTCAGCCTGTGTTCCTGCTCACATTGCGTCCCTATGCCACAGCTGCCCATGTCGCCCGGCTTCCTTTTGCACAGCGTGAGTGCCGTGCAGAACCTCGCGCTGTTCAAATACTCCTCTTTGCCCTGCATTATTTTCATCAGTCTCACACACTTGGACTGGTAGTACCTGGGCAACTTGGAACATATCCTTTTCACCACTTTGGCGATGTTTGCCTGGAGAGGGAGGGGGCGGGGGAGAAAGAAAGCTTCCCGTTAGTTCTTGAGTAGAACCTGCCTATTCTTGGGGCACCCGTGGCACAGTGGGTTCACCCACTGGCCTCCGCGATTGGATACCCGCGTTGGGTCACTGTGTGGAGTTGGCGCGGTCTCCCCCACTGTGCCCCTTGTCTCCCATCTGCTCCAGCGGACATCAAAGCAGAATTTGCCCCTATTCCTTCAACCGTGTCCTTCTCATTCCTCAATTCTTTTCCCCGTAACCCCTTCCCCCCCGCCAAGAACCAATCTATCTCTGCCTTAGAGATACTCAGTGACCCGGCTTCCATAGCCTGCTGCAGCAAAGAGTTCCTCACATTCACCGCTCTCCGCTCCTCATCTCTGGCTCTCGTCGCCCCTACTTTTCAAAATATCCTCTCCACTCTAGCCAGGCCTCGCACCATCCTATAAGTTTCAATAAGACCCCTACCCCCTCATTTTTCATCCTACCACAGATTCCCCAAATCCTTACTGCCTTTGGACACTAACAAATAATTTAGCATGGCCAATCCCCCTAACCTACACATCTTTGGACACAGGGACAATTTAGCATGGCTAATCCACCTAACCTGCACATCTTTGGACACTAAGGGACAATTTAGCATGGCCAATCCACCTAACCTACACATCTTTGGACACTAAGGGACAATTTAGCATGGCCAATCCACCTAACCTACACATCTTTGGACACAGGGACAATTTAGCATGGCCAATCCACCGAACCTACACATCTTTGGACACTAAGGGACAATTTAGCATGGCCAATCCACCTAACCTACACATCTTTGGACACTAAGGGACAATTTAGCATGGCCAATCCACCCTAACCTACACATCTTTGGGCACGAAGGGACAATTTAGCAAGGCCAATCCACCCTAACCTACACATCTTTGGGCACTAAGGGACAATTTAGCATGGCCAATCCACCTAACCTACACATCTTTGGACACTAAGGGACAATTTAGCAAGGCCAATCCACCTAACCTGTACATCTTTGGACACTAAGGGACAATTTAGCACGGCGAATCCACCTAACCTGCACATCTTTGGACACTAAGGGACAATTTAGCATGGCCAATCCACCTAACCTACACATCTTTGGGCACTAAGGGACAATTTAGCATGGCCAATCCACCTAACCTACACATCTTTGGGCACTAAGGGACAATTTAGCATGGCCAATCCACCTAACCTGCACATCTTTGGACACTAAGGGACAATTTAGCATGGCCAATCCACCTAACCTACACATCTTTGGACACTAAGGGACAATTTAGCATGGCCAATCCATCTATCTATCCTACACATCTTTGGACACTAAGGGACTATTTAGCATGGCCAATCCACCTAACCTACACATCTTTGGACACTAAGGGACAATTTAGCATGGCCAATCCATCTATCTATCCTACACATCTTTGGACACTAAGGGACAATTTAGCATGGCCAATCCCCCTAACCTACACATTTTTGGACAGTAAGGGACAATTTAGCATGGCCAATCCATCTAACCTACACATCTTTGGACACTAAGGGACAATTTAGCATGGCCAATCCACCTAACCTGCACATCTTTGGACACTAAGGGACAATTTAGCAGGGCCAATCCACCTAACCTACACATCTTTGGACACTAAGGGACAATTTAGCATGGCCAATCCACCTGACCTACACATCTTTGGAAACTAAGGGGCAATTTAGCAGGCCAATCCATCTAACCTACACATCTTTGGACACTAAGGGACAATTTAGCATGGCCAATCCACCTAACCTACACATCTTTGGACACTAAGGGACAATTTAGCATGGCCAATCCACCTAATCTGCACATCTTTGAACACTAAGGGACAATTTACATGGCCAATCCACCTAACCTACACATCTTTGGACACTAAGGGACAATTTAGCATGGCCAATCCACCTAACCTACACATCTTTGGACACTAAGGGACAATTTAGCATGGCCAATCCACCTAACCTACACATCTTTGGACACTAAGGGACAATTTAGCATGGCCAATCCATCTATCTATCCTACACATCTTTGGACACTAAGGGACTATTTAGCATGGCCAATCCACCTAACCTACACATCTTTGGACACTAAGGGACAATTTAGCATGGCCAATCCATCTATCTATCCTACACATCTTTGGACACTAAGGGACAATTTAGCATGGCCAATCCCCCTAACCTACACATTTTTGGACAGTAAGGGACAATTTAGCATGGCCAATCCATCTAACCTACACATCTTTGGACACTAAGGGACAATTTAGCATGGCCAATCCACCTAACCTGCACATCTTTGGACACTAAGGGGCAATTTAGCATGGCCAATCCATCTAACCTACACATCTTTAGACACTAAGGGACAATTTAGCATGGCCAATCCACCTAACCTACACATCTTTGGACACTGAGGGACAATTTAGCACGGCCAATCCACCTAACCTGCACATCTTTAGACACTAAGGGGAATTTAGCATGGCCAATCCATCTAACCTGCACATCTTTGGATACTAAGGGACAATTTAGCATGGCCAATCCACCTAACCTGCACATCTTTGGACAGTAAGGGGCAATTTAGCATGGCCAATCCACCTAACCCACACATCTTTGGACACTAAGGGGCAATTTAGCATGGCCAATCCACCTAATCTACACATCTTTGGACACTATGGTGCAATTTAGCATGGCCAATCCCCCTAACCTACACATCTTTGGACACTAAGGGGCAATTTAGCACGGCCAATCCACCTAACCTACACATCTTTGGACACTAAGGGGCAATTTAGCATGGCCAATCCACCTAATCTACACATCTTTGGACACTAAGGGGCAATTTAGCATGGCCAATCCATCTAACCTACACATCTTTAGACACTAAGGGACAATTTAGCATGGCCAATCCACCTAACCTACACATCTTTGGACACTGAGGGACAATTTAGCACGGCCAATCCACCTAACCTGCACATCTTTAGACACTAAGGGGAATTTAGCATGGCCAATCCATCTAACCTGCACATCTTTGGATACTAAGGGACAATTTAGCATGGCCAATCCACCTAACCTGCACATCTTTGGACAGTAAGGGGCAATTTAGCATGGCCAATCCACCTAACCCACACATCTTTGGACACTAAGGGGCAATTTAGCATGGCCAATCCACCTAATCTACACATCTTTGGACACTATGGTGCAATTTAGCATGGCCAATCCCCCTAACCTACACATCTTTGGACACTAAGGGGCAATTTAGCACGGCCAATCCACCTAACCTACACATCTTTGGACACTAAGGGGCAATTTAGCATGGCCAATCCACCTAATCTACACATCTTTGGACACTAAGGGGCAATTTAGCATGGCCAATCCACCTAATCTACACATCTTTGGACACTAAGGGACAATTTAGCATGGCCAATCCACCTAACCTGCACATCTTTGGACACTAAGGGACAATTTAGCATGGCCAATCCACCCTAACCTACACATCTTTGGACACTAAGGGACAATTTAGCATGGCCAATCCACCCTAACCTGCACATCTTTGGACACTAAGGGGCAATTTAGCATGGCCAATCCACCTATCCTACATATCTTTGGACACTAAGGGACAATTTAGCATGGCCAATCCACCTGACCTACACATCTTTGGACACTAAGGGACAATTTAGATTGGCCAATCCACCTGAACTGCACATTTTTGGACTCTGAGAGTGTTACCCTCGTATCCAAGTCTCTCCAACTAATTGGAAACATCTTCCCCACGTCCACTCTATCCAGGGGTTCTCAGTATTCTGTAAGTTTCAATGAGATCCCCCCTCCCTTCTAAACTCCATGGAGTACAGACCCTGAGTCCTCAACCGTTCCACACATGACAAGCCGTTCGTTCCGGGCTCGGTGTTAATTCTCTCGCTCTGGAGTGTGGCGATGATGGGGGGGGGGGGGGGGGGGGGGGGGGGGGGGGGGATCCCCGCAGTAACTTCCTTGCAATGTTGACGCCAAGAAAAATCATATTCCATCGAGTGCCGGGGCAGGATTCGAACCGTGGCCCCCAGAGCCTCATCTGAGTTTGGGGACGGCTAGCCTTGTGGTAACACAGCTCAGCCGTCACCAAACAGGGTTTGACAACGACATTTGGTTTCGATTCTCTCCAGGATGAGATCTGGACAACGAAACTAAGACCAGGATTGGGCTACACCATCACTGCCTTGGGAAAAGCAGCCGGATTAATTAAGGACCAGCCCGGACATTCCCTCTTCCACCTACTTCCGTCGGGAAAAAGTCTGAGGACACGTACCTCCTGACTCAAGAACCGTGGGTTAGCACTGCTGCTTCAGCGCCAGGGATCCGGGTTCGATTCCCGGCCTCGGGTCACTGTCTGTGTGGGAGTCTGCACATTCTCCCCGTGTCTGCGTGGGTTTCCTCCGGGTGCTCCGGTTCCTCCCACAGTCCGAAAGACGTGCTGGTTAGGTGCATTTTGACGCCAATAGGTGCTGAAATGTGGCACCTCGGACAATTTCAGAGTCACTTCATGACAGTGTTAATTGTGACGAATAAATGAACTTAAAAAAAACTTGAGCTTCTTCCCTGCTGCCATCGGACTTTGAATGGACCTACCTCGCATTAAGTTGATCTTTCTCTACACCCTAGCTATCACCCTAGCATTCTGCATTTTCTCCTTTCCTTCGGTATGAATGGTATGATTTGTCTAGAGCATGCAAGAAACAATACTTTTCACTGTATCCCAATACACGTGACAATAATAAATCAAACAATACTTTTCACTGTATCCCAAAACATGTGACAATAATAAATCAAACAATACATTTCACTGTATCCCATTACACGTGACAATAATAAATCAAACAATACTTTTCACTGTATCCCAATACATGTGACAATAATAAATCAAACAATACTTTTCACTGTATCCCAATACACGTGACAATAATAAATCAAACAATACTTTTCACTGTATCCCAATACACGTGACAATAATAAATCAAACAATACTTTTCACTGTATCCCAGTACACGTGACAATAATAAATCAAACAATACTTTTCACTGTATCCCAGTACATGTGACAATAATAAATCAAACAATACTTTTCACTGTATCCCAGTACGTGTGACACTAATAAATCAAACAATACTTTTCACTGTATCCCAATACACGTGACAATAATAAATCAAACAATACTTTTCACTGTATCCCAGTACATGTGACAATAATAAATCAAACAATACTTTTCACTGTATCCCAATACATGTGACAATAATAAATCAAACAATACTTTTCACTGTATCCCAGTACACGTGACAAAAATAAATCAAACAATGCTTTTCACTGTATCCCAATACACGTGACAATAATAAATCAAACAATACATTTCACTGTATCCCAACACACGTGACAATAATAAATCAAACAATACTTTTCACTGTATCCCAGTACACGTGACAATAATAAATCAAACAATACATTTCACTGTATACCAGTACACGTGACAATAATAAATCAAACAATACTTTTCACTGTATCCCAGTACACGTGACAATAATAAATCAAACAATACTTTTCACTGTATCCCAATACACGTGACAATAATAAATCAAACAATACTTTTCACTGTGTCCCAGTACACGTGACAATAATAAATCAAACAATACTTTTCACTGTATCCCAGTACACGTGACAATAATAAATCAAACAATACTTTTCACTGTGTCCCAGTACACGTGACAATAATAAATCAAACAATACTTTTCACTGTATCCCAGTACACGGGACAATAATAAATCAAACAATACTTTTCACTGTATCCCGATACACGTGACAATAATAAAATCAAACAATACTTTTCACTGTGTCCCAGTACACGTGACAATAATAAATCAAACAATACTTTTCACTGTGTCCCAGTACACGTGACAATAATAAATCAAACAATACTTTTCACTGTATCCCGATACACGTGACAATAATAAATCAAACAATACTTTTCACTGTATCCCAACACACGTGACAATAATAAATCAAACAATACTTTTCACTGTATCCCAGTACATGTGACAATAATAAATCAAACAATACTTTTCACTGTATCCCAATACACGTGACAATAATAAATCAAACAATACTTTTCACTGTATCCCAGTACGTGACAATAATAAATCAAACAATACTTTTCACTTTATCCCAGTACATGTGACAATAATAAATCAAACAATACTTTTCACTGTATCCCAGTACACGTGACAATAATAAATCAAACAATACTTTTCACTGTATCCCAATACACGTGACAATAATAAATCAAACAATACTTTTCACTGTATCCCAGTACATGTGACAATAATAAATCAAACAATACTTTTCACTGTATCCCAATACACGTGACAATAATAAATCAAACAATACTTTTCACTGTATCCCACTACATGTGACAATAATAAATCAAACAATACTTTTCACTGTATCCCAATACACGTGACAATAATAAATCAAACAATACTTTTCACTGTATCCCAGTAGACGTGACAATAAGAAATCAAACAATACTTTTCACTGTATTCCAGTACACGTGACAGTAATAAATCAAACAATACTTTTCACTGTATCCCAATACACGTAACAATAATAAATCAAACAATACATTTCACTGTATTCCATTACACGTGACAATAATAAATCAAACAATACTTTTCACTGTATCCCAATACATATGACAATAATAAATCAAACAATACTTTTCACTGTATCCCAGTACATGTGACAATAATAAATCAAACAATACTTTTCACTGTATCCCAGTAAACGTGACAGTAATAAATCAAACAATACTTTTCACTGTATCCCAATACACGTAACAATAATAAATCAAACAATACATTTCACTGTATCCCATTACACGTGACAATAATAAATCAAACAATACTTTTCACTGTATCCCAGTACACGTGACAATAATAAATCAAACAATACTTTTCACTCTATCCCAACACACGTGACAATAATAAATCAAACAATACTTTTCACTGTATCCCAGTACACGTGACAATAATAAATCAAACAATACTTTTCACTGTATCCCAATACACGTGACAATAATAAATCAAACAATACTTTTCACTATATCCCAAAACAGGTGACAATAATAAATCAAACAATACTTTTCACTGTATCCCAGTACATGTGACAATAATAAATCAAACAATACTTTTCACTGTATCCCAGTACACGTGACAATAATAAATCAAACAATACTTTTCACTGTATCCCAGTACACGTGACAATAATAAATCAAACAATACTTTTCACTGTATCCCAGTACACGTGACAGTAATAAATCAAACAATACTTTTCACTGTATCCCAATACACGGGACAATAATAAATCAAACAATACTTTTCACTGTATCCCAGTACACGGGACAATAAGGGACAATAATAAATCAAACAATACTTTTCACTGTATCCCAGTACATGTGACAATAATAAATCAAACAATACTTTTCACTGTATCCCAGTACACGTGACAGTAATAAATCAAACAATACTTTTCACTGTATCCCAATACACGTGACAATAATAAATCAAACAATAATTTTCACTGTATCCCAATACACGTGACAATAATAAATCAAACAATACTTTCACTGTATCCCAATACATGTGACGATAATAAATCAAACAATACTTTTCACTGTATCCCACTACATGTGACAATAATAAATCAAACAATACTTTTCACTGTATCCCAGTACACGGGACAATAATAAATCAAACAATACTTTTCACTGTATCCCAGTACATGTGACAATAATAAATCAAACAATACTTTTCACTGTATCCCAGTACACGTGACAGTAATAAATCAAACAATACTTTTCACTGTATCCCAATACACGTGACAATAATAAATCAAACAATACTTTTCACTGTATCCCAATACATGTGACAATAATAAATCAAACAATACTTTTCACTGTATCCCAATACACGTGACAATAATAAATCAAACAATACTTTTCACTGTATCCCAGTACATGTGACAATAATAAATCAAACAATACTTTTCACTGTATCCCAGTACATGTGACAATAATAAATCAAACAATACTTTTCACTGTATCCCACTACACGTGACAATAATAAATCAAACAATAATTTTCACTGTATCCCAGTACATGTGACAATAATAAATCAAACAATACTTTTCACTGTATCGCAGTACATGTGACAATAATAAATCAAACAATACTTTTCACTGTATCCCAATACATGTGACAATAATAAATCAAACAATACTTTTCACTGTATCCCAATACACGTGACAATAATAAATCAAACAATACTTTTCACTGTATCCCAGTACATGTGACAATAATAAATCAAACAATACTTTTCACTGTATCCCAATACATGTGACAATAATAAATCAAACAATACTTTTCACTGTATCGCAGTACATGTGACAATAATAAATCAAACAATACTTTTCACTGTATCCCACTACACGTGACAATAATAAATCAAACAATACTTTTCACTGTATCGCAGTACATGTGACAATAATAAATCAAACAATACTTTTCACTGTATCCCACTACACGTGACAATAATAAATCAAACAATAATTTTCACTGTATCCCAATACATGTGACAATAATAAATCAAACAATACTTTTCACTGTATCCCAATACATGTGACAATAATAAATAAAACAATACTTTTCACTGTCTCCCAACACGTGACAATAATAAATCAAACAATACTTTTCACTGTATCCCAACACATGTGACAATATTAAATCAAACAATACTTTTCACTCTATCCCAACACACGTGACAATAATAAATCAGACAATACTTTTCACTGTATCCCAACACATGTGACAATATTAAATCAAACAATACTTTTCACTCTATCCCAACACACGTGACAATAATAAATCAGCAATACTTTTCACTATATCCCACACAGTGAGCACGTGATAAATCAAACAATACTTTTCACTGTATCCCAACACATGTGACAATATTAAATCAAACAATACTTTTCACTCTATCCCAACACACGTGACAATAATAAATCAAACAATACTTTTCACTGTATCCCAACACATGTGACAATAATAAATCAAACAATACTTTTCACTGTATCCCAACACACGTGACAATAATAAATCAAACAATACTTTTCACTCTATCCCAACACATGTGACAATAATAAATCAAACAATACTTTTCACTGTATCCCAATACACGTGACAATAATAAATCAACAATACTTTTCACTGTATCCCAGTACATGTGACAATATTAAATCAACAATACTTTTCACTCTATCCAACACATGTGACCATAAAAAATCAAACAATACTTTTCACTGTATCCCAACACATGTGACAATATAAATCAAACAATACTTTTCACTCTATCCCAACACACGTGACAATAATAAATCAAACAATACTTTCACTGTATCCAGTACATGTGACAATAATAAATCAAACAATACTTTTCACTGTATCCCAGTACCACGTGACAATAATAAATCAAACAATACTTTTCACTGTATCCCGATACACGTGACAATAATAAATCAAACAATACTTTTCACTGTATCCCAGTACATGTGACAATAATAAATCAAACAATACTGTTCACTGTATCCCAGTACATGTGACAATAATAAATCAGCAATACTTTTCACTGTATCCCAATACACGGGACAATAATAAATCAAACAATACTTTTCACTGTATCCCAGTACACATGACAATAATAAATGAAACAATACTTTTCACTGTATCCCAGTACATGTGACAATAATAAATCAAACAATACTTTTCACTGTGTCCCAGACACGGGACAATAATAAATCAAACAATACTTTTCACTGTATCCCAATACATGTGACAATAATAAATCAAACAATACTTTTCACTGTATCCCAATACACGTGACAATAATAAATCAAACAATACTTTTCACTGTATCCCAATACACGGGACAAATAAATCAAACAATACTTTTCACTGTATCCCAGTACACGTGACAATAATAAATCAAACAATACTTTTCACTGTATCCCAGTACACGTGACAATAATAATCAAACAATACTTTTCACTGTATCCCAGTACACGTGACAATAATAAATCAAACAATACTTTTCACTGTATCCCAGTACACGTGACAAAAATAAATCAAACAATACTTTTCACTGTATCCCAGTACACGTGACAATAATAAATCAAACAATACCTTTCACTGTGTCCCAGTACACGTGATAATAATACATCAAACAATACTTTTCACTGTATCCCGATACACGTGACAATAATAAATCAAACAATACTTTTCACTGTATCCCAATACATGTGACAATAATAAATCAAACAATACTTTTCACTGTATCCGATACACGTGACAATAATAAATCAAACAATACTTTTCACTGTATCCAGTACATGTGACAATAATAAATCAAACAATACTGTTCACTGTATCCCAGTACATGTGACAATAATAAATCAGCAATACTTTTCACTGTATCCCAATACACGGGACAATAATAAATCAAACAATACTTTTCACTGTATCCCAGTACACATGACAATAATAAATGAAACAATACTTTTCACTGTATCCCAGTACATGTGACAATAATAAATCAAACAATACTTTTCACTGTGTCCCAGTACACGGGACAATAATAAATCAAACAATACTTTTCACTGTATCCCAATACATGTGACAATAATAAATCAAACAATACTTTTCACTGTATCCCAATACACGTGACAATAATAAATCAAACAATACTTTTCACTGTATCCCAATACACGGGACAATAATAAATCAAACAATACTTTTCACTGTATCCCAGTACACGTGACAATAATAAATCAAACAATACTTTTCACTGTATCCCAGTACACGTGACAATAATAAATCAAACAATACTTTTCACTGTATCCCAGTACACGTGACAATAATAAATCAAACAATACTTTTCACTGTATCCCAGTACACGTGACAAAAATAAATCAAACAATACTTTTCACTGTATCCCAGTACACGTGACAATAATAAATCAAACAATACTTTTCACTGTGTCCCAGTACACGTGACAATAATACATCAAACAATACTTTTCACTGTATCCCGATACACGTGACAATAATAAATCAAACAATACTTTTCACTGTATCCCAATACATGTGACAATAATAAATCAAACAATACTTTTCACTGTATCCCAGTACACGTGACAATAATAAATCAAACAACACTTTTCACTGTATCCCAATACATGTGACAATAATAAATCAAACAATACTTTTCACTGTATCCCAGTACACGTGACAATAATAAATCAAAGAATACTTTTCACTGTATCCCAGTACACGTGACAATAATAAATCAAACAATACTTTTCACTGTATCCCAATACACGTGACAATAATAAATCAAACAATACTTTTCACTGTATCCCAATACACGTGATAATAATAAATCAAACAATACTTTTCACTGTGTCCCAGTACAACGTGACAATAATAAATCAAACAATACTTTTCACTGTATCCCGATACACGTGACAATAATAAATCAAACAATACTTTTCACTGTATCCCAACACACGTGACAATAATAAATCAAACAATACTTTTCACTGTATCCCAGTACACGTGACAATAATAAATCAAACAATACTTTTCACTGTGTCCCAGTACACGTGACAATAATAAATCAAACAATACTTTTCACTGTATCCCAGTACACGGGACAATAATAAATCAAACAATACTTTTCACTGTATCCCGATACACGTGACAATAATAAATCAAACAATACTTTTCACTGTATCCCAGTACACGTGACAATAATAAATCAAACAATACTTTTCACTGTGTCCCAGTACACGTGACAATAATAAATCAAACAATACTTTTCACTGTGTCCCAGTACACGTGACAATAATAAATCAAACAATACTTTTCACTGTGTCCCAGTACACGTGACAATAATAAATCAAACAATACTTTTCACTGTATCCCAGTACACGTGACAATAATAAATCAAACAATACTTTTCACTGTGTCCCAGTACACGTGACAATAATAAATCAAACAATACTTTTCACTGTATCCCAGTACACGGGACAATAATAAATCAAACAATACTTTTCACTGTATCCCGATACACGTGACAATAATAAATCAAACAATACTTTTCACTGTGTCCCAGTACACGTGACAATAATAAATCAAACAATACTTTTCACTGTGTCCCAGTACACGTGACAATAATAAATCAAACAATACTTTTCACTGTATCCCGATACACGTGACAATAATAAATCAAACAATACTTTTCACTGTATCCCAACACACGTGACAATAATAAATCAAACAATACTTTTCACTGTATCCCAGTACATGTGACAATAATAAATCAAACAATACTTTTCACTGTATCCCAATACACGTGACAATAATAAATCAAACAATACTTTTCACTGTATCCCAGTACGTGACAATAATAAATCAAACAATACTTTTCACTTTATCCCAGTACATGTGACAATAATAAATCAAACAATACTTTTCACTGTATCCCAGTACACGTGACAATAATAAATCAAACAATACTTTTCACTGTATCCCAATACACGTGACAATAATAAATCAAACAATACTTTTCACTGTATCCCAGTACATGTGACAATAATAAATCAAACAATACTTTTCACTGTATCCCAATACACGTGACAATAATAAATCAAACAATACTTTTCACTGTATCCCAATACATGTGACAATAATAAATCAAACAATACTTTTCACTGTATCCCACTACATGTGACAATAATAAATCAAACAATACTTTTCACTGTATCCCAATACACGTGACAATAATAAATCAAACAATACTTTTCACTGTATCCCAGTAGACGTGACAATAAGAAATCAAACAATACTTTTCACTGTATTCCAGTACACGTGACAATAATAAATCAAACAATACTTTTCACTGTATCCCAGTACACGTAACAATAATAAATCAAACAATACATTTCACTGTATTCCATTACACGTGACAATAATAAATCAAACAATACTTTTCACTGTATCCCAATACATATGACAATAATAAATCAAACAATACTTTTCACTGTATCCCAGTACATGTGACAATAATAAATCAAACAATACTTTTCACTGTATCCCAGTAAACGTGACAGTAATAAATCAAACAATACTTTTCACTGTATCCCAATACACGTAACAATAATAAATCAAACAATACATTTCACTGTATCCCATTACACGTGACAATAATAAATCAAACAATACTTTTCACTGTATCCCAGTACACGTGACAATAATAAATCAAACAATACTTTTCACTCTATCCCAACACACGTGACAATAATAAATCAAACAATACTTTTCACTGTATCCCAGTACACGTGACAATAATAAATCAAACAATACTTTTCACTGTATCCCAATACACGTGACAATAATAAATCAAACAATACTTTTCACTGTGTCCCAGTACACGTGACAATCATAAATCAAACAATACTTTTCACTGTATCCCGATACACGTGACAATAATAAATCAAACAATACTTTTCACTGTATCCCAACACACGTGACAATAATAAATCAAACAATACTTTTCACTGTATCCCAGTACATGTGACAATAATAAATCAAACAATACTTTTCACTGTATCCCAATACACGTGACAATAATAAATCAAACAATACTTTTCACTGTATCCCAGTACGTGACAATAATAAATCAAACAATACTTTTCACTTTATCCCAGTACATGTGACAATAATAAATCAAACAATACTTTTCACTGTATCCCAGTACACGTGACAATAATAAATCAAACAATACTTTTCACTGTATCCCAGTACACGTGACAATAATAAATCAAACAATACTTTTCACTGTGTCCCTTTAAATGTGACAATAATAAATCAAACAATACTTTTCACTGTATCCCAGTACACGTGACAATAATAAATCAAACAATACTTTTCACTTTATCCCAGTACATGTGACAATAATAAATCAAACAATACTTTTCACTGTATCCCAGTACGTGACAATAATAAATCAAACAATACTTTTCACTATATCCCAGTACACGTGACAATAATAAATCAAACAATACTTTTCACTGTATCCCAGTACACATGACAATAATAAATCAAACAATACTTTTCACTGTATCCCAGTACGTGACAATAATAAATCAAACAATACTTTTCACTGTATCCCAGTACATGTGACAATAATAAATCAAACAATACTTTTCACTGTATCCCAGTACGTGACAATAATAAATCAAACAATACTTTTCACTATATCCCAGTACGTGACAAAAATAAATCAAACAATACTTTTCACTGTATCCCAGTACACGTGACAATAATAAATCAAACCATACTTTTCACTGTATCCCAATACACGTGACAATAATAAATCAAACAATACTTTTCACTGTATCCCAGTACGTGACAATAATAAATCAAACAATACTTTTCACTGTATCCCAATACATGTGACGATAATAAATCAAACAATACTTTTCACTGTATCCCAACACACGTGACAATAATAAATCAAACAATACTTTTCACTGTATCCCAGTGCACGTGACAATAATAAATCAAACAATACATTTCACTGTATCCCAATACACGTGACAATAATAAATCAAACAATACTTTTCACTGTATCCCAATACACGTGACAATAATAAATCAAACAATACTTTTCACTGTATCCCAATACACGTGACAATAATAAATCAAACAATACTTTTCACTGTATCCCAATACACGTGACAATAATAAATCAAACAATACTTTTCACTGTATCCTAGTACACGTGACAATAATAAATGAAACAATACTTTTCACTGTACCCCAGTAAATGTGACAATAATAAATCAAACAATACTTTTCACTGTATCCCAATACATGTGACAATATTAAATCAATCAATACTTTTCACTCCATCCCAATAGACGTGACAATAATAAATCAAATAATACTTTTCACTGTATCCCAGTACACGCGAGAATAATGAATCAAACAATACTTTTCACTGTATCCCAACACACGTGACAATAATAAATCAAACAATACTTTTCACTGTATCCAGTACGTGACAATAATATATCAAACAATACTTTTCACTGTATCCCAGTACACGTGACAATAATAAATCAAACAATACTTTTCACTGTATCCAGTACGTGACAATAATAAATCAAACAATACTTTTCACTGTATCCGAATACATGTGACAATAATAAATCAAACAATACTTTTCACTGTATCCGAATACATGTGACAATAATAAATCAAACAATACTTTTCACTGTATCCCAACAAATGTGACAATAATAAATTAAACAATACTTTTTACTGTATCCCACTACATGTGACAATAATAAATCAAACAATACTTTTCCCCGTATCCCAGTACACGTGACAATAACAAATCAAACAATACTTTTCACTGTATCCCAATTCACGTGACAATAATAAATCAAACAATACTTTTCACTGTATCCCAGTACACGTGACAAAAATAAATCAAACAATACTTTTCACTGTGTCCCAGTACACGTGATAATAATACATCAAACAATACTTTTCACTGTATCCCGATACACGTGACAATAATAAATCAAACAATACTTTTCACTGTATCCCAATACATGTGACAATAATAAATCAAACAATACTTTTCACTGTATCCCGATACACGTGACAATAATAAATCAAACAATACTTTTCACTGTATCCCAGTACATGGGGACAATAATAAATCAAACAATACTGTTCACTGTATCCCAGTACATGTGACAATAATAAATCAGCAATACTTTTCACTGTATCCCAATACACGGGACAATAATAAATCAAACAATACTTTTCACTGTATCCCAGTACACATGACAATAATAAATGAAACAATACTTTTCACTGTATCCCAGTACATGTGACAATAATAAATCAAACAATACTTTTCACTGTGTCCCAGTACACGGGACAATAATAAATCAAACAATACTTTTCACTGTATCCCAATACATGTGACAATAATAAATCAAACAATACTTTTCACTGTATCCCAATACACGTGACAATAATAAATCAAACAATACTTTTCACTGTATCCCAATACACGGGACAATAATAAATCAAACAATACTTTTCACTGTATCCCAGTACACGTGACAATAATAAATCAAACAATACTTTTCACTGTATCCCAGTACACGTGACAATAATAAATCAAACAATACTTTTCACTGTATCCCAGTACACGTGACAATAATAAATCAAACAATACTTTTCACTGTATCCCAGTACACGTGACAAAAATAAATCAAACAATACTTTTCACTGTATCCCAGTACACGTGACAATAATAAATCAAACAATACTTTTCACTGTGTCCCAGTACACGTGACAATAATACATCAAACAATACTTTTCACTGTATCCCGATACACGTGACAATAATAAATCAAACAATACTTTTCACTGTATCCCAATACATGTGACAATAATAAATCAAACAATACTTTTCACTGTATCCCAGTACACGTGACAATAATAAATCAAACAACACTTTTCACTGTATCCCAATACATGTGACAATAATAAATCAAACAATACTTTTCACTGTATCCCAGTACACGTGACAATAATAAATCAAAGAATACTTTTCACTGTATCCCAGTACACGTGACAATAATAAATCAAACAATACTTTTCACTGTATCCCAATACACGTGACAATAATAAATCAAACAATACTTTTCACTGTATCCCAATACACGTGATAATAATAAATCAAACAATACTTTTCACTGTGTCCCAGTACAACGTGACAATAATAAATCAAACAATACTTTTCACTGTATCCCGATACACGTGACAATAATAAATCAAACAATACTTTTCACTGTATCCCAACACACGTGACAATAATAAATCAAACAATACTTTTCACTGTATCCCAGTACACGTGACAATAATAAATCAAACAATACTTTTCACTGTGTCCCAGTACACGTGACAATAATAAATCAAACAATACTTTTCACTGTATCCCAGTACACGGGACAATAATAAATCAAACAATACTTTTCACTGTATCCCGATACACGTGACAATAATAAATCAAACAATACTTTTCACTGTATCCCAGTACACGTGACAATAATAAATCAAACAATACTTTTCACTGTGTCCCAGTACACGTGACAATAATAAATCAAACAATACTTTTCACTGTGTCCCAGTACACGTGACAATAATAAATCAAACAATACTTTTCACTGTGTCCCAGTACACGTGACAATAATAAATCAAACAATACTTTTCACTGTATCCCAGTACACGTGACAATAATAAATCAAACAATACTTTTCACTGTGTCCCAGTACACGTGACAATAATAAATCAAACAATACTTTTCACTGTATCCCAGTACACGGGACAATAATAAATCAAACAATACTTTTCACTGTATCCCGATACACGTGACAATAATAAATCAAACAATACTTTTCACTGTGTCCCAGTACACGTGACAATAATAAATCAAACAATACTTTTCACTGTGTCCCAGTACACGTGACAATAATAAATCAAACAATACTTTTCACTGTATCCCGATACACGTGACAATAATAAATCAAACAATACTTTTCACTGTATCCCAACACACGTGACAATAATAAATCAAACAATACTTTTCACTGTATCCCAGTACATGTGACAATAATAAATCAAACAATACTTTTCACTGTATCCCAATACACGTGACAATAATAAATCAAACAATACTTTTCACTGTATCCCAGTACGTGACAATAATAAATCAAACAATACTTTTCACTTTATCCCAGTACATGTGACAATAATAAATCAAACAATACTTTTCACTGTATCCCAGTACACGTGACAATAATAAATCAAACAATACTTTTCACTGTATCCCAATACACGTGACAATAATAAATCAAACAATACTTTTCACTGTATCCCAGTACATGTGACAATAATAAATCAAACAATACTTTTCACTGTATCCCAATACACGTGACAATAATAAATCAAACAATACTTTTCACTGTATCCCAATACATGTGACAATAATAAATCAAACAATACTTTTCACTGTATCCCACTACATGTGACAATAATAAATCAAACAATACTTTTCACTGTATCCCAATACACGTGACAATAATAAATCAAACAATACTTTTCACTGTATCCCAGTAGACGTGACAATAAGAAATCAAACAATACTTTTCACTGTATTCCAGTACACGTGACAATAATAAATCAAACAATACTTTTCACTGTATCCCAGTACACGTAACAATAATAAATCAAACAATACATTTCACTGTATTCCATTACACGTGACAATAATAAATCAAACAATACTTTTCACTGTATCCCAATACATATGACAATAATAAATCAAACAATACTTTTCACTGTATCCCAGTACATGTGACAATAATAAATCAAACAATACTTTTCACTGTATCCCAGTAAACGTGACAGTAATAAATCAAACAATACTTTTCACTGTATCCCAATACACGTAACAATAATAAATCAAACAATACATTTCACTGTATCCCATTACACGTGACAATAATAAATCAAACAATACTTTTCACTGTATCCCAGTACACGTGACAATAATAAATCAAACAATACTTTTCACTCTATCCCAACACACGTGACAATAATAAATCAAACAATACTTTTCACTGTATCCCAGTACACGTGACAATAATAAATCAAACAATACTTTTCACTGTATCCCAATACACGTGACAATAATAAATCAAACAATACTTTTCACTGTGTCCCAGTACACGTGACAATAATAAATCAAACAATACTTTTCACTGTATCCCGATACACGTGACAATAATAAATCAAACAATACTTTTCACTGTATCCCAACACACGTGACAATAATAAATCAAACAATACTTTTCACTGTATCCCAGTACATGTGACAATAATAAATCAAACAATACTTTTCACTGTATCCCAATACACGTGACAATAATAAATCAAACAATACTTTTCACTGTATCCCAGTACGTGACAATAATAAATCAAACAATACTTTTCACTTTATCCCAGTACATGTGACAATAATAAATCAAACAATACTTTTCACTGTATCCCAGTACACGTGACAATAATAAATCAAACAATACTTTTCACTGTATCCCAGTACACGTGACAATAATAAATCAAACAATACTTTTCACTGTGTCCCTTTAAATGTGACAATAATAAATCAAACAATACTTTTCACTGTATCCCAGTACACGTGACAATAATAAATCAAACAATACTTTTCACTTTATCCCAGTACATGTGACAATAATAAATCAAACAATACTTTTCACTGTATCCCAGTACGTGACAATAATAAATCAAACAATACTTTTCACTATATCCCAGTACACGTGACAATAATAAATCAAACAATACTTTTCACTGTATCCCAGTACACATGACAATAATAAATCAAACAATACTTTTCACTGTATCCCAGTACGTGACAATAATAAATCAAACAATACTTTTCACTGTATCCCAGTACATGTGACAATAATAAATCAAACAATACTTTTCACTGTATCCCAGTACGTGACAATAATAAATCAAACAATACTTTTCACTATATCCCAGTACGTGACAAAAATAAATCAAACAATACTTTTCACTGTATCCCAGTACACGTGACAATAATAAATCAAACCATACTTTTCACTGTATCCCAATACACGTGACAATAATAAATCAAACAATACTTTTCACTGTATCCCAGTACGTGACAATAATAAATCAAACAATACTTTTCACTGTATCCCAATACATGTGACGATAATAAATCAAACAATACTTTTCACTGTATCCCAACACACGTGACAATAATAAATCAAACAATACTTTTCACTGTATCCCAGTGCACGTGACAATAATAAATCAAACAATACATTTCACTGTATCCCAATACACGTGACAATAATAAATCAAACAATACTTTTCACTGTATCCCAATACACGTGACAATAATAAATCAAACAATACTTTTCACTGTATCCCAATACACGTGACAATAATAAATCAAACAATACTTTTCACTGTATCCCAATACACGTGACAATAATAAATCAAACAATACTTTTCACTGTATCCTAGTACACGTGACAATAATAAATGAAACAATACTTTTCACTGTACCCCAGTAAATGTGACAATAATAAATCAAACAATACTTTTCACTGTATCCCAATACATGTGACAATATTAAATCAATCAATACTTTTCACTCCATCCCAATAGACGTGACAATAATAAATCAAATAATACTTTTCACTGTATCCCAGTACACGCGAGAATAATGAATCAAACAATACTTTTCACTGTATCCCAACACACGTGACAATAATAAATCAAACAATACTTTTCACTGTATCCAGTACGTGACAATAATATATCAAACAATACTTTTCACTGTATCCCAGTACACGTGACAATAATAAATCAAACAATACTTTTCACTGTATCCAGTACGTGACAATAATAAATCAAACAATACTTTTCACTGTATCCGAATACATGTGACAATAATAAATCAAACAATACTTTTCACTGTATCCGAATACATGTGACAATAATAAATCAAACAATACTTTTCACTGTATCCCAACAAATGTGACAATAATAAATTAAACAATACTTTTTACTGTATCCCACTACATGTGACAATAATAAATCAAACAATACTTTTCCCCGTATCCCAGTACACGTGACAATAACAAATCAAACAATACTTTTCACTGTATCCCAATTCACGTGACAATAATAAATCAAACAATACTTTTCACTGTATCCCAATACACGTGACAATAATAAATCAAACAATACTTTTCACTGTATCCCAGTACACGTGACAATAATAAATCATACAATACTTTTCACTGTATCCCAATACACGTGACAATAATAAATCAAACAATACTTTTCACTGTATCCCAATACACGTGACAATAATAAATCAAACAATACTTTTCACTGTATCCCAGTACACGTGACAATAATAAATCATACAATACTTTTCACTGTATCCCAGTACACGTGACAATAATAAATCAAACAATACTTTTCACTGTATCCCAGTACATGTGACAATAATAAATAAAACAATACTTTTCACTGTGTCCCAGTACACGGGACAATAATAAATCATACAATACTTTTCACTGTATCCCAGTACACGTGACAATAATAAATCAAACAATACTTTTCACTGTATCCCAATACACGTGACAATAATAAATCAAACAATACTTTTCACTGTATCCCAGTACATGTGACAATAATAAATCAAACAATACTTTTCACTGTATCCCAGTAAATGTGACAATAATAAATCAAACAATACTTTTCACTGTATCCCAATACACGTGACAATAATAAATAAAACAATACTTTTCACTGTATCCCAGTACATGAGACAATAATAAATCAAACAATACTTTTCACTGTATCCCAATACACCTGATAATAATAAATCAAACAATACTTTTCACTGTATCCCAGTACATGAGACAATAATAAATCAAACAATACTTTTCACTGTATCCCAATACACGTGACAATAATAAATCAAACAATACTTTTCACTGTATCCCAGTACATGTGACAATAATAAATCAAACAATACTTTTCACTGTATCCCAGTAAATGTGACAATAATAAATCAAACAATACTTTTCACTGTATCCCAATACACGTGACAATAATAAATCAAACAATACTTTTCACTGTATCCCAGTACATGAGACAATAATAAATCAAACAATACTTTTCACTGTATCCCAATACACCTGATAATAATAAATCAAACAATACTTTTCACTGTATCCCAGTACATGAGACAATAATAAATCAAACAATACTTTTCACTGTATCCCAGTACACGTGACAATAATAAATTCAACAATACTTTTCACTGTATCCCAGTAAATGTGACAATAATAAATCAAACAATACTTTTCACTGTATCCCAATACACGTGACAATAATAAATAAAACAATACTTTTCACTGTATCCCAGTACATGAGACAATAATAAATCAAACAATACTTTTCACTGTATCCCAATACATGTGACAATAATAAATCAAACAATACTTTTCACTGTATCCCAGTACACGTGACAATAATAAATCAAACAATACTTTTCACTGTATCCCAGTACACGTGACAATAATAAATCAAACAATACTTTTCACTGTATCCCAGTACACGTGACAATAATAAATCAAACAATACTTTTCACTGTATCCCAGTTCATGTGACAATAATAAATCAAACAATACTTTTCACTGTGTCCCAGTACACGTGACAATAATAAATCAAACAATACTTTTCACTGTATCCCAATACACGTGACAATAATAAATCAAACAATACTTTTCACTGTATCCCAATACACGTGACAATAATAAATCAAACAATACTTTTCACTGTATCCCAGTACACGTGACAATATTAAATCAAACAATACTTTTCACTGTATCCCAGAACATGTGACAATAATAAATCAAACAATACTTTTCACTGTGTCCCAGTACACGTGACAATAATAAATCAAACAATACTTTTCACTGTATCCCAATACACGTGACAATAATAAATCAAACAATACTTTTCACTGTATCCCAATACACGTGACAATAATAAATCAAACAATACTTTTCACTGTATCCCAGTACACGTGACAATATTAAATCAAACAATACTTTTCACTGTATCCCAGAACATGTGACAATAATAAATCAAACAATACTTTTCACTGTGTCCCAGTACACGTGACAATAATAAATCAAACAATACTTTTCACTGTATCCCAATACACGTGACAATAATAAATCAAACAATACTTTTCACTGTATCCCAGTACACGTGACAATAATAAATCAAACAATACTTTTCACTGTATCCCAATACACGTGACAATAATAAATCAAACAATACTTTTCACTGTATCCCAATACACGTGACAATAATAAATCAAACAATACTTTTCACTGTATCCCAATACACGTGACAATAATAAATCAAACAATACTTTTCACTGTATCCCAATACACGTGACAATAATAAATCAAACAATACTTTTCACTGTATCCCAGTACACGTGACAATAATAAATCAAACAATACTTTTCACTGTATCCCAACACACGTGACAATAATAAATCAAACAATACTTTTCACTGTATCCCAGTACATGTGACAATAATAAATCAAACAATACTTTTCACTGTATCCCAATACACGTGATAATAATAAATCAAACAATACTTTTCACTGTATCCCAGTACACGTGACAATAATAAATCAAACAATATTTTTCACTGTATCCCAGTACACGTGACAATAATAAATCAAACAATACTTTTCACTGTATCCCAGTACACGTGACAATAATAAATCAAACAATACTTTTCACTGTATCCCAGTACATGTGACAATAATAAATCAAACAATACTTTTCACTGTATCCCAATACACGTGACAATAATAAATCAAACAATACTTTTCACTGTATCCCAGTACACGTGACAATAATAAATCAAACAATACTTTTCACTGTATCCCAGTACATGTGACAATAATAAATCAAACAATACTTTTCACTGTATCCCAATACACGTGACAATAATAAATCAAACAATACTTTTCACTGTATCCCAATACACGTGACAATAATAAATCAAACAATACTTTTCACTGTATCCCAGTACACGTGATAATAATAAATCAAAGAATACTTTTAGGCATTGTAATATTTGGTAGTTAGCAGTAATTGATGAAAGAGGCTAAGATAGTAGAATGAAAATAATATGAGATTACACTATCCACTCTTTCTTTTTTGATGTATTTTGTCTTATTTGTTTTGGTTATTTTACTCTTTATTTTGTCTGAAAACCTACCAAGTTTTTCAGTTTTTTCGATAGTTTGTTTAATTTCCTCATCGCGAACTTGCATAACCGACACCCCAGTCCACGAGCCTGTTTAATACAAATCAAACGTTAGTCCACGTCTGGAATCGTGGTACTTGGTTCCAATCCAAGATATGTGAGAAACTAGACAGAACTGTCCAGCACTGGAACTGGCTCTTCAAGTTCTCTAAACCTTCTGCCGTTACTCCGTCTGTATCCCTCTATTCCCTCCCTATTCCTGTACCCATCCAGATGCCTCTTAAATGTGCCTGCTTCCAGCACCTACTCTGGCATTGCGTTCTGGACACTCTCTGCGTGATAAAGCCCCCCCCTTAAACTTACCCCCTCTCACCTTCAACCTGTGCCCCCTTGTAATTGACACTTCCCCCCCTGAGGGAGAAAGAACATAAGAACATAAGAACATAAGAAATAGGAGCAGGAGTAGGCCATCTAGCCCTTCGAGCCTGCCCCGCCATTCAATAAGATCATGGCTGATCTGTCGTGGCTCAGTTCCACTTTCCCGCCCTCTCCTCATAACCCTTAATCCCTTCTCTTATCAAAAACCCATCAACCCGTTTCTTAAAAATATTTAGCGAGGCAGCCTCCACCACTTCAACGGGCAGAGAATTCCAGAGATTCACCACCCTTTGAGTGAAGAAGTTCCTCCTCAACTCTGTTCTAAACCACCCTCCCTTTATCTGAGGCTGTGCCCCCTAGTCCTACTGTCTTTTCTGAGCGGGAAGAGTCTCTCCACCTCTATTCCTATCCATCCCACTCATCATCTACACAGTGAGCACGTGATCTCCCCTCATTCTTCTAAACTCTAACGAGTACAAGCCTAGTTTATTTAGCCTCTCCTCATAGCTCAACCCCCTCAACTCTGGTATCAGCCTAGTAAACCTCCTCTGCACTCCCTCCAGGGCCAAAATATCCTTGCGTAAGTGCGGCGCCCAAAACTGCACACAGTACTCCAGCTGCGGCCTCACCAATGCCCTATACAGCTGCAGCAAGACCTCCCTACCTTTATATTCAATCCCCCTCACTATGAAGGCCAGCATCCCATTCGCCTTCCTGACCACCTGCTGCACCTGCAAGCTGGGTTTTTGCGACTCATGCACAAGGACCCCGAGGTCCCTCTGCACCGTCGCCTGCTGCAGTTTTTCGCCAAGTAAGTAATAGTCCTTCCTACCATTCCTCCTACCAAAGCCTCCATCCTTACTGTGCTTCTTTCCATTTTGTCAACCTCGATCAGCTCTCCCCTTCCGTCTTTCCGGAGAAAACAATCCCGGTTTATCCGACCTCCCCTCATAGCCCTCGAGACCAGGCAACATCCCGGTGAACCTTCGTTGCCCTCCCTCCAAAGCTTCCACGCCCTCCTGCTCGTATGGTGACCAGAACTGCACACGGTATACATAATGAGGCTTAACCAAAGTTTTATTGCAACGTTTGTTCCCAACTCTTGTACTCAACGCTCTGGCCAATGAAGGCAAGCACGTCATGTGCCTTCTGAACCATCGTGCCCACTGTGTTGCCACTTTTAGGGAACTGTGGACCTGCATGCCCAGATCCCTCTGCATATTAATGTTCCGAAGGGTTCCGCCATTTGCAGTATAATTCACAGCGAAATTTGACACTCCAAATGCGGATGGTCTGGATTAAATCTGCCATCTCTATGCCCAAGTTTCCAATCTATCTATGTCCCTTACCACTAATCTTCCGCCAATTCGAGCCCCTACATTTTCCGTACACAGATGTCCCAGCATCGATCCCTGTGGAACAAAACCAGCTGCAGATCTCCATTCTGAAAAACGCGACTGCAACCACGCCAGTTCTGTGCCCATCTTGCCAGCCCACCCCCAATTGTATGCAATTTGTCCCAGTCTGCAACGCTGGGCCTGGTCAAACTCTTCACTACAGTCCAGATAAACTGCATCCGCCTCAAACGCTTCACTACATAGAACATAGAACATAGAACATTACAGCGCAGAACAGGCCCTTCGGCCCACGATGTTGCGCCGACCAGTTACAAAACAATGACCCACGAGCCTAAACCAATCCCTTTTCATCCATAAACCTATCCACAGATCTTTTAAACGCCCCCAAACTAGGTGCATTTACAACTGCAGCTGGCAGGGCATTCCAGTCCCTCACCACCCTCTGGGTAAAGAACCTACCCCTGACATCTGTCCTATAACTACCCCCCCTTAATTTAAAATCGTGCCTCCTCGTGCTAGCTTTCTCCATCCTAGGAAAAAGGCTATCACTATCTACCCTGTCTAAACCTCTAATCATCTTATATGTTTCAATGAGATCCCCTCTTAGCCGCCTTCTTTCCAGCGAAAACAACCCCAAATCTCTCAATATCTCCTCATAGGATCTCCCCTCCATACCAGGCAACATCCTGGTAAACCTTCTCTGCACCCTCTCCAAAGCCTCCACATCCTTCCTGTAATGTGGGGACCAGAACTGCACACAAAACTCCAAGTGCGGCCGCATCAGAGATGTGTACAGTTGCATCATAACGCTGCGACTCCTAAATTCTATCCCCCTACCAATAAACGCCAAAACTCCGTATGCCTTCTTAACAACCTTATCCACTTGATTCCCAACTTTCAGGGATCTATGTACACATACACCTAGATCCCTCTGCTCCTCCACACTATTCAAAGTCCTCCCGTTAGCCCTATACTCAACACATCTGTTATTCCTACCGAAATGAATTACCTCACACTTCTCCACATTAAACTCCATCTGCCACCTCTCAGCCCAGCTCTGCAACCTTTCTAAGTCATCCTGCAAACTATGACACCCTTCCTCACAATCTACCACACCTCCGACTTTGGTGTCATCAGCAAACTTACTAATCCACCCAACTATACCCTCATCCAGATCATTAATAAAAATTACAAACAGCAGTGGCCCCAAAACAGATCCCTGAGGCACCCCACTTGTAACCGAACTCCATGACGAATATTTCCCATCAACCACCACCCTCTGTCTCCTATCTGCTAGCCAATTCCTGATCCAATTACCTAGATCACCCCCAATCCCATACATCTGCATTTTCTGCAGAAGCCTACCATGGTGAACCTTATCAACGCCTTGCTAAAATCCATATACACCACATCAACTGCCTTACCCCTATCCACCTCTTTGGTCATTTTCTCAAAGAACTCGATAAGGTTAGTAAGGCATGACCTACCCGCTACAAAACCATGCTGACTGTCTCTAATCAACTCATTACTTTCCAAATAACTATAAATCCTGTCTCTAATAATCCTTTCCAAAACCTTACCCACCACAGAAGTAAGACTCACCGGTCTATAATTCCCAGGGAAGTCCCTTCTCCCCTTCTTAAACAATGGGACAACATTTGCTGTCCTCCAATCTTCTGGTACTATACCAGAGACTAACGACGACCTGAAGATCAGAGCCAGAGGCTCCGCAATCACCCCTCTTGCCTCCCAAAGAATCCTAGGGTAAATCCCATCTGGACCAGGGGACTTATCTATTTTCAATCCCTCTAAAATATCCAGCACATCCCCCGTATCAACTGCAATACTATCTATTTCACACCCCTGCACCCCAGTGTCCTCCTCAGCTACATTCCTGTCCCCTTGCGTGAACACCGAAGAGAAATATTGGTTCAACGCCTCTCCAATCTCCTCCGGTTCCACACACAACTTCCCTCTACTGTCTGTAACTGGCCCTAATCTTGTCCTAACCAACCTTCTGTTCTTGACATACCTGTAAAACGCCTTAGGGTTCTCCTTAATCCTATCAGCCAAAATCATCTCATGCCCTCTTTTAGCCCTTCTTAACTCCCTCTTCAACTCCCTCCTAGCCAATCTAAAACTTTCTAATGCACTACCTGAGCCCTCAAGCCTCATCCGAACATAAGCCTCCTTTTTCTTCCTAACCAACGAATCAACTTTTTTGGTGCACCACGGTTCCCTGGGCCTACCAAATCCTCCTTGCCTGACAGGGATATACTTATCACAGACCCGCAATAGCTGCTCCTTGAAAAATCTCCACATCTCGGATGTTCCCAGTCCATATAAACTGCATCCGCCTCAAACGCTTCACTACAGTCCACATAAACTGCATCCGCCTCAAACGCTTCACTACAGTCCATATAAACTGCATCCGCCTCAAACGCTTCACTACAGTCCATATAGATTGCATCCGCCTCAAATGCTTCACTACAGTCCATATAAACTGCATCCGCCTCAAACGCTTCACTACAGTCCATATAAACTGCATCTGCCTCAAACGCTTCAATACAGTCCATATAGACTGCATCCGCCTCAAATGCTTCACTACAGTCCACATAGACTGCATCCGCCTCAAATGCTTCACTACAGTCCATATAGACTGCATCCGCCTCAAATGCTTCACTACAGTCCATATAAACTGCATCTGCCTCAAATGCTTCACTACAGTCCACATAAACTGCATCCGCCTCAAATGCTTCACTACAGTCCATATAAACTGCATCCGCCTCAAACGCTTCACTACAGTCCATACAGACTGCATCCGCCTCAAATGCTTCACTACAGTCCATATAGACTGCATCCGCCTCAAACGCTTCACTACAGTCCATATAAACTGCAGAAGGCAGAGAGTGGTTGTGGATGGGTCTTTTTCGGAATGGAGGTCAGTCACCAGTGGGGTGCCCCAGGGATCTGTTCTGGGACCCTTGCTGTTTGTCATTTTCATAAGTGACCTGGATGAGGAAGTGGAGGGATGGGTTAGCAAGTTCGCTGATGACACGACGGTCGGTGGTGTTGTGGATGGTCTGGAAGGAAGTCAAAAGTTGCAGCAGGACATAGATAGGATGCAGGAATGGGCGGAGAAGTGGCAGATGGACTTCAACGCGGATAAATGTGTAGTAGTCCATTTCGGCAGAACCAACGGGATGAACGAGTACACTATCAAGGGCAGGAGTCTTAGTAGCGTTGAAGAGCAGAAGGATCTCGGGGTCCGGGTCCACAGGACTCTTAAATCGGCCTCACAGGTGGAGGAGGTGGTCAAGAAGGCGTATGGTGTACTGGCCTTCATTAATCGAGGGATTGAGTTTAGGAGTCGGGAGGTAATGCTGCAACTTTACAGGACCCTCGTCAGGCCTCATTTGGAGTACTGTGCGCAGTTCTGGTCGCCTCACTATAGGAAAGACGTAGAAGCTATTGAAAGGGTGCAGAGGAGATTTACAAGGATGTTGCCTGGACTGGGAGGCATGCCTTATGAAGATAGGTTGAGGGAGCTGGGACTCTTTTCCCTGGAGAGGCGAAGGTTGAGAGGCGACCTGATAGAAGTTTATAAAATGTTGAGAGGAATAGATAGGGTGGACTCTCAGAGGCTATTTCCCCGGGTTGAAATGGTCGCTACGAGAGGACACAGATTTAAGGTGCGGGGAGGGAAGTACAGAGGTGATTTTAGGGGTAAGTTGTTCACTCAGAGGGTGGTGAGTGAATGGAATCGGCTGCCGTCATCGGTGGTGGAGGCGAACTCGCTGGGGTCTTTTAAAAGACTTCTGGATGAGTATATGGGGTTTAATGGGATTGGGGGTTATAGATAGGTCTATAGATTGGTGGGGTTGATGTGATCGGCGCAACTCGAGGGCTGAAGGGCCTGTTTGTGCTGTAATGTTCTATGTTCTATGTTCTAAACTGCATCCGCCTCAAACGCTTCACTACAGTCCATATAAACTGCATCCGCCTCAAATGCTTCACTACTGTCCATATAGACTGCATCCGCCTCAAACGCTTCACTACAATCCATATAGACTGCATCCGCCTCAAACGCTTCACTACAGTCCATATAAACTGTATCCGCCTCAAATGCTTCACTCCAGTCCATATAGACTGCATCCGCCGCTCTCCCCTCAACTATCTTTGTCAACTCTTCAAAAAATCTTGCTCGAGTTGGTGAGACCTGTCCGTTTCCCCCCCCCCCCCGATACAAAACCATTCTACCTGTCAGTAACAAGTGTGCTTTCTTCCACATCTCCATATATCTTCTCCAAAAGCTTCCCCAGGCTTAAAATTCCTGGATTCTCCCTTTTCTTAAACAAGGGAACAAAGCTCTGGATCCTAGCCTGCGAATTATCGAATCCAGGATATGCGGCCCAATGGGATCGCACTGTCCCACCCAGGCCCTATCCCCGAGCACTTACTCCACTAATCCCTCGAACCCGCGCATCCCTGGGGCAGCTCAACATGGCCTGAGTGGCACATGTTTGGGTCCGTGGCTAAGATATCTCTTGAGGCCCCACCTATTTCTCCTCCTTGCCTCTCGCCGTAGCCTGGGATAGATCCGATCCTGCTCCTCCCACCCCCAGTTGCCCCCCCCAGTTGCCCAGTTGCCCCCCCCAGTTGCCCACCCCCAGTTGCCCACCCCCAGTTACCCACCCCCAGTTGCCCAGTTGCCCCCCCCAGTTGCCCACCCCCAGTTGCCCACCCCCAGTTACCCACCTCCAGTTGCCCAGTTGCCCAGTCCCAGTTGCCCAGTTGCCCAGTTTCCCAGTTGCCCAGTTGCCCAGTCCCAGTTGCCCAGTTGCCCAGTTTCCCAGTTGCCCAGTTGCCCAGCCCCAGTTGCCCAGTTGCCCAGTTGCCCAGCCCCAGTTGCCCAGTCCCAGTTGCCCAGTTGCCCAGTCCCAGTTGCCCAGTTGCCCAGCCCCAGTTGCCCAGTCCCAGTTGCCCAGTTGCCCAGTCCCAGTTGCCCAGTTGCCCAGTTGCCCAGTCCCAGTTGCCCAGTTGCCCAGTTGCCCAGTCCCAGTTGCCCAGGTGCCCAGTCCCAGTTGCCCAGTTGCCCAGTCCCAGGTGCCCAGTCCCAGTTGCCCAGTTGCCCAGTTTCCCACCCCCAGTTGCCCAGTTGCCCAGTTTCCCAGTCCCAGTTGCCCAGTTGCCCAGTCCCAGGTGCCCAGTTGCCCAGTTGCCCAGTTGCCCAGTCCCAGTTGCCCAGTCCCAGTTGCCCAGTTGCCCAGTTGCCCAGCCCCAGTTGTCCAGTCCCAGTTGCCCAGTTGCCCAGTCCCAGTTGCCCAGTTGCCCAGTTGCCCAGTTGCCCAGTTGCCCAGTTGCCCAGTCCCAGTTGCCCAGTTGCCCAGTCCCAGTTGCCCAGTTGCCCAGTTGCCCAGTCCCAGTTGCCCAGGTGCCCAGTCCCAGTTGCCCAGTTGCCCAGTCCCAGGTGCCCAGTCCCAGTTGCCCAGTTGCCCAGTTTCCCACCCCCAGTTGCCCAGTTGCCCAGTTGCCCAGTCCCAGTTGCCCAGTTGCCCAGTCCCAGGTGCCCAGTTGCCCAGTTGCCCAGTTGCCCAGTTGCCCAGTTGCCCAGTCCCAGTTGCCCAGTCCCAGTTGCCCAGTCCCAGTTGCCCAGTTGCCCAGTTGCCCAGTCCCAGTTGTCCAGTCCCAGTTGCCCAGTTGCCCAGTCCCAGTTGCCCAGCCCCAGTTGCCCAGTTGCCCAGTTGCCCAGCCCCAGTTGCCCAGTTGCCCAGTCCCAGTTGCCCAGTTGCCCAGTCCCAGTTGCCCAGTTGCCCAGTCCCAGTTGCCCAGCCCCAGTTGCCCAGTTGCCCAGTCCCAGTTTCCCAGTTGCGCAGTTGCCCAGTTGCCCAGTTGCCCAGTCCCAGTTGCCCAGTTGCCCAGTTGCCCAGTCCCAGTTGCCCAGTTGCCCAGTCCCAGTTGCCCAGTTGCCCGGTTGCCCAGTTGCCCAGCCCCAGTTGCCCAGTTGCCCAGTTGCCCAGTCCCAGTTGCCCAGTTGCCCAGTTGCCCAGTCCCAGTTGCCCAGTTGCCCAGTTGCCCAGTTGCCCAGTTGCCCAGTCCCAGTTGCCCAGTTGCCCAGTTGCCCAGTTGCCCAGTCCCAGTTGCCCAGTTGCCCAGTCCCAGTTGCCCAGTTGCCCAGTTGCCCAGTTGCCCAGTCCCAGTTTCCCAGTTGCCCAGTTGCCCAGTTGCCCAGTTGCCCAGTTGCCCAGTCCCAGTTGCCCAGTTGCCCAGTCCCAGTTTCCCAGTTGCCCAGTCCCAGTTGCCCAGTTGCCCAGTCCCAGTTGCCCAGTTGCCCAGTCCCAGTTGCCCAGTTGCCCAGTTGCCCAGTTGCCCAGTTGCCCAGTTTCCCAGTCCCAGTTGCCCAGTTGCCCAGTCCCAGTTGCCCAGTTGCCCAGTTGCCCAGTCCCAGTTGCCCAGTTTCCCAGTCCCAGTTGCCCAGTTGCCCAGTTGCCCAGTCCCAGTTGCCCAGTTGCCCAGTTGCCCAGTCCCAGTTGCCCAGTTGCCCAGTTGCCCAGTCCCAGTTGCCCAGTTTCCCAGTTGCCCAGTTGCCCAGTCCCAGTTGCCCAGTTTCCCAGTTGCCCAGTCCCAGTTGCCCAGTTGCCCAGTTGCCCAGCCCCAGTTGCCCAGTCCCAGTTTCCCAGTTGCCCAGTTGCCCAGCCCCAGTTGCCCAGTTTCCCAGTCCCAGTTGCCCAGTTGCCCAGTTGCCCAGTTGCCCAGTTGCCCAGTTGCCCAGCCCCAGTTGCCCAGTTTCCCAGTCCCAGTTGCCCAGTTTCCCAGTCCCAGTTGCCCAGTTGCCCAGTCCCAGTTGCCCAGTTGCCCAGTTTCCCAGTTGCCCAGTTGCCCAGCCCCAGTTGCCCAGTTGCCCAGTTGCCCAGCCCCAGTTGCCCAGTCCCAGTTGCCCAGTTGCCCAGTCCCAGTTGCCCAGTTGCCCAGCCCCAGTTGCCCAGTCCCAGTTGTCCAGTTGCCCAGTCCCAGTTGCCCAGTTGCCCAGTTGCCCAGTCCCAGTTGCCCAGTTGCCCAGTTGCCCAGTCCCAGTTGCCCAGGTGCCCAGTCCCAGTTGCCCAGTTGCCCAGTCCCAGGTGCCCAGTCCCAGTTGCCCAGTCCCAGTTGCCCAGTTGCCCAGTTTCCCACCCCCAGTTGCCCAGTTGCCCAGTTGCCCAGTCCCAGTTGCCCAGTTGCCCAGTCCCAGGTGCCCAGTTGCCCAGTTGCCCAGTTGCCCAGTTGCCCAGTTGCCCAGTCCCAGGTGCCCAGTTGCCCAGTCCCAGTTGCCCAGTCCCAGTTGCCCAGTTGCCCAGTTGCCCAGTCCCAGTTGCCCAGTCCCAGTTGCCCAGTTGCCCAGTCCCAGTTGCCCAGTTGCCCAGTTGCCCAGTTGCCCAGCCCCAGTTGCCCAGTTGCCCAGTTGCCCAGTTGCCCAGCCCCAGTTGCCCAGTTGCCCAGTCCCAGTTGCCCAGTTGCCCAGTCCCAGTTGCCCAGTTGCCCAGTCCCAGTTGCCCAGTTGCCCAGTCCCAGTTGCCCAGCCCCAGTTGCCCAGTTGCCCAGTCCCAGTTGCCCAGTTGCCCAGTCCCAGTTGCCCAGCCCCAGTTGCCCAGTTGCCCAGTCCCAGTTTCCCAGTTGCCCAGTTGCCCAGTTGCCCAGTTGCCCAGTCCCAGTTGCCCAGTTGCCCAGTTGCCCAGTCCCAGTTGCCCAGTTGCCCAGTCCCAGTTGCCCAGTTGCCCAGTTGCCCAGTTGCCCAGCCCCAGTTGCCCAGTTGCCCAGTTGCCCAGTTGCCCAGTCCCAGTTGCCCAGTTGCCCAGTTGCCCAGTCCCAGTTGCCCAGTTGCCCAGTTGCCCAGTCCCAGTTGCCCAGTTGCCCAGTTGCCCAGTCCCAGTTGCCCAGTTGCCCAGTTGCCCAGTTGCCCAGTCCCAGTTGCCCAGTTGCCCAGTCCCAGTTGCCCAGTTGCCCAGTCCCAGTTGCCCAGTCCCAGTTTCCCAGTTGCCCAGTTGCCCAGTTGCCCAGTTGCCCAGTTGCCCAGTCCCAGTTGCCCAGTTGCCCAGTCCCAGTTTCCCAGTTGCCCAGTCCCAGTTGCCCAGTTGCCCAGTCCCAGTTGCCCAGTTGCCCAGTCCCAGTTGCCCAGTTGCCCAGTTGCCCAGTTGCCCAGTTGCCCAGTCCCAGTTGCCCAGTTTCCCAGTCCCAGTTGCCCAGTTGCCCAGTTGCCCAGTTGCCCAGTCCCAGTTGCCCAGTTTCCCAGTCCCAGTTGCCCAGTTGCCCAGTTGCCCAGTCCCAGTTGCCCAGTTGCCCAGTTGCCCAGTCCCAGTTGCCCAGTTGCCCAGTTGCCCAGTCCCAGTTGCCCAGTTTCCCAGTTGCCCAGTTGCCCAGTTGCCCAGTCCCAGTTGCCCAGTTTCCCAGTTGCCCAGTTGCCCAGTCCCAGTTGCCCAGTCCCAGTTTCCCAGTTGCCCAGTTGCCCAGCCCCAGTTGCCCAGTTTCCCAGTCCCAGTTGCCCAGTTGCCCAGTTGCCCAGTTGCCCAGCCCCAGTTGCCCAGTTTCCCAGTCCAAGTTGCCCAGTTTCCCAGCCCCAGTTGCCCAGTTGCCCAGTTGCCCAGTTGCCCAGTTGCCCAGTCCCAGTTGCCCAGTTTCCCAGTCCCAGTTGCCCAGTTGCCCAGTCCCAGTTGCCCAGTTGCCCAGTTTCCCAGTTGCCCAGTTGCCCAGTTGCCCAGTTGCCCAGTTGCCCAGTTTCCCAGTTTCCCAGTTACCCAGTTGCCCAGTTTCCCAGTTGCCCAGTTGCCCAGTTGCCCAGTCCCAGTTGCCCAGTTGCCCAGTTTCCCAGTCCCAGTTGCCCAGTTGCCCAGTTGCCCAGCCCCAGTTGCCCAGTTGCCCAGCCCCAGTTGCCCAGTTGCCCAGTTTCCCAGTCCCAGTTGCCCAGTTGCCCAGTCCCAGTTGCCCAGTTGCCCAGTTTCCCAGTCCCAGTTGCCCAGTTGCCCAGCCCCAGTTGCCCAGTTGCCCAGTTTCCCAGTCCCAGTTGCCCAGTTGCCCAGCCCCAGTTGCCCAGTTGCCCAGTTTCCCAGTCCCAGTTGCCCAGTTGCCCAGCCCCAGTTGCCCAGTTGCCCAGCCCCAGTTGCCCAGTTGCCCAGTTTCCCAGTCCCAGTTGCCCAGTTGCCCAGTCCCAGTTGCCCAGTTGCCCAGCCCCAGTTGCCCAGTCCCAGTTGCCCAGCCCCAGTTGCCCAGTTTCCCAGTCCCAGTTGCCCAGTTTCCCAGTCCCAGTTGCCCAGTTGCCCAGCCCCAGTTGCCCAGTTGCCCAGTCCCAGTTGCCCAGTTTTCCAGCCCCAGTTGCCCAGCCCCAGTTGCCCAGTTGCCCAGCCCCAGTTGCCCAGTTGCCCAGTTGCCCAGTCCCCCAGTTGCCCAGTTGCCCAGTTGCCCAGTCCCAGTTGCCCAGTTGCCCAGTTGCCCAGTCCCAGTTGCCCAGTCCCAGTTGCCCAGTTGCCCAGCCCCAGTTGCCCAGTTGCCCAGTCCCAGTTGCCCAGTTTCCCAGTCCCAGTTGCCCAGTCCCAGTTGCCCAGTCCCAGTTGCCCAGTTGCCCAGTTGCCCAGTCCCAGTTTCCCAGTTGCCCAGTCCCAGTTGCCCAGTTGCCCAGTTGCCCAGTCCCAGTTTCCCAGTTTCCCAGCCCCAGTTGCCCAGTTGCCCAGCCCCAGTTGCCCAGCCCCAGTTGCCCAGTTGCCCAGCCCCAGTTGCCCAGTTGCCCAGTCCCAGTTGCCCAGCCCCAGTTGCCCAGTTGCCCAGCCCCAGTTGCCCAGTTGCCCAGTCCCAGTTGCCCAGTTGCCCAGTTGCCCAGTCCCAGTTGCCCAGTTGCCCAGTTTCCCAGTCCCAGTTGCCCAGTTGCCCAGTCCCAGTTGCCCAGTTGCCCAGTTGCCCAGTCCCAGTTGCCCAGTTTCCCAGTCCCAGTTGCCCAGTTTCCCAGTCCCAGTTGCCCAGTTTCCCAGTCCCAGTTGCCCAGTTTCCCAGTCCCAGTTGCCCAGTCCCAGTTGCCCAGTCCCAGTTGCCCAGTTGCCCAGCCCCAGTTGCCCAGTTGCCCAGTCCCAGTTGCCCAGTTTCCCAGCCCCAGTTGCCCAGCCCCAGTTGCCCAGTTGCCCAGCCCCAGTTGCCCAGTTGCCCAGTCCCAGTTGCCCAGTTGCCCAGTCCCAGTTGCCCAGCCCCAGTTGCCCAGCCCCAGTTGCCCAGTTGCCCAGTTGCCCAGTTTCCCAGTTGCCCAGTTTCCCAGTTGCCCAGTTGCCCAGTTGCCCAGTCCCAGTTGCCCAGTTTCCCAGTCCCAGTTGCCCAGTTGCCCAGTTGCCCAGTCCCAGTTGCCCAGTTTCCCAGTCCCAGTTGCCCAGTTTCCCAGTCCCAGTTGCCCAGTTGCCCAGTTGCCCAGTCCCAGTTGCCCAGTTTCCCAGTCCCAGTTGCCCAGTTTCCCAGTCCCAGTTTCCCAGCCCCAGTTGCCCAGCCCCAGTTGCCCAGTTGCCCAGTCCCAGTTGCCCAGTTGCCCAGTCCCAGTTGCCCAGTTTCCCAGTCCCAGTTGCCCAGTTTCCCAGCCCCAGTTGCCCAGCCCCAGTTGCCCAGTTGCCCAGTCCCAGTTGCCCAGTTGCCCAGTCCCAGTTGCCCAGCCCCAGTTGCCCAGTTGCCCAGCCCCAGTTGCCCAGTTGCCCAGTCCCAGTTGCCCAGTTGCCCAGTTGCCCAGTCCCAGTTGCCCAGTTTCCCAGTCCCAGTTGCCCAGTTGCCCAGTCCCAGTTGCCCAGTTGCCCAGTTTCCCAGTCCCAGTTGCCCAGTTGCCCAGTCCCAGTTGCCCAGCCCCAGTTGCCCAGTTGCCCAGCCCCAGTTGCCCAGTTGCCCAGTTGCCCAGTCCCAGTTGCCCAGTCCCAGTTGCCCAGTCCCAGTTGCCCAGTTGCCCAGCCCCAGTTGCCCAGTTGCCCAGTCCCAGTTGCCCAGTTTCCCAGTCCCAGTTGCCCAGTTTCCCAGCCCCAGTTGCCCAGTTGCCCAGCCCCAGTTGCCCAGTTGCCCAGTTGCCCAGCCCCAGTTGCCCAGCCCCAGTTGCCCAGCCCCAGTCCCAGTTGCCCAGTTGCCCAGTCCCAGTTGCCCAGTTTCCCAGTCCCAGTTGCCCAGTTGCCCAGTTGCCCAGCCCCAGTTGCCCAGCCCCAGTTGCCCAGCCGCAGTCCCAGTTGCCCAGTTGCCCAGTCCCAGTTGCCCAGTTTCCCAGTCCCAGTTGCCCAGTTTCCCAGTTGCCCAGTCCCAGTTGCCCAGTTGCCCAGTCCCAGTTGCCCAGTTGCCCAGTCCCAGTTGCCCAGTTGCCCAGTCCCAGTTGCCCAGTTTCCCAGCCCCAGTTGCCCAGCCCCAGTTGCCCAGTTGCCCAGTTGCCCAGTCCCAGTTGCCCAGTCCCAGTTGCCCAGTCCCAGTTGCCCAGTTGCCCAGCCCCAGTTGCCCAGTTGCCCAGTCCCAGTTGCCCAGTTTCCCAGTCCCAGTTGCCCAGTCCCAGTTTCCCAGTTGCCCAGTCCCAGTTGCCCAGTTGCCCAGTTGCCCAGTTGCCCAGCCCCAGTTGCCCAGTTGCCCAGTCCCAGTTGCCCAGTTTCCCAGTCCCAGTTGCCCAGTTTCCCAGCCCCAGTTGCCCAGCCCCAGTTGCCCAGTTGCCCAGCCCCAGTTGCCCAGCCCCAGTCCCAGTTGCCCAGTTGCCCAGTCCCAGTTGCCCAGTTGCCCAGCCCCAGTTGCCCAGCCCCAGTTTCCCAGTTGCCCAGTTGCCCAGTTTCCCAGTTGCCCAGTTGCCCAGTTGCCCAGTTGCCCAGTCCCAGTTGCCCAGTTGCCCAGTCCCAGTTGCCCAGTTGCCCAGTCCCAGTTGCCCAGTTTCCCAGTCCCAGTTGCCCAGTTTCCCAGCCCCAGTTGCCCAGTTGCCCAGTCCCAGTTGCCCAGTTGCCCAGTTTCCCAGTCCCAGTTGCCCAGTTGCCCAGTTGCCCAGTTGCCCAGTTGCCCAGTCCCAGTTGCCCAGTTGCCCAGTCCCAGTTGCCCAGTTGCCCAGTCCCAGTTGCCCAGTTGCCCAGTTGCCCAGTCCCAGTTGCCCAGTTGCCCAGTCCCAGTTGCCCAGTTGCCCAGTTTCCCAGTCCCAGTTGCCCAGTTGCCCAGTTGCCCAGTTGCCCAGTTGCCCAGTCCCAGTTGCCCAGTTGCCCAGTCCCAGTTGCCCAGTTTCCCAGTCCCAGTTGCCCAGTTGCCCAGTCCCAGTTGCCCAGTTGCCCAGTCCCAGTTGCCCAGTTGCCCAGTCCCAGTTTCCCAGTTGCCCAGTCCCAGTTGCCCAGTTGCCCAGTTGCCCAGTTTCCCAGTCCCAGTTGCCCAGTTGCCCAGTCCCAGTTGCCCAGTTGCCCAGTTGCCCAGTTTCCCAGCCCCAGTTGCCCAGTTGCCCAGTTTCCCAGTCCCAGTTGCCCAGCCCCAGTTTCCCAGTTGCCCAGTTGCCCAGTCCCAGTTGCCCAGTTTCCCAGCCCCAGTTGCCCAGTTGCCCAGTCCCAGTTGCCCAGTTGCCCAGTTTCCCAGTCCCAGTTGCCCAGTTGCCCAGTTTCCCAGCCCCAGTTGCCCAGTTGCCCAGTTGCCCAGTCCCAGTTGCCCAGTCCCAGTTTCCCAGCCCCAGTTGCCCAGTTGCCCAGTTGCCCAGTTGCTCAGTCCCAGTTGCCCAGTTGCCCAGTTGCCCAGTTGCCCAGTCCCAGTTTCCCAGTTGCCCAGTTGCCCAGTTGCCCAGTTGCCCAGTCCCAGTTGCCCAGTTGCCCAGTCCCAGTTGCCCAGTTGCCCAGTTTCCCAGTCCCAGTTGCCCAGTTGCCCAGTTGCCCAGTTGCCCAGTTGCCCAGTCCCAGTTTCCCAGTTGCCCAGTTGCCCAGTTGCCCAGTCCCAGTTGCCCAGTTGCCCAGTCCCAGTTGCCCAGTTTCCCAGCCCCAGTTGCCCAGTTGCCCAGTTTCCCAGCCCCAGTTTCCCAGCCCCAGTTGCCCAGTTGCCCAGTTTCCCAGCCCCAGTTGCCCAGTCCCAGTTGCCCAGTTGCCCAGTCCCAGTTGCCCAGTTGCCCAGTCCCAGTTGCCCAGTTTCCCAGCCCCAGTTGCCCAGTTTCCCAGCCCCAGTTGCCCAGTTTCCCAGTCCCAGTTGCCCAGTTTCCCAGCCCCAGTTGCCCAGTTGCCCAGTTTCCCAGTTTCCCAGTTTCCCAGCCCCAGTTGCCCAGCCCCAGTTTCCCAGCCCCAGTTGCCCCCATTTCTCGAGACACTGCCTCTTCTCCATTGAGCCCTGAGGTTTATAGTTGGCCAGTCTGAAGGTATTTCTCACTGCCTGCACCATCCATAGGGAGTGAGATTGACCCGGGCCAAATTATTGCACTCCTCGCTTCTTTCCCCGCGTGTCCCCACTCCCCCTTGGCAGGGGCAAGGCTAGACCCTCGCCCCAGGTGTTGAGGGGCTGGGGTTACACCTTCAGGGTCCCCCAAGCGAAATGATTCATGTTTGGAGTACTATGCGCAGTTCTGGTCACCTCACTGCAGGAAGGATATGGAAGCTATTGAGAGGGTGCAGAGGAGATTTACAAGGATGGATAGGGAGGCATGCCTCATGAGGATAGGTTTGAGGGAGCTCGGGCTCGTCTCCCTTGGAGAGACGAAGGTTTAGAGGCGACCCGGTAGAGGTGTGTAAGATGTGGAGAGGGATAGATAGGGCGGATTCTCGGAGGCTATTTCCCAGGGCTACGAGAGGACACACGTCCTGGAGGAGTAGGTGCAGAGGAGATGTTTTTCGCTCGGGGGGTGGGGAGGGGGGTGGGGAGCGAGGCTGCCGTTCGCGGAGGCGAACTCGGGGGGGGTCTTTTCAGAGACTTCCGGATGAGTTCACGGGATTGGGAATTCCAGATCTCCCTACGGTTCGGTAGGTATGGATGCCATCGGCGCACCCTGGGGGCCTGAGGAGGCATTTGCGCTGTTGTGTTCTAGCTCCCCCTTTGCGATTTGGGGATGGTTTTGTCCAAGAGGATCGAGACAGTCCGCTAACCCTTGGAGGGGGCGGTCGGGAGTCAACCGGCCTTATTCATGGGACGTGGGATCTTGCCCATCCCCAGTTGCCCTGAGTCCAGTCTCGTCACTCTGGAGTCACACGTCCAAAGAGTAGACAGGCCCTTCCGATACGCAGGCCGAGTGGACCAATTTTGTGTGGAGACGAACAAAAACAGCCCGGGAAAAACAAGCCCATCGGCCCATCTTCACATTACTAGCCCCCCCTTCCACCCTTGTCTATGCTTAAGGCATTCCACATTGAGGGAAGACTAATTTAGGGATGATTTGTTCCACCAATCAGACTAACAGCACATCTTTGGGGTGTGGGAGGAAACCGGAGCACCCAGAGAAAACCCACGCAAGCATGGGGAGAATGTGCAAACTCCCACAGACACCGGCCCAAATCCATAAGTCTGCACAGCAAACAGTGATAGTCACTGAGCTGTCGTCTTGCCCAGTATCTGGTCCAGTTTAAGCGCACATTAACGACATGAAGCACTAGGCCAATCTCGAACAACCAAGAGCAGCCCCAGTACGACCCATCGTGTGTGTGCCCCTCGTTGGATAACAAGACGAACCGATTTAGAACCTGTGAATGAAAAGAGGAAAACACTAGTATCAGACCACATCCTTATACATTACCAGGGATGCCCCAATGCTAATGAGCTTTATCTAAAACAATCTCCTCTGTCCCTCCATCTCCAACCCACTCATGTGCCTGCCGAAGTTACTCTTAAACAACTCCAGCACGCTCGCCTCCACCACCTCACTTGGCAGAGCATTCCATACCCCCACGACCCTCTGTGTGAAAAACCACCCTCTAATATCTGTGTTATACCTCTCCCCCCTCACCCTCATCCCCTCGTACTGTGTGTGGAGAGTCTGCAGAAGGATCTAGATAGGCTGGGCGAATGGGCCAGGAAATGGCAAATGGAATTTAATTTTGGCAAGTGTGAGGTGGTCCACTTTGGTAGGAGGAATGGTAGGAAGGACTATTACTTACGGGGCGAAAAACTGCAGCAGGCGACGGTGCAGAGGGACCTCGGGGTCCTTGTGCATGAGTCGCAAAAACCCAGCTTGCAGGTGCAGCAGGTGGTCAGGAAGGCGAATGGGATGCTGGCCTTCATAGCGAGGGGGATTGAATATAAAAGTAGGGAGGTCTTGCTGCAGCTGTATAGGGCATTGGTGAGGCCACAGCTGGAGTACTGTGTGCAGTTTTGGGCGCCGTACCTGCGCAACGATATTTTGGCCCTGGAGGGAGTGCAGAGGAGGTTTACTCGGCTGATACCGGAGTTGAGGGGGTTGAGCTATGAGGAGAGGCTGAATAAACTAGGCTTGTACTCGTTAGAGTTTAGAAGAATGAGGGGAGATCTCATTGAGACGTATAAGATGATGAGTGGGATGGATAGGATAGAGGTGGAGAGGCTCTTCCCGCTCAGAAAGGACAGTAGGACTAGGGGGCACAGCCTCAAGATAAAGGGGGGGCGGTTTAGAACGGAGTTGAGGAGGAACTTCTTCACTCAAAGGGTGGTGAATCTCTGGAATTCTCTGCCCGTTGAAGTGGTGGAGGCTGCCTCGCTAAATATTTTTAAGACGCGGGTTGATGGGTTTTTGATAAGAGAAGGGATTAAGGGTTATGGGGAGAGGGCGGGAAGGTGGAACTGAGTCACGACAGATCAGCCATGATCTTATTGAATGGCGGGGCAGGCTCGAAGGGCCAGATGGCCTACTCCTGCTCCTATTTCTTATGTTCTTATGAAATAGCTTCCCTCTGTTTACTCTATCTATACCCTTTATAATCGTATACACCTCGATTAGATTCCCCCCCCCCTCGGTCACCTTCTTTCGAGGGAAAACAGCCCCAATTTGCTCAATCTTATCTCACAACCCAGTTCTTCCACACCAGGCAACATCCTGGCAAACCTCCTCTCTCCAGAGTCTCCACGCCCTTCCAGTCGTACGAGGTTGGTTTAGTTTCGAGGCATTTTTGTCGGTTTGACTCTTTGCAATAACAGGGGTCACCTTCTCGCTCCTAACCTCCCAAAGTTGGGGGTCCCAGATGGCAGTACCTGGAGCTCTCTCCCATCCTCAGACTCAATGATATCGTCGTCCTCGTCTCCCTCCTCCTGGTATCCCTGAATGTCATCTTCTTCCTCTTGCTCAGCGATCTCCTGGGAGATCAGCACCACATCCAAGACATCTTGCTGCTGCTGAGACCTGCAGAGGCCAAGTGAGGTGCACAGAACGTCCGGTTCCTGTAGGAACAAAAAGGGAGGGAGGGATTAGAACATAGAACATAGAACATTACAGCGCAGAACAGGCCCTTCGGCCCACGATGTTGCGCCGACCAGATACAAAACAATGACCCACTAGCCTAAACCAATCCCTTTTCATCCATAAACCTATCCACAGATCTCTTAAACGCCCCCAAACTAGGCGCATTTACAACTGCAGCTGGCAGGGCATTCCAGTCCCTCACCACCCTCTGGGTAAAGAACCTACCCCTGACATCTGTCCTATAACTACCCCCCCTTAATTTAAAATCGTGCCCCCTCGTGCTAGCTTTCTCCATCCTAGGAAAAAGGCTATCACTATCTACCCTGTCTAAACCTCTAATCATCTTATATGTTTCAATGAGATCCCCTCTTAGCCACCTTCTTTCCAGCGAAAACAACCCCAAATCTCTCAATCTCTCCCCATAGGATCTCCCCTCCATACCAGGCAACATCCTGGTAAACCTCCTCTGCACCCTCTCCAAAGCCTCCACATCCTTCCTGTAATGTGGGGACCAGAACTGCACACAAAACTCCAAGTGCGGCCGCACCAGAGTTGTGTACAGTTGCATCATGACACTGCGACTCCTAAATTCAATCCCCCTACCAATAAATGCCAAGACTCCGTATGCCTTCTTAACAACCTTATCTACTTGATTCCCAACTTTCAGGGATCTATGTACACATACACCTAGATCCCTCTGCTCATCCACACTATTCAAAGTCCTCCCGTTAGCCCTATACTCAACACATCTGTTATTCCTACCGAAATGAATTACCTCACACTTCTCCGCATTAAACTCCATCCGCCACCTCTCAGCCCAGCTCTGCAACCTTTCTAAGTCACCCTGCAAACTATGACACCCTTCCTCACAATCTACCACACCTCCGACTTTGGTGTCATCAGCAAACTTACTAATCCACCCAACTATACCCTCATCCAGATCATTAATAAAAATTACAAACAGCAGTGGCCCCAAAACAGATCCCTGAGGCACACCACTTGTAACCGAACTCCATGACGGATTAGCTTGGGATCGATCCCCTTCAGAATGGGCAGACGTTACTTGAAACATTTTCGCGCCTCCTGAAGCGAGGAATCCTGTCGGTGTTTTCTCCACAATTAGCCGGGTCAAAAAGAGGGGGATATTTGAAGGAGAGAATCACGGCCGGAGAGCCGAGGCATGCTCCTCCTGCTCCATGTGGGAGGCACGTCTGTGTCTGCACTATCTTGTGCTGTCCAGGGCTCTGCAGGGGCATCTAAAACAGACCGGCGATATCGATGCCTGCTCGACCGTTCTTTACGCCTTAAGATCCTGAAAATTATGAGGTGATAAACTTCGGATGGGGAAACTTGACAAGGAAGTTCGCGACAAATGGTCGGAAGCTCGGAGGAACAAAGGGGCCTTGGCATGTTGGTCCACGGATCACATGTTAGATGGGTCATGAAGAGGGACGACTGATAGGCACAGACGTTGGGAAGTCACAGAATCCCTACAGTGCAGAAGGAGGCCATTTGGGCCATCAAGTCTGTACTGACTGCAATCCCACGCAATCCCTCGTCCTGAAACCACATAAGTTCGAGGTGAGGGGAAGGAGGTTTGGGGGGATGCGAAAATAATCTTTTTCACCCAGAGGGTCTGGAATGCACTGCCTGGGAGGGTGGTGGGCGCGGGGTGTCTCAAATCCTTTAAAGGGTCTTTGAATGACCACATCAGAACATTCAGCGTTACGAGCCAAGTGCTGGTAAATTGATGATTTACCGGTTATTAAATCCACTCGGCTCCGCTCTTCAAATGCCTATTTCGAATTACATTGGTTAGGATTGATTGGGTGACAGCCTGTCGTCACGGTGACTGACTATCCCAGCGATATAATATTTCACTCTGTGTTCTCAGTGTACGCATGCGTGTCTTTTTTTCTAAAATGACAGCTCGGGGTGCGGAAAGGACGAAACCACTTTTCGAACAGATCAATTTTACGCCTCTTATGATTTGTTTCAAAAAATAAATCCACAGAGGCGGACCCCGCGGCAACACTTACCATGTTTTTCCGGAGTAGCTTTACGATTAGGCCACTGTACGAGTGAATGGTGTCCACACATTGCCCCGACAAATCATCTTCTGGCAGCAAAGGGCAAAGTTTACTTAGCTTTTTCTTCAGAAATTTCTGCAAAGGAGGAAAATTAAACGGAAGTAATCAGCGACAGAAATGGCCACAACAGTCACTATTGAATGATGGAACCAGCTTGATGGGCAGAATGGCCTTTCCTTGCTCCTGTTCGGCAATGATTTCTACATTTCTCAGAGCTCTAGAGACATAGAGGGTTGAACGGAGACTTCAGTTAGAGGATAGTTCCAACGAAACCTTTGGTTTCGTCCTTTCTGCACTTTGAGCTGTAATTTTTTTTTAAAAAAGACTTGCATGCGTACACTGAGAACACAGAGTGAAATATTATATCGCTGGGATGGTTAGTCATCGTGACGACAGTTTCGTTTCCTTTGTTTGTGAGACATGGGTGCCTCTCACTGGTCAACACTGATCCCCCGTGGAGAGGGGCTTTACAAGGATGTTGCCTGGATTGGGAGGCATGCCTCACGAAGGAGAGGTTGAGGGAGCTGGGTCTTTTCTCCCTGGAGAGACAAAGGCTGAGAGGCGACCTGATAGAGGTGCATAAGATGTTGAGAGGTATAGATAGGGTGGATTCTCGGAGGCTACGAGAGGAGGCAGGTTTGAGATGCTGGGGAGCAGGTTCAGGGGAGATTTCAGGGGTACGTTTTTCACTCCGAGGGTGGTGAGTGCGTAGTGGAGGCAGAATCGATGGGACTTAGTAAGATCGAGGGATAAGCCTAGGAGGTAGGGACATATCCAGCGCAACTTGGGTGCCAATGGCCTGTCTGTGCTGTAGTTTTACTATCTTCTATCCCTCGATACCCGGGGGGGGGGCAGTTGAAGCTCAGCCACATCGGCGCTGGCGTCACATGTAGGCCAGGCCGGGGTAAGGACAGCAGATTTCCTTCCCCACTGGGTTTTTTTTCCGACGATAATTTCATCTGGATTTTTTGTTTCTAATTGAATTCAAATTTTTCCGTGGCAGGATTCGAACCCCGGGGCCCCCCAGAACATGAGCTGAGTTTCTGGATTAATAGTCCAGGGGCCACTGCCTCTCTGTTCGGCTTCCCCACCCCACCAATGCCAAGGCTTACGTTACGCCAGTTTTGAGCACTCTGCCCCAGAAACCACAGAAGGATTCGATCCGGGGCTTGGAGGGGTTAACGGGCGGGACAAGGGAATCTTCGCCACCTTCGTCGCCCTCAAGCCGAGGACGCCCCCCCCCCCACCCCCTCCCCTTCCGGTGGCTGAGGCGGAACAGAGTCACGGGCATCGCCGGCGAGCTCATAAGAACATTCGGCATTACGAGCCAAGTGCTGGTAAATTGATGATTTACCGGTTATCGAATGCGCTGGGCTCCGCTATTCAGATGCCAATTTCCAATTACATTGGTTAGGATTGATTGGGCGACCGCCTGTTGTCACGGTGACTAACCATCCCAGCGATATAATATTTCACTCTGTGTTCTCAGTGTACGCATGCGTGCCTTTCGTTTTAAATTACAGCTCGAGGTGCGGAAAGGACAACTTTTCGTGCGGATCATTTTACTGGGCTCCGATGCCCATCCCTCTTGAGGAGGTGGCGTTGAGCTGCTGCGGGCTTGGCACACATTGCCACCTGGGAGGGGATTCCCGGAATTTTAACCCAGCGGCTGCTCCGGGCTCAGGGCTCAGAAGGGGAACTGTTGCCTTTGTCCTTCTAGATGGTCGCGTGCTTGGAAGGTTGGGTTGCATCTTGTAGATGGGACATCCGGCTATTACTGAGCGTTGGTAGTTGGGGGGGGGGGGGGGTGGTGAGTGTTTGTGGATGGGGGGGGGGGGGGGCACCAAACAAACTTTGTCCTGGATGGTGTCGAGCTCCTTTGAGTGTTGTTGGACCCATCCCAGCAAGTATTCCATCCGGACTTGTATCCTTGTAGACGGGGGACAGGATTTGGCGGGAGGGGGGGGGGGTCAGGGGGTGAGTTACTCTCCGCAAGATTCCCGGCCTCTGCTCTGTGTGTATGCGTTGGGTCAACGGTAACCCCATGGATGTTGACAGCGAGGGGGATTCAGCGGTGTTGCCACCGCTGACTGCCTAGGGGGCAGTGGCGAGCGGGTCATGGGCTTATTTACAAGTAGGCTTGGATTAACACTGCAATGAAACTATGGCAAAAATCTCCAGGTAACGCTGAGGGAGAATTTAGCAGGCAGGTGGAGGTTTGATAGATGTGCATAAGGTGAGATGGGTATAGATAGAGTGAACACAAGCAGGAGAATGAGGGGAGGTTTGATAGATGTGCATAAGGTGAGATGGGTATAGATAGAGTGAACGCAAGCAGGAGAATGAGGTGGAGGTTTGATAGATGTGCAAAAGGTGAGATGGGTATAGATAGAGTGAACACAAGCAGGAGAATGAGGTGGAGATTTGATAGATGTGCATAAGGTGAGATGGGTATAGATAGAGTGAACACAAGCAGGAGAATAAGGTGGAGATTTGATAGATGTGCATAAGGTGAGATGGGTATAGATAGAGTGAACACAAGCAGGAGAATGAGGGGAGATTTGATAGATGTGCATAAGGTGAGATGGGTATAGATAGAGTGAACACAAGCAGGAGAATGAGGGGAGATTTGATAGATGTGCATAAGGTGAGATGGGTATAGATAGAGTGAACACAAGCAGGAGAATGAGGTGGAGATTTGATAGATGTGCATAAGGTGAGATGGGTATAGATAGAGTGAACACAAGCAGGAGAATGAGGTGGAGATTTGATAGATGTGCATAAGGTGAGATGGGTATAGATAGAGTGAACACAAGCAGGAGAATGAGGGGAGATTTGATAGATGTGCATAAGGTGAGATGGGTATAGATAGAGTGAACACAAGCAGGAGAATGAGGTGGAGATTTGATAGATGTGCATAAGGTGAGATGGGTATAGATAGAGTGAACGCAAGCAGGAGAATGAGGGGAGATTTGATAGATGTGCATAAGGTGAGATGGGTATAGATAGAGTGAACGCAAGCAGGATTTTTCCACTGAGGCGAGGGGAGAGGAAGAAACCAGAGGGTAAGGGTGAAAGGAGAAAAGTTTATAGGGAATATTAGTGGGGGGGGGGGGAATTCTTCACACAGAGAGGGTGGAATGAGCTGCCGGATAAAGTGGTAAATGTGGGCTCACTTTTAAGATACCTCTGGTAGCTGGTTCCAAACCCTCGCCACCCTCTGTGCCCCTCTTTTGTATGTCTCCCCCTCTCACCTTCAACCTGCGCCCTCGAGTTTCAGACTCCCCTTACCCACCGTCTTGCCCTGGCACCTGCGAGGCACGAATGTTCCGGTGAGGAAACAAAACTTGGCCACCGCAGCGGGCGCCTTGAGTTCATAGAACCCTAGAACCCTACAGTGCAGAAACAGGCCCTTTGGCCCATCAAGTCTGCACCGAACACAATACCACCCAGACCCTATCCCCATATCCCTACACATTTACCTGCTAATCCCTCTAACCTACACATCCCAGGACACTAAGGGGCAATTTTAGCATAGCCAATGAACCTAACCGCACATCTTTGGACTGTGGGAGGAAACCGGAGCACCCGGAGAAAACCCACGCAGACACGAGGAGAATGTGCAAACTCCACACAGGCAGTGACCCGAGCTGGGAATCGAACCCAGGACCCTGGAGCTGTGAAGCAGCAGTGCTAACCCACTGTGCTACCGTGCCGCCCTATAGTGGAAACTATCTGGCATTACTGAGTGTCTGGAACGAGCTGCCGGAGGCAGTACCCGAGGTGGGTACAGTTTTGTCCTTTAGGAAGCATTTGGATGGGTGAGACGGGTATAGAGGGATACGGGCCAACTGGGGAGAGCTTAGTGGTTGCAAAAAAGGAGCAGCATGGACAAGTTGGGCCGAGGGGCCTGATTCCCTGCTGTAAACCTCTGACTCAGACACCCTACAGTGCAGAAAGAGGCCACTCAGCCCATCCAATCTGCATTGACCACAATCCCAGACCAACGTCTACCCACGAGTCCCTCTCAGGGGCAATCTTAGCACGGCCAAACCCGCTCACTTTCAGAGGAAGTTTGGAAGAGTTTGGGCTCGGGGGGCCATGAGATTGGTTCCACGTCAAGGGCAGAAGGGCCTGCGCTGCTGTACGCCCGGAGGAAACCCGCGCCGACACGAGGAGAACGCGCAGGCTCCGCGCAAGCCCGAGCCGGGAATCGAACCCGGGAACCCTGGAGCTGTGAGGCAGCGGGGCTAACCCTCGATGTAACGGTTGCTTGATCGGGTTCCGCTCATCGAGCGCTTTCACTTACCTTCAACTTTTTAGTCCTGATTTTCTTTTTCGCTTTGCCCATGACAGTCCCGCATTCTGCACAAGTCTCATCATCCTGGAAGGTAAGAGTGGTAAGTGACAGCGGGGTACATTCCTCTGTTTTGCGATACGCATCGCAAATTCGCAATGCGCAGTTTTGGTCGCCGCACTTGCGCAAGGATGTATCGGGCTTGGAGGGAGTGCAGTGGAAGCTCATTAGGCTGATACCGGAGATGAGGGGATTAGCCTATGAAGGGAGACTAAAACAGACTGGGTCCGTGCTCGTCGGAGTTTAGAAGGATGAGGGGGGAATCTTACAGAGACGTATAAGATAATGAAAGGGATGGATAGGGTAGAGGTAGAGAGATTCTTCCCGCTTAGAAAGGATAGCAGGACTAGAGGGCACAGCCTCAAGATAAGGGGGGGGAGCAGTTTCGATCGGAGTTGAGGAGGAACTTCTTCACTCAAATCTCTGGAATTCTCTGCCCGTTGAAGTGGGCTACCTTGCTGAATATATTTAAGACATGGATTTTTGATAGCGGAAAAGTGGAACTGATCCACTTCAGATCTTATTGAATGGCGGGGCAGGCTTGAAGGGCTAGATGGCCTACTCATAGAACATAGAACATAGAACATTACAGCGCAGAACAGGCCCTTCGGCCCACGATGTTGCGCCGACCAGTTACAAAACAATGACCCACTAGCCTAAACCAATCCCTTTTCATCCATAAACCTATCCACAGATCTTTTAAACGCCCCCAAACTAGGTGCATTTACAACTGCAGCTGGCAGGGCATTCCAGTCCCTCACCACCCTCTGGGTAAAGAACCTACCCCTGACATCAGTCCTATAACTACCCCCCCTTAATTTAAAGCCATGCCCCCTCGTGCTAGCTTTCTCCATCCTAGGAAAAAACTCCTGCTCCTGTTTTTTATGTCCTTCTCCCAGCTCTTGGCTCTCTCATCCTGAATGCTAACACTGCCTTGCTAACCGTCGGTTGAACACGTACATTTATCTTAAGAGCAGGATTCCCTTTGTGTTTCTGCTTTCCTCAGTGCGTCCCCATTTCGGAAATGGTCTACGCCTCCGCCCCTCCTTCCGAGAGCGCACAACTTTTCCCACTCTGTCCCTCGCCCTCCGAGCTCTCTTCCGCCCCCTCTCCCCGCCCCATCCCGCCAAGGGCAGCCAGCAATCGGAGGGGCCGGGGTGTCGGGTCCCTGCGGACGCAGACAAGGGGGCGGGGGGGGGCTCGTCCGCGTCGCGGTACCCAGGTGCCCGCCCCGGATTTTCCAGCCCTCCTCAGTGTCGGGGAAAATAATACCCGACGTCAACAGAGAGGAGGGTTCCACTGCTTAGATTGCGGGCGAGATGGGGAACTGAGGGGTTCGCTGTCTAAACTAGTTCGGACGGGGGGAGGGGGGGGGGCAGGAGGACGTCGGGTGAGTGCATCGAGGGGCACACTCAGTTTACAGGACTCTCATTGAGGTACGAGTTTTCCCGGCTCAGTGCAGGCAACGTGAGTGGAATGAACATCGGGGCACAGGTCAAAAGAGATGTATACGGGCTCCAGACAGCACAGCAAGTGAGATTTTGCAAAGCCAGGCAAATCTTGGGGGGTTTACGGAGAGTTCAAAATGATCCCAAAGTCTCGGGTGAGGCTATCCACCTGTGTGTGGATCTGCTCAGCCAGTTTTTGCCCCTTGGTGGTATTTAGCTCTCCTCGTCTCGATCATATCAATAGGATGCAGGAATGGGCGGAGAAGTGGCAGATGGACTTCAACGCGGATAAATGTGTAGTAGTCCATTTCGGCAGAACCAACGGGATGAACGAGTACACTATTAAGGGCAGGGGTCTTAGTAGCGTTGAAGAGCAGAAGGATCTCGGGGTCCGGGTTCACAGGACTCTTAAATCGGCCTCGCAGGTGGAGGAGGTGGTCAAGAAGGCGTATGATGTACTGGCCTTCATTAATCGAGGGATTGAGTTTAGGAGTCGGGAGGTAATGCTGCAACTTTACAGGACCCTCGTCAGGCCTCATTTGGAGTACTGTGCGCAGTTCTGGTCGCCTCACTATAGGAAAGACGTAGAAGCTATTGAAAGGGTGCAGAGGAGATTTACAAGGATGTTGCCTGGACTGGGAGGCATGCCTTATGAAGATAGGTTGAGGGAGCTGGGACTCTTTTCCCTAGAGAGGCGAAGGTTGAGAGGCGACCTGATAGAAGTTTATAAAATGTTGAGAGGAATAGATAGGGTGGATTCTCAGAGGCTATTTCCCCGGGTTGAAATGGTCGCTACGAGACGACACAGATTTAAGGTGCAGGGAGGGAAGTACAGAGGTGATGTTAGGGGTAAGTTTTTCACTCAGAGGGTGGTGAGTGAATGGAATCGGCTGCCGTCATCGGTGGTGGAGGCGAACTCGCTGGGGTCTTTTAAAAGACTTCTGGATGAGTATATGGGGTTTAATGGGATTGGGTTTAATTCTCCGCACCTTACCCTCGATTCGTACAATCGTACAATCCCATCGCAGAATTTGCCCCATCAAGTCTGCACCGAACACAATCCCACTCAAGCCCTATTCCCACAGTCCCATGTATTTGCCCCAGCCAACTGGACACTAAGGGACAATTTAGCATGGCCAATCCACCTAACCTGCACATCTTTGGACACTAAGGGACAATTTAGCATGGCCAATCCACCTAACCTGCACATCTTTGGACACTAAGGGACAATTTAGCATGGCCAATCCACCCTAACCTGCACATCTTTGGACACTGAGGGACAATTTAGCATGGCCAATCCACCCTAACCTACACATCTTTGGACACTAAGGGACAATTTAGCATGGCCAATCCACCTAACCTACACATCTTTGGACACTAAGGGACAATTTAGCATGGCCAATCCACCCAACCTACACATCTTTGGACACTAAGGGATAATTTAGCACGGCCAATCCCCCTAACCTACACATCTTTGGACACTAAGGGACAATTTAGCATGGCCAATCCACCTAACCTGCACATCTTTGGACACTAAGGGACAATTTAGCATGACCAATCCACCTAACCTACACATCTTTGGACACTAAGGGACAATTTAGCATGGCCAATCCACCTAACCTACACATCTTTGGACACTAAGGGATAATTTAGCATGGCCAATCCACCCTAACCTACACATCTTTGGACACTAAGGGACAATTTAGCATGGCCAATCCACCTAACCTACACATCTTTGGACACTAAGGGACAATTTAGCATGGCCAATCCACCCAACCTACACATCTTTGGACACTAAGGGATAATTTAGCATGGCCAATCCACCTAACCTGCACATCTTTGGACACTAAGGGACAATTTAGCATGGCCAATCCACCTAACCTGCACATCTTTGGACACTAAGGGACAATTTAGCATGGCCAATCCACCTAACCTGCACATCTTTGGACACTAAGGGACAATTTAGCATGGCCAATCCACCCAACCTACACATCTTTGGACACTAAGGGATAATTTAGCATGGCCAATCCACCCTAACCTACACATCTTTGGACACTAAGGGACAATTTAGCATGGCCAATCCACCTAACCTACACATCTTTGGACACTAAGGGACAATTTAGCATGGCCAATCCACCCAACCTACACATCTTTGGACACTAAGGGATAATTTAGCATGGCCAATCCACCCTAACCTACACATCTTTGGACACTAAGGGACAATTTAGCATGGCCAATCCACCCAACCTACACATCTTTGGACACTAAGGGATAATTTAGCATGGCCAATCCACCTAACCTGCACATCTTTGGACACTAAGGGACAATTTAGCATGGCCAATCCACCTAACCTACACATCTTTGGACACTAAGGGGCAATTTAGCACGGCCAATCCACCTAACCTGCACATCTTTGGACACTAAGGGATAATTTAGCATGGCCAATCCACCTAACCTGCACATCTTTGGACACTAAGGGACAATTTAGCATGGCCAATCCACCTAACCTACACATCTTTGGACACTAAGGGGCAATTTAGCATGGCCAATCCACCTAACCTACACATCTTTGGACACTAAGGGACAATTTAGCATGGCCAATCCACCCAACCTACACATCTTTGGACACTAAGGGATAATTTAGCATGGCCAATCCACCTAACCTACACATCTTTGGACACTGAGGGACAATTTAGCATGGCCAATCCCCCTAACCTGCACATCTTTGGACACTAAGGGATAATTTAGCATGGCCAATCCACCTAACCTACACATCTTTGGACACTAAGGGGCAATTTAGCATGGCCAATCCCCCTAACCTGCACATCTTTGGACACTAAGGGATAATTTAGCATGGCCAATCCACCTAACCTACACATCTTTGGACACTAAGGGACAATTTAGCATGGCCAATCCACCCTAACCTGCACATCTTTGGACACTAAGGGGCAAATTAGCACAGCCAATCCACCTAACCTACACATCTTTAGACACTAAGGGACAACTTAGCATGGCCAATCCACCTAACCTACACATCTTTAGACACTAAGGGACAATTTAGCATGGCCAATCCACCTAACCTGCACATCTTTGGACACTAAGGGGCAATTTAGCACGGCCAATCCACCTAACCTGCACATCTTTGGACACTAAGGGGCAATTTAGCATGGTCAATCCACCTAACCTACACATCTTTGGACACTAAGGGGCAATTTAGCATGGCCAATCCACCTAACCCGCACATCTTTGGACACGAAGGGGCAATTTAGCATGGTCAATCCACCTAACCTACACATCTTTGGACACTAAGGGGCAATTTAGCATGGCCAATCCACCTAACCTACACATCTTTGGACACTAAGGGACAATTTAGCATGGCCAATCCCCCTAACCCGCACATCTTTGGACACTAAGGGGCAATTTAGCATGGTCAATCCACCTAACCTACACATCTTTAGACACGAAGGGACAATTTAGCATGGCCAATCCACCTAACCTACACATCTTTGGACACCAAGGGACAATTTAGCATGGCCAATCCACCTAACCTACACATCTTTGGATACTAAGGGACAATTCAGCATGGCCAATCCACCTAACCTACACATCTTTGGATACTAAGAGACAATTTAGCATGGCCAATCCACCTAACCTACACATCTTTGGACACTAAGGGACAATTTAGCACGGCCAATCCACCTAACCTACACATCTTTGGACACTAAGGGGCAATTTAGCATGGCCAATCCACCCTAACCTACACATCTTTGGACACTAAGGGACAATTTAGCATGGCCAATCCACCTAACCTGTAGATCTTTGGACTGTGGGAGGAAATCGGAGCATCCAGAGGAAGCCCATGCAGACATGTGGAGAATGCGCAGACTCCACACAGACAGTGACCCGAGCTGGGAATCGAACCTGGGTCCTTGGCACTGTGATGCAGCAGCGCTAACCCACTGTGTTCCCGTGATCCTATGATTATGGGTGACGTTTGTAATGGATTGAAGGGTTACGGGCAGGAAAATGGGGATGAGGAGCATATAACCATGATCGAGGAGCGGGTTTGATAGGCCGATATCCGCTCCTATACCTGAGAACCTTTTCAAAAGTTGAGGTGTTTTACTTTAGCGTGAGAGGGAGCAGGTTCACTCCTGTTTGTACAGTAATGGTGTCCCTGGACGATTCCATGGGCAAATAACGGGCCTTGATGAAAGCACACCCAGATAAGAGTCAAGGACCATTTAATTGAACGATGGGAGGTTGTAGCTTACATTCGCTGATTAGAACAAGGGACAATGGAAAAGGAGAGTGATCTACGATTGATCAGAGATGTAACTATCATTGCTTGATGCTATAACATGCACAAGTTTGAATTGGAACCATATCATATGCATGACGTAACCTTAATCAATATCTGTGATTGGAGAGAGAAAACGCCGATAAGTATGCACAAATTACTTGCAATTAAACCTATAATTGCTAAGGCATCGGCGCAGCGAGTTCCAGGCACCCAGCACCATCCATCTCAAGAAAACGAGTTGTTCCTCTTACCAGCACTGGGTCTCTCCATTCATTGCGGCTACAAAAGGACACCATTTTGCGTTGCTTTGCCACTCCAAGGTTCACGCAGGGATTCCCTTCATCCCTGTCGCTCGCCACCTCGTCGACATCTTCTGGTTGAGCCGCAGCTGGAAGGCACGGAAAATGGGGGGGAAAAATTTACCACTCATCTCCCGGATGCAAAGCTTCACGTTCCCTCCCGCTCAGGTGCTCAATTCTCCCTCAGCGTAACCCCAACAGGAGTGTGCCTTCATGAAACCACAGTAACTTCCTTGCAGTGTTAATGTCAGCCGAACTTCTGACATGAATCAATAGAGTTAAAAAGTTAAGCTCTTTGCAAGCAAATGCCAATAATCCATCTTTTCAAACTCAACTCATTAAAAGCTGACTTATTAGTGACTTAAAATTGCATCCGATCTCTCGATTGTTCATTCACATTTAGACAAGCCTTGATTTAGAGTTTAAAGTTCAAGTTTATTTTATTATTGTCACAAGTCGGCTTACATTAACACTGCAATGAAGTTACTGTGAAAAATCCCCCTCGTCGGCACACTCCTGTTTGGTTGACACTGAGGGAGAATTTAGCACCTAACCCGCACGTCTTTTGGAGTGTGGGAGGAAACCGGAGCACCCGGAGGAAACCCACGCAGACACGGGGAGAATGTGTGCACTCCACACACAGACAGTGACCCGAGGCCGGGAATCGAACCCGGGTCCCTTGCGCTGTGAGGCGGCAGTGCTGACCCGCTGTGCCACCATAAAAATTCAGTCCATCGAGGGGGGGGGCTTTTTCCTCCGCTGGGAGGGGTGTAGCTCAGCCGGTTATCTGTCAACAGTCGAGATAGTCTCAGAGTCTTGACGTCCAATTCCAAACTTTCTGACGAACAGGGGGGCCATTGGTTTCAAATTTCTTCTCACCTCTCGACACATTGTGATTCTTCTTCTGAACACTTTTCTTTGCCTCCAAACCCCCCCCCAGCCAAATTTGGAAACACCCAACTCTGTTCTCAACCTACCATTAACTCAGCAGGGGTTACCCCACGTGTGGCATGGTTCTGCAAGTAACGAGGAAATGCGCCAGGGATGCTGGCGTTTATTTATGTCATGGATGCCTCAAACACAGTCAGCGTATTTGAAAGGATTAGTAATCACGTAAGCTGTGAGCTGTTTACCAGGATGTTGCCTGGTATGGAGGGGAGGTCCTATGAGGAGAGACTGAGGGATTTGGGGTTGTTTTCATTAGAAAGAAGGCAGCTAAGAGGGGATCTCATTGAAACATATAAGATGATTAGAGGTTTAGATAGGGTGGACAGTGATAGCCTTTTTCCTAGGATGGAGAAAGCTAGCACGAGGGGGCATGGCTTTAAATTAAGGGGGGGTAGTTATAGGACTGATGTCAGGGGTAGGTTCTTTACTGAAGGGCCTGTTCTGCGCTGTAATATTCTATGTTCTATGTATCTCAGTCACAGAGAAGCTATGTGCAAACAACAGGTCTTGAGGGAAGCAGACCCAGATAAGAGTCAGGGACCATTTAATTGAACGATGGGCGGTTGTAGCTTACGTTTGCTGATTAGAACACTGGAAAAGGAGAGTGATATACGATTTATCAGAGATACCGCGATCATTGTTTGATGCCATAACATGCACAAGTTTGAATTGGAACCGTACCATATGCATGACGTAACCTTAATCAATATCTGTGACTGGAGAGTGAAAACTCTGATAAGTGTCCACAAATCACTTGCAATTAAACCAATAATGGTTTATTTCTGAGTTGTTCACTCTGAGTCGTCTGACTAAACTTATTCAGAGTCCGAGAAGAGAGAAAATTACAGCACAGGAACAGGCCCTTCGGCCCTCCAAGCCTGCCCCTCTGAACCACAACCCCCCGGCCTGTCCGGGGACCATAATCCCGCTATTTGTAGCCTGTTTACGTGTGGGTTAAGACACCCCCTAAGGCATCTGGTCCGCACCAGAAAGGAATCCCACCCAAGCCCGATCCCCTGTTTTATTTACCTTGCGAATCCCCCCAAGGTCAAGTATGATTGGGTAGCTCAGTGGGTTAGCACTGCGTCTTCAGGGACCCGGGTTCGATTCCCGGCTACGGGTCACTGTCTGTGTGGAGTCGGCACATTCTCCCCGTGTCTGCGTGGGTCTCACTCCGGGCGCTCCCGTTTCCTCCCACAGTCCAAAGGCGAGCGGGTTTAGACGGATTGGCCGTGCTAAGAAATTGCCCGTTCGCGTCCCGGGATGCGTAGGTTCGAGGGGATTAGACACGGGGCGGGGTCCTGGGTGGGTCAGTGGAGCCTCGATGGGCTGAATGGCCTCTCCCTGCTCTCAGTTAGCTTGGCCAATCAATCCGGAGCGTGAGGGAGGGAATCCCCGGCGGAAACCCACGCAGACACGGGGAGGATGTGCAGACTCCCTGCAACAGGCAGCGACCCGGGGCCGGGAATCGAACCGGGGTCCCTGGCGTGGTGCTAACCCCCCCCGACCCCCCCCCACACCGACTGCGCGGATATTTTGTACAACCCATTCTGTGCCGGGACACCAGAATCGAGGGATCGGCGTCCTGTGGAAAGGTTACCAGTCCGTTACAGAGAGAGATCAAAGGTCGGAGCGGGAGAAGGCCATTTGGCCCTTCCAGCCTGCTCCGCCACCCATCACCATCAAGGTCCTCCGACTGTGACCCCCTGGTTCTGGACTCCCCTCCCCCCCCCCCAGTCCTAAATGGTCTACCCCGAACCCTCAGACTGTGACCCCCCCTCCCGGTTCTGGACTCCCCCATCCTAAATGGTCTACCCCGAATCCTCAGACCTGGTTATGGACTCCCCCGTCCTAAATGGTCTACCCCGAATCCTCAGACCTGGTTATGGACTCCCCCCATCATAAATGGTCTAACCCTGAACCCTCAGACCTGGTTCTGGACTCCCCCGTCCTAAATGGTCTATCCCGAATCCTCAGACCTGGTTCTGGACTCCCCCCCATCCTAAATGGTCTATCCCTGAACCCTCAGACATGGTTCTGGACTCCTCCGTCCTAAATGGTCTCACCCTGAACCCTTAGACTGTGACCCTCCCCCCCCCCCCGACTTCTGGACTCCCCCCGTCCTAAATGGTCTAACCCCGAATCCTCAGACTGTGACCCCCCCTCCCCTGGTTCTGGACTCCCCCCCGTCCTAAATGTACTATCCCGAATCCTAAGACCTGGTTCTGGACTCCCCCCTGTCCTAAATGGTCTATCCCTGAATCCTCAGACTGTGACCCCCCCTGGTTCTGGACTCCCCCATGTCCTAAATGGTCTCTCCCTGAACCCTCAGACTGTGACCCCCCCCTGGTTCTGGACTCCCCCCTGTCCTAAATGGTCTATCCCTGAACCCTCAGACTGTGACCCCCCCCCCGGTTCTGACCCACCATCAGGGACACCCCCCCTTGTATCGACCCTGGTAGAATTTTATATCTCTAGGAGATTCCCCCCTCCTCGTTCGTCCGAACCCCAGTGAAATCCATCCGAACCTCGCCAATCTCTCCTCGTACATCAATCCCACTGGAATCAGCCTGGAAAAGCTCTCCCTCCAGAGCAAGAACGCCCTTCCTCAGGAGAGGAGGGCAAAAATGCTCACAATACTCGCCGAGGTCCCCCTCTACCCTAAATATCTTGCCACGGAGCTTCTTTTCCACCCTCCGGTGAGGGGCATACGAGGGCACTCAGGAACTCAGGAACTCAGGAGTGTTACCCTCCAGCCTCCTCCGCCAAGATCGAGGCTAATCTTTCCTTGGGCGAGGCTCCGATTCCCCACTCACCATCACCCTTACACTGGACAAAAGTTCACCGATCCTTGCCTCGGAAACATTCAATGAGGTGGCCTTCTCTGGGCAGGAACCTCCAGAGGGCCCCCTCCGCACCCTCCCCTCTCCCACTTCACGGGAAGTAACCTGCCCTCCTGTCTCCGCTGGGATCCCAATCGTCTGCCGGTTCCCTCACCCTACTTATCGTCCTGAGGAGCTCTGCCCCCTCTTCACAGTTCGCCCTCTCCCCCAGCTTGGTGTCGTCTGCCACCTTTGAGACGTTCCCTTATCCAAATAAGCATTGCAAAAAGCTGCAACAATCCCTGCGACATTCCCAATTACGTCCATTAATTTGTTTCCTCTCTGTCGACTGGTTTTCCGATCCGTTTCCCCCCAATCCCGTGCGCTCTAATCTGGCACGATAATCTCTGGAGCTCGCTGAAAGTCTAAATAGACCACATCGACCCTTATCGACCCTACAAGTCGCACCTCCAAGTAACTCCAACAGATTCCCCCCCCCGCGTTAATCCACGCTGACTCTATCTCCGAGCTATTCCACGCTCGGTTATAACCTCCTTGATAATGGATACTGTTGCCAAGCTAGACATCCCGGTTTACATAGAACATAGAACATTACAGCGCAGAACAGGCCCTTCGGCCCACGATGTTGCACCGACCAGTTACAAAACAATGACCCACTAGCCTAAACCAATCCCTTTTCATCCATAAACCTATCCACAGATCTCTTAAACGCCCCCAAACTAGGTGCATTTACAACTGCAGCTGGCAGGGCATTCCAGTCCCTCACCACCCTCTGGGTAAAGAACCTACCCCTGACATCAGTCCTATAACTACCCCCCCTTAATTTAAAATCGTGCCCCCTCGTGCTAGCTTTCTCCATCCTAGGAAAAAGGCTATCACTATCTACCCTGTCTAAACCTCTAATCATCTTATATGTTTCAATGAGGTCCCCTCTTAGCCGCCTTCTTTCCAGCGAAAACAACCCCAAATCTCTCAGTCTCTCCTCATAGGACCTCCCCTCCATACCAGGCAACATCCTGGTAAACCTCCTCTGCACCCTCTCCAAAGCCTCTACATCCTTCCTGTAATGTGGGGACCAGAACTGCACACAAAACTCCAAGTGCGGCCGCACCAGAGTTGTGTACAGTTGCATCATGACGCTGCGACTCCTAAATTCAATCCCCCTACCAATAAACGCCAAGACACTGTATGCCTTCTTAACAACCTTATCTGCTTGACTCCCAACTTTCAGGGATCTATGGAGAGGTTTGACATGATCAGGAATAGTCAGCGTGGATTTGTCAAGGGCAGGTCGTGCCTTACGAGCCTAGTTGAGTTCTTCGATAATGTGACTGAACACATTGACGAAGGAAGTGCCGTGGACGTAGTGTACATAGACTTCAGCAAGGCTTTTGATAAGGTCCCCCATGCAAGACTTCTTGAGAAGGTGAGAGGGCATGGGATCCAAGGGCCTTTGGCCTTGTGGATCCAGAACTGGCTTGCCTGCAGAAGGCAGAGAGTGGTTGTGGATGGGTCTTTTTCGGAATGGAGGTCAGTCACCAGTGGGGTGCCCCAGGGATCTGTTCTGGGACCCTTGCTGTTTGTCATTTTCATAAATGACCTGGATGAGGAAGTGGAGGGATGAGTTAGCAAGTTCGCTGATGACACGAAGGTCGGCGGTGTTGTGGATGGTCTGGAAGGATGTCAAAAGTTGCAGCAGGACATAGATAGGATGCAGGAATGGGCGGAGAAGTGGCAGATGGACTTCAACGCGGATAAATGTGTAGTCGTCCATTTCGGCAGAACCAACGGGATGAACGAGTACACTATTAAGGGCAGGAGTCTTAGTAGCGATGAAGAGCAGAAGGATCTCGGGGTCCGGGTCCACAGGACTCTTAAATCGGCCTCGCAGGTGGAGGAGGTGGTCAAGAAGGTGTATGGTGTACTGGCCTTCATTAATCGAGGGATTGAGTTTAGGAGTCGGGAGGTAATGCTGTAACTTTATAGGACCCTTGTCAGGCCTCATTTGGAGTACTGTGCGCAGTTCTGGTCGCCTCATTATCGGAAAGACGTAGAAGCTATTGAAAGGGTGCAGAGGAGATTTACAAGGATGTTGCCTGGACTGGGAGGCATGCCTTATGAAGATAGGTTGAGGGAGCTGGGACTCTTTTCCCTGGAGAGGCGAAGGTTGAGAGGCGACCTGATAGAAGTTTATAAAATGTTGAGAGGAATAGATAGGGTGGACTCTCAGAGGCTATTTCCCCGGGTTGAAATGGTCGCTACGAGAGGACACAGATTTAAGGTGCGGGGAGGGAAGTACAGAGGTGATGTTAGGGGTAAGTTTTTCACTCAGAGGGTGGTGAGTGAATGGAATCGGCTGCCGTCGTCGGTGGTGGAGGCGAACTCGCTGGGGTCTTTTAAAAGACTTCTGGATGAGTATATGGGATTTAATGGGATTGGGGGTTATAGATAGGTCTATAGATTGGTGGGGTTGATGCGATCGGCGCAACTCAAGGGCCGAAGGGCCTGTTTGTGCTGTAATGTTCTATGTTCTATGTTCTACACTTACACCTAGATCCCTCTGCTCCTCCACACTATTCAAAGTCCTCCCGTTAGCCCTATACTCGACACATCTGTTATTCCTACCGAAGTGAATTACCTCACACTTCTCCACATTAAACTCCATCCGCCACCTCTCAGCCCAGCTCTGCAACCTTTCTAAGTCATCCTGCAAACTATGACACCCTTCCTCACAATCTACCACACCTCCGACTTTGGTGTCATCAGCAAACTTACTAATCCACCCAACTATACCCTCATCCAGATCATTAATAAAAATTACAAACAGCAGTGGCCCCAAAACAGATCCCTGAGGCACATCACTTGTAACCGAACTCCATGATGAATATTTACCATCAACCACCACTCTCTGTCTCCTATCTGCTAGCCAATTCCTGATCCAATTACCTAGATCACCCCCAATCCCATACATCTGCATTTTCTGCAGAAGTTTGCTCTCTACTTCCCCTTATTTGAATATTGGAGTGACGTTTGCACCCTTCCGTCTGCAGGGATCGTTCCCAAGTCGACACAATCCTGGAAGATGACCCCCCCTCACCTCCCAGTGCGTCTAATATTTCGAGAGACACTTCCTCGATTATCAGACCCTGGGGGTTTATCCGCCTTCAATCCCATCCATTTTCCCCCTGCACCATTTCTCTACTAATGTAGATCTCCCTCAGTTCTTTGCTCTCACTCAATCTTACATCCCCTGACTTCTCTTTTCATCCTCTTTCGAGTGGAGAGAACCAGCTATTTTCTTGTCCCCTCTTCCCCAGTTTCTGTCTGTCCGGGATCGACAGTTATTGTCACCAACCTTTTCCCCTTCACGTTTCGATAGAAACTCTTAGTGTCGATCTTTATGTTCCCTGCAAGCACACTTATATCCCCTACTTTCCCCCGCTTAATCAATGCCTTACCCCTTCTGAGCAGAATTCTAAACCATTCCCAATTCTCAGACCTATTATTTTTTCCCGAGGTCAATCTGTATACTCCTTCACTGGATTGGATACTCTCCCCAATTTCCATCCAAAGCCAAGAAATGCCCCTCTTACCCATTCTGTTTTTGTGTCTGGCATTTGCTGCAGTCCCCCCCCCACCATAAGAAATAGGAGCAGGAGTAGGCCATCTAGCCCCGCGAGCCTGCCCCGCCATTCAATAAGATCATGGCTGATCTGATAGTGGATCAGTTCCCACTCTCTCTCCCCTTGTCTATCAGGAACCTATCTACCCGTGAATTCAATATATTCCACGGGCAGAGAACTCCAGAGATTTGAGTGAAGAAGTTCCTCCTCAACTCCGTTCTAAAGTGCCCCCTTCCCCCTTATCTTGAGGCTGTGTCCTCTAATCCTGCGATCCTTTCTAAGCGGGAAGAATCTCTCTTATCTTGAGGCTGTGTCCTCTAGTCCTGCTATCCTTTCTAAGCGGGAAGAATCTCTCTTATCTTGAGGCTGTGTCCTCTAATCCTGCGATCCTTTCTAAGCGGGGAGAATCTCTCTTATCTTGAGGCTGTGCCCTCTAGTCCTGTTATCCTTTCTAAGTGGGAAGAATCTCTCTTATCTTGAAGCTGTGTCCTCTAGTCCTGCGATCCTTTCTAAGTGGGAAGAATCTCTCTTATCTTGAAGCTGTGCCCTCTAGTCCTGTTATCCTTTCTAAGTGGGAAGAATCTCTCTTATCTTGAAGCTGTGTCCTCTAGTCCTGTTATCCTTTCTAAGCGGGAAGAATCTCTCTTATCTTGAGGCTGTGCCCTCTAGTCCTGTTATCCTTTCTAAGCGGGAAGAATCTCTCTTATCTTGAGGCTGTGTCCTCTAGTCCTGTTATCCTTTCTAAGCGGGAAGAATCTCTCTTATCTTGAAGCTGTGTCCCCTAGTCCTGCGATCCTTTCTAAGCAGGAAGAATCTCTCTTATCTTGAAGCTGTGTCCCCTAGTCCTGTTATCCTTTCTAAGCGGGAAGAATCTCTCTTATCTTGAAGCTGTGCCCTCTAGTCCTGCGATCCTTTCTAAGCAGGAAGAATCTCTCTTATCTTGAAGCTGTGTCCCCTAGTCCTGCGATCCTTTCTAAGTGGGAAGAATCTCTCTTATCTTGAAGCTGTGTCCTCTAGTCCTGTTATCCTTTCTAAGCGGGAACAATCTCTCTACTTCTACCCTATCCATCCCCTTCATTATCTTATACGTCTCTATAAGATCCCCCCTTCTAAACTCCAACGAGTACAGACCCAATCTATTCAGTCTCTCTTCACAGTCCAACCCCCTCAACTCCGGTATCAGCCGAGTAAACCTCCTCTGCACTCCCTCCAAGGCCAAAATATCCTTGTGTAAGTGCAGCGCCCAAAACTGCACACAGTACTCCAGCTGCGGCCTCACCAATGCCCTATACAGCTGCAGCAAGACCTCCCTACTTTTACACTCTATCCCCCTCTCTGTTTGCTTTCTTGCTGCAGACTGGGTTTTTGCGACTCATGCACAAGGACGCCCAGATCCCTCTGCACCCAGAAGGAAAGTATTTAGCCCAGTGGCTTACCTGGGGCGAGGAATAGAAAGACAAGGAACACCACGGGAGACATTTCTGCTTTTGCACTGTCCAATACCACTCTGACTCTCCCTGTTATATAGAAGCCTGTCCAAGAATTTGCCAACCAATAACAGAATAGCGAGTGTACGAGAGTAAAGTCCCATCCAATAAGGGCCATTGCCAACCTTTATCCCTCCTCTTCACTCAAAGCGAGAGATTTATTGTTCTGTGATCTGACTGTCATCACAGCACAGTTCAAATCTCAACATCAAAAGAGGCAACTTTTTGGAATTGTTCGCTCCCTCCTAAAAACCTCGAGTGAGGAACCCCAGAGGGTATTTAAGGCTCCGTCTCAGGTCTGGCGTCACAAGTAGGGTAACGGCGGCACGGTGGGTCAGCACTGCTGCCTCACAGTGCCAGGGACCCGGGTTCGATTCCCGGCTCGGGGTCACTGTCTGGGTGCGGAGTCTGCACATTCTCCCCGTGTCTGCGTGAGCTTCCTTCGGGTGCTCCGGTTTCCTCCCACAGTCTGAAAGACGTGCTGGTTAGGTGCTAAATTCTCCCTCAGTGTACCCCAAACAGGAGTGTGGTGTCTGGGAGATTTTCACAGTTAACCTAATTCTATTTCCCGCATTAATGAATAAACTCGAGAAAAACTAATCCCAGATTTGCCTCGCTGTTCCAACTGTCCCATCCACACACCTTAACTCGAGTGTATCTCACTACCGCGCCTCCTTCCTCACTCAAATCCTCCATATTCTCGGGATTTGGACACAACAGTTGGAGAGTATTCTTTCAAAAAGATGCCTGATGTCTTTTAATTGGAGTCCCTAGGTATCGATTCACAAGCGATGGCCTCGGGAGATTATCGCTACACTATTAATCCAGAAGCTCAGCTCACGTTCTGGGGGACCTGGGTTCGAATCCCACCACGGCAGATGGTGAAATTTGGTTCCAATTAAAAAAAAAATCAGGAATTACGAACCTCCTGATGAGAAAATCCTTTTTTAGGGAAGAAAATCGGATGCCCTTACCCCCGGTGTGGCCTACACGTGACTCCAGAGAGCCACAGCAAATGTGGTTGACTCTCTACTGCCCCCAGACAACTCGGGATGGGCAATAGAAACCAATACCGTGTCCTACGAATGAATGAGGAAAGATTGCCCTTAGTGAGCCCAAATTTATTTTATTGAAACCAAATTTCACCATCTGCTGTGGTGGGATTCGAACCCCCGGGTTACCCCGGAACATTAGCTGAGTTTATGGATTATGAGGGTGAATAGCACTAGGTCATGGCACCCCCACCCTCCACCCCCCCCCCCCCCCCCCCCCCCCCCCCCACTCTGTCAGTTATGTATCATTGGGCAACAAACTTCAATCTGAATGGGATAATTGTGAGTTTGGGTCCTGACGTTGAGCTGAGGGTGACACAGTGGGTTAGCACTGCTGCCTCACAGCGCCAGGGACCCGGGTTCGATTCCCGGCTCGGGTCACTGTCTGTGTGGAGTTTGCACATTCCCCCCGTGTCTGTGTGGGTTTCCACACGGTGCTCCTGTTTCCTCCCACAGTCTGAAGATGTGTGGGTTAGGGTGGATTGGCCGTGCTAAATTCTCCCTTAGTGTCCAAAGATGTGTAGGTTCGGTGGATTGGCCGTGCTAAATTCTCCCTTAGTGTCCAAAGATGTGCAGGTTAGGGTGGATTGGCCATGCTAAATTGCCCCTTAGTGTCCAAAGATGTGCAGGTTAGGTGGATTGGCCATGCTAAATTGCCCCTTAGTGTCCAAAGATGTGCAGGTTAGGTGGATTGGCCATGCTAAATTGTCCCTTAGTGTCCAAAGATGTGCAGGTTAGGTGGATTGGCCATGCTAAATTGTCCCTTAGTGTCCAAAGATGTGCAGGTTAGGTGGATTGGCCATGCTAAATTGTCCCTTAGTGTCCAAAGATGTGTAGGTTAGGTGGATTGGCCATGCTAAATTGTCCTTTCGTGTCCAAAGATGTGTAGGTTAGGGGGATTGGCCATGCTAAATTGTCCTTTCGTGTCCAAAGATGTGTAGGTTAGGGGGATTGGCCATGCTAAATTGCCCCTTAGTGTCCAAAGATGTGCAGGTTAGATGGATTGGCCATGTTAAATTGCCCCTTAGTGTCCAAAGATGTGTAGGTTAGGTGGATTGGCCATGCTAAATTGCCCCTTAGTGTCCAAAGATGTGTAGGTTAGGGGGATTGGCCATGATAAATTGCCCCTTAGTGTCCAAAGATGTGTAGGTTAGGGGGATTGGCCATGCTAAATTGCCCCTTAGTGTCCCAAAGATGTGTAGGTTAGGTGGATTGGCCATGCTAACTTGCCCATTAGTGTCCAAAGATGTGTAGGTTAGGTGGATTGGCCATGCTAAATTGCCCCTTAGTGTCCAAAGATGTGTAGGTTAGGGGGATTGGCCATGCTAAATTGCCCCTTAGTGTTCAAAGATGTGAAGGTTAGGGGGATTGGCCATGCTAAATTGCCCCTTAGTGTCCAAAGATGTGTAGGTTAGGGGGATTGGCCATGCTAAATTGTCCCTTAGTGTCCAAAGATGTGCAGGTTAGGTGGATTGGCCATGCTAAATTGTCCCTTAGTGTCCAAAGATGTGCAGGTTAGGTGGATTGGCCATGCTAAATTGTCCCTTAGTGTCCAAAGATGTGCAGGTTAGGTGGATTGGCCATGCTAAATTGTCCCTTAGTGTCCAAAGATGTGCAGGTTAGGTGGATTGGCCATGCTAAATTGCCCCTTAGTGTCCAAAGATGTGTGGGTTAGGTGGATTGGCCATGCTAAATTGTCCCTTAGTGTCCAAAGATGTGAAGGTTAGGTGGATTGGCCATGCTAAATTGCCCCTTAGTGTCCAAAGATGTGTGGGTTAGGTGGATTGGCCATGCTAAATTGTCCCTTACTGTCCAAAGATGTGCAGGTTAGGTGGATTGGCCATGCTAAATTGCCCCTTAGTGTCCAAAGATGTGTAGGTTAGGTGGATTGGCCATGCTAAATTGTCCCTTAGTGTCCAAAGATGTGCAGGTTAGGTGGATTGGCCATGCTAAATTGTCCCTTAGTGTCCAAAGATGTGCGGGTTAGGGGATTGGCTATCCGAAATTATTATTGTCCCGTGTATTGGGATACAGTGAAAAGTATTGTTTGATTTATTATTGTCACATGTACTGGGATACAGTGAAATGTATTGTTTGATTTATTATTGTCACGTGTATTGGGATACAGTGAAAAGTATTGTTTGATTTATTATTGTCACGTGTACTGGGATACAGTGAAATGTATTGTTTGATTTATTATTGTCACGTGTATTGGGATACAGTGAAAAGTATTGTTTGATTTATTATTGTCACGTGTACTGGGATACAGTGAAAAGTATTGTTTGATTTATTATTGTCACATGTACTGGGATACAGTGAAAAGTATTGTTTGATTTATTATTGTCACGTGTACTGGGATACAGTGAAAAGTATTGTTTGATTTATTATTGTCACATGTACTGGGATACAGTGAAAAGTATTGTTTGATTTATTATTGTCACGTGTATTGGGATACAGTGAAAAGTATTGTTTGATTTATTATTGTCACGTGTACTGGGATACAGTGAAATGTATTGTTTGATTTATTATTGTCACGTGTATTGGGATACAGTGAAAAGTATTGTTTGATTTATTATTGTCACGTGTATTGGGATACAGTGAAAAGTATTGTTTGATTTATTATTGTCACATGTACTGGGATACAGTGAAAAGTATTGTTTGATTTATTATTGTCACGTGTACTGGGATACAGTGAAAAGTATTGTTTGATTTATTATTGTCACATGTACTGGGACACAGTGAAAAGTATTGTTTGATTTATTATTGTCACATGTACTGGGATACAGTGAAAAGTATTGTTTCTTGCGCGCTATACGAACAAAGCATACCGTTCATAGAGAAGGAAATGAGAGTGTGCAGAATGTAGTGTTACAGTCACAGCGAAAGTGTAGAGAAAGAGCAACTTAATGCGAGGTAAGTCCATTCAAAAGTCTGACAGCAGCAGGGAAGAAGCTGTTCTTGAGTCGGTTGTTACGGGACCTCAGACTTTTGTATCTTTTTACCAATGGAAGAAGGTGGAAGAGAGAATGTCCGGGGGTGTGTGGGGCCCTTAATTATGCCGGCTGCTTTTCCCCGAGGCAGCGGGAAGTGTAGACAGAGTCAATGGATGGGAGGCTGGTTTGTGTGATGGGATTTGGGGCTACATTCACTTTGTAGTTCCTTGCGGTCTTGGGCAGAGCAGGATCCCACACCAAGCTGTGATACACCCAGAGAGAATGCTTTGTATGGTGTATCTGTAATAATTGGTGAGAGAAAGTCAAACACAAATCCTTAAAGGTGTTAGGGAAAGCAAAGTGTGTGCTTAACTTTATCAATGGAGGTTTTTACTTAAGACGCTGCTCGGGCTAATTCCTGGGGTCCAAACCCCATACTCACCTCCTTAGCCAACTCTGAAGACATTTCTCTCTCAGAGAGATGTGGAGCTGGATGAGGATGGATTTATTTCATTCATTCACGGGACATGGGTCTCCCTGGTTGGTCTATTGCCCACCCCAGTTGCCTGAGAATTGAGATAGTCCCACCTTGCTGTGGTCCGGGAGTTACACATAGACCAGACCCAGGGGAAGGACAGCAGATTCCCTCTCCCAAAGGAAGGGTTTCTCCGACGATCAGCCGATCCTGAATTCCAGATGCCTTTTATTGAATTCAAATTTACACCGTTTGCCGTGACGGGATTCGAACCCGGGACCCCCGGAACATAGAACAGTCCAGCCCTCGAGCCGAGCTGTGTCCGAACCCGAGATCGAGCTATCCCCACTCCCGATCGTTGCTCCATCTGCCTATCCAATAACCGCTTGGAAATTCCTCAAGTGTCCAACTCCACCATCCCATTAGGCAGTCCATTCCCCCCCCCCTCCCCAACCATTCTCTGAGTGAAGAACCTCCCTCGGATATCCCTCCTATACCTCCAACCATGAACCTTATAGTTACATCGACCCCGGGGAAATCGTCTCTGCGCCTACACTCTATCTAACCCCTTCATCGTCTTTTCAACCTCGATTAAGTTACCTCTTGCCCTCCTCCACTCCAAATAGAGAAGCCCCCTCAACCTTTCCTCGTAAGACCTACCCTCCAAACCAGGTAGCATCCTAGTAAATCTCCTCTCTCCAATGCTTCCACATCCTTCTGATAGTGAGGCGACCAGAACTGCACACAATATTCCAAATGTGGTCTCACCAAGGTTGAACCTCCGTTGAGTTTTTGGAACATAAGAAATAGGAGCAGGAGTAGACCATCTGGCCCTTCGAGCCTGCCCCGCCATTCAATAAGATCATGGCTGATCTGTCGTGGCTCAGCTCCACTTTCCCGCCCTCTCCCCATAACCCTTAATCTCCTCTCTTATCAAAAACCCATCAACCCGTTTCTTAAAAATATTTAGCGAGGCAGCCTCCACCACTTCAACGGGCAGAGAATTCCAGAGATTCACCACCCTTTGAGTGAAGAAGTTCCTCCTCAACTCCGTTCTAAACCGTCCCCCCTTTATCTTGAGGCTGTGCCCCCTAGTCCTACTGTCTTTTTTGAGCGGGAACAGTCTCTCCACCTCTATCCTATCCATCCCATTCATCATCTTATATGTCTCAATGAGATCTCCCCTCATTCTTCTAAACTCTAACGAGTACAAGCCTAGTTCATTCAACCTCTCCTCATAGCTCAACCCCCTCATCTCCAGTATCAGCCTAGTAAACCTCCTCTGCACTCCCTCCAGGGCCAAAATATCCTTGCATAAGTGCGGCGCCCAAAACTGCACACAGTACTCCAGCTGCGGCCTCACCAATGCCCTATACAGCTGCAGCAAGACCTCCCTACTTTTATATTCAATCCCCTTCGCTATGAAGGCCAGCATCCCATTCGCCTTCCTGACCACCTGCTGCACCTGCAAGCTGGGTTTTTGCGACTCATGCACAAGGACCCCGAGGTCCCTCTGCACCGTCGCCTGCTGCAGTTTTTCGCCCCGTAAGTAATAGTCCTTCCTACCATTCCTCCTACCAAAGTGGACCACCTCACACTTGCCAACATTAAATTCCATTTGCCATTTCCTGGCCCATTCGCCCAGCCTATCTAGATCCTTCTGCAGACTCTCCACACCCTCCGCACAATTTACCGTTCCCCCAATCTTGGTGTCATCAGCAAATTTCGACACCCTGCACTCGGTTCCCTCCTCCAGATCATCTGTATAAATGGTAAATAGCTGAGGCCCCAGCACCGACCCCTGGGGCACCCCACTAGTCACCAACCCCCAATCCGAATAGTACCCGTTGACCCCCACTCTCTGCCTCCTATTTGACAACCAATCCTCTATACCCCCATGGCGTGTGGGCTTGTCAGAGCTCAGATGGAGACTAGATGTCTTGCGCCCAGGGCAAAGGGCATCTTTTGGCGCCACCCCACCCGGACACAGCCCCGGGAGACTAGTGGAGTGGAACGCTCAGTATTTCGCTCAGGAACTCACTGTTCATGGCATCGAGTGCCCTCAGCGTAATCGTTAACCACCCTTCCCGCACTGTTCAACTCCCCGTGTCTCACTCCACTCCCCTCCCCACTAAAAACAATCTGCTATTACTCGCAAAGCTCTGTACGTCAACACTACCCGCTGGGTCACCCCCTCCCCCCCCCCCCCCACCCCCCCACCCCCACCCCCCAAAACCCTGTTGAGACTCACAACACTCGACTGAATGTAAATCCCGTCTGGAGACACCCTTATCTCACGCCTGCTTCCCGAGAGAACCGGGGATACTGAAACCGGAGAGGTTTACGGCTCGGGGAACAGGCCATTTGGCCCATCTTTTCCATGCTGTCACCCCGAAGCTCGTCCGCATTTGACCCATATCCCTCTGTAACTGTCTAAGTGCTACTTAATAGACAAAATTGTACCCACCTCACAACTACCTCAGTTCCAGGCACTCATAAGAAATAGGAGCAGGAGTCGGCCATCTAGCCCTTCGAGCCTGCCCCGCCATTCAATAAGATCATGGCTGATCTGTCGTGGATCAGTTCCCGCTCTCTCTCCCCCTGTCTATCAAAAACCTATCTACCCGTGACTTCAATATATTCAGCGAGGCAGCCCCCACTACTTCAACGGGCAGAGAATTGAGTGAAGAAGTTCCTCCTCAACTCCGATCGAAACTGACCCCCCCCCTTATCTTGAGGCTGTGTCCTCTAGTCTGGCTCAGTTCTCCACTCACCACCCTCTGTGTCAAAAAAATTGCCCCCTCTGGACCCTTTCATATCTCTCCCCTCTCACCTTAAGCCCTCCAATTTTAGACTCCCCTACCTTTGGGGAAAGATATTGACTATCTCGCTGATCTGTGCCCCTCATTATTTTATAGACCTCTATAAGATCACCCCTCTACGCTCCAGAGAAAAAAGTCCCAGTCTATCCAACCTCTCCTTGTAACTCAAACCCTCAAGTCCAGTAGCATCCTAGTAAATCTTTTCTCGATATTGACTATCTGGCTGATCTGTGCCCCTCATTATTTCATAGATCTCTATAAGATCACCCCTCTACACTCCAGAGAAAAATGTCCCAGTCTATCCAGCCTCTCCTTATAACTCAATCCATCCAGTAGCATCTTTCCCGCACTCTTTCTCGTTTATTCCACATGTGTATTCCTAAGTTTCTCAAAGGTCTTGAGTTTGGAAAACTGCATTGTCGAGATGGTTTGACTCTCGGCACACACAATGTAGAACTCATCAAACACTCGCTCAAGGAAGAGGGGACAGTACAGCACAAGAACAGGCCTTTGGCCCCCCCAAGACTGTGCCAAACGCAGCGCCTGACTGAACTAAAACTGTAAGGGCTTACGGAGTCCGTATCCTTCCACTCCCATTCTCTTCATGTGTCGAACTGCCTTTTAAATGTCCCTATTGATCCGCTCCCACCACCTCCCCTGGGCACCCAGTTCCAGGCACCCACCCCCCTCTGTGTAAAAAGACATCCCTTGTACAATTTAAATCTATCTCACACTCACGCACACACTCACACACACACTCATACATGCACACATTCAAACACACACAGACATTCACACACACACACAGACACTCAAACAAACACACTCACACATTCACACATACACACACATAAACAAACACACACACTCACACACAGACACTCAAACAAACACACACACACATTCACACTCACACAGACACTCAAACAAACACACACACACATTCACACTCACACACACAGACACTCAAACAAACACACACCCACACTCTCTCTCACACACACTCACACATACACACACACTCACACACTCACACACTCATACACACTCACACATACACTCAAACAAACACACACACACACATTCACACACACACAGACACTCAAACAAACACACACACACATTCACACACACACAGACACTCATACAAACACACACACACATTCACACTCACACACACAGACACTCAAACAAACACACACACACATTCACACACACACAGACACTCATACAAACACACATACACACACACTCAAACAAACACACACACATTCAAACTCACACACACACACGCTCACACACACACTCACACACCCAACACACTAACTAACACACTCTCTCACACTCACACACACACACACTCAAACACATACAGACTCACACACACACACACACACACACAGACTCACTCACACTCACACACCCACACTCAGGCATACACACACACACATGCGCACACACACTCACACACACACACACTCGCACGCATTCACACACTCACTCACACTCACACTCACTCACACACCCACACTCAGGCATACACACACACACATGCGCACACACATTCACACACACACACTCGCAAGCATTCACACACACACACTCACACACACCCACTCACACAGACAAACACGCACACACAGATACAAAGACACACACACACGCACACATACACACCACAATCGTCCATTTGGGGCGACACAGTAGCACAGTGGGTCAGCACTGTGCCTCACAGCTCCAGGGACCTGGGTTCGATTCCCGGCTCGGGTCACTGTCTGTGTGGAGTCTGCACATTCTCCCCGTGTCTGCGTGGGTTTCCTCCGGGTGCTCCGGTTTCCTCCCACAGTCCGAAGATGTGCGGGTTAGATGGATTGGCCGTGCTAAATTGTCCCTTAGTGTCCAAAGATGTGTAGGTTAGGTGGATTGGCCATGCTAAATTGTCCCTTAGTGTCCAAAGATGTGTAGGTTAGGTAGATTGGCCATGCTAAATTGCCCCTTAGTGTCCAAAGATGTGTAGGTTAGGTGGATTGGCCATGCTAAATTGTCCCTTAGTGTCCAAAGATGTGTAGGTTAGGTGGATTGGCCATGCTAAATTGTCCCTTAGTGTCCAAAGATGTGTAGGTTAGGTAGATTGGCCATGCTAAATTGTCCCTTAGTGTCCAAAGATGTGTAGGTTAGATGGATTGGCCGTGCTAAATTGCCCCTTAGTGTCCAAAGATGTGTAGGTTAGGTGGATTGGCCATGCTAAATTGTCCCTTAGTGTCCAAAGATGTGTAGGTTAGGTGGATTGGCCATGCTAAATTGTCCCTTAGTGTCCAAAGATGTGTAGGTTAGATGGATTGGCCGTGCTAAATTGCCCCTTAGTGTCCAAAGATGTGTAGGTTAGGTGGATTGGCCATGCTAAATTGTCCCTTAGTGTCCAAAGATGTGCAGGTTAGGTGGATTGGCCATGCTAAATTGTCCCTTAGTGTCCAAAGATGTGTAGGTTAGGTGGATTGGCCATGCTAAATTGTCCCTTAGTGTCCAAAGATGTGCAGGTTAGGTGGATTGGCCATGCTAAATTGTCCCTTAGTGTCAGAGGGACTAGCTAGGGTAAATGGGGTTATGGGGCCTGGGTGGGATTGTGTTCAGTGCACACTAGATGGGCCAAATGGCCTCCTTCTCCCCTGTAGGGAGTCTACAATTGTTCGAACTGGATGGAGGAAAGATTTTGACTTGAAAGATTGGGAAACATATCCCAGCCAAGGCGAAGAGGCTGCAAGGATGGAAATGTTGACACCTTTTAACAGCTCTGTCTGTGTCCTGAGCCCGGAACGGGGTTGGAAAAGGACTGGAATTTTACAATTGCAGCCAATGCATTCTTGGCTTCCCCCCACTTAGTCTCCACGAGACAAAACTCCGGGACTGGAAGGGAGAAACTGAGCTGGAGATATTTATAAATCACTCATTCCGTCTTCACCGAACAATAGTGGTCAGTTCCGGACATTGCACCTCTCGGAGAATGTTCAGATGACGGAATTACTCCCAGGAGAAGGCAATGAGTTGGAGAACTAGTCTCCATTGAACGGGGCAGGCTAAGAGAGGGTTTAATAAAGGGTTTCAAAATCGTGGGCTAACTTTCTGAATATAACGTGAAGTTAAAGCCCAACATTGCAGAAAGAGGCCTTTCAGACCATCAAGTCAGTACTTATTTTTCCAATCGTTGCCCCCCCACCTTATTCCCTTCACCACATCCACTTACCATCGCAAATCCACCTAACCTGCACATCTTTAGACATTAAGGGGCAATTTAGCATGGCCAATCCACCTAACCTACACATCTTTGGACACTAAGGGGCAATTTAGCATGGCCAATCCACCTAACCTGCACATCTTTGGACACTAAGGGGCAATTTAGCATGGCCAATCCACCCAACCTACACATCTTTGGACACTAAGGGACAATTTAGCACGGCCAATCCACTTAACATACACATCTTTAGACACTAAGGGACAATTTAGCATGGCCAATCCACCTAACCTACACATCTTTGGACACTAAGGGACAATTTAGCATGGCCAATCCACCTAACCTACACATCTTTGGACACTAAGGGACAATTTAGCATGGCCAATCCACCTAACCTACACATCTTTGGACACTAAGGGACAATTTAGCATGGCCAATCCACCTAACCTACACATCTTTGGACACTAAGGGGCAATTTAGCATGGCCAATCCACCTAACCTACACATCTTTGGACACTAAGGGACAATTTAGCATGGCCAATCCACCTAACCTGCACATCTTTGGACACTAAGGGGCAATTTAGCATGGCCAATCCACGTAACCTACACATCTTTGGACACTAAGGGGCAATTTAGCATGGCCAATCCACCGATTCGACACTTCTTTGCACTGTAGAGGGATACTGGAGTACTTATGGGAAACCCATGCTGACACGGGGAGAATGCGCAGACTTCGCACCGACTACCTGGGAATTGAATCCGGGTCCCTGACGCTGTGAGGCAGCAGTGCTAACCCACTGTGCAGCCCCATTTGAGATGCTCCTTAAAGCGTCATGCTCAGAACAAATTTTTGGGCTATGCAGTGCTCCCGCAATATCTCATTTCACCACTAGGGAGTGATGTCTCCACAGGGTTGGGTGACTGGGTGCAGTTTTCAGTGTGGCCACATGGTGGTGGTGCAGGCTGTTATCTCAACCTGTCTCATTTCTGGGAGTCCCAGCTCCCTACAAGTTGAACATATCAGCAAAAGTTTAGATTGAGTTTGCACACAGGCCCATTCACCCCCTCTGCTCCCCTCCCCTCCAGCGTCTGATGTTCACCCCGACTGTGAGTCTTCGATAATATCTGCAGTGCCTGAGGAGGCCATCAGCCCTTTGTCTGTAAGAACATAAGAACATAAGAACATAAGAAATAGGAGCAGGAGTAGGCCATCTAGCCCTTCGAGCCTGCCCCGTCATTCAATAAGATCATGGCTGATCTGTCGTGGTTCAGTTCCACTTTCCGGCCCTCTCCCCTTAACCCTTAATCCCTTCTCTTATCAAAAACCCATCAACCCGTTTCTTAAAAATATTTAGCGAGGCAGCCTCCACCACTTCAACGGGCAGAGAATTCCAGAGATTCACCACCCTTTGACTGAAGAAGTTCCTCCTCAACTCTGTTCTAAACCGCCTCCCCTTTATCTTGAGGCTGTGCCCCCTAGTCCTATTGTCTTTTTTGAGCGGGAAGAGTCTCTCCACCTCTATCCTATCCATCCCATTCATCATCTTATACGTCTCAATGAGATCTCCCCTCATTCTTCTAAACTCTAACGAGTACAAGCCTAGTTTATTCAGCCTCTCCTCATAGCTCAATCCCCTCAACTCCGGTATCAGCCGAGTAAACCTCCTCTGCACTCCCTCCAGGGCCAAAATATCCTTGTGCAGGTGCGGCGCCCAAAACTGCACACAGTACTCCAGCTGCGGCCTCACCAATGCCCTATACAGCTGCAGCAAGACCTCCCTACTTTTATATTCAATCCCCCTCGCTATGAAGGCCAGCATCCCATTCGCCTTCCTGTACTAGCCCTCTGACAGAATGGCCCTCTCTGCTGCTCTATCTCTGTAAATCCTATAACCTCACACTTTTAGCATGGCCAATCCACCTAACCTGCACATCTTTGGACACTAAGGGACAATTTAGCATGGCCAATCCACCTAACCTGCACATCTTTGGACACTAAGGGACAATTTAGCATGGCCAATCCACCTAACCTGCACATCTTTGGACACTAAGGGACAATTTAGCATGACCAATCCACCTAACCTACACATCTTTGGACACTAAGGGACAATTTAGCATGGCCAATCCACCTAACCTACACATCTTTGGACACTAAGGGGCAATTTAGCATGACTCAATTGCCCCTTCGTGTCCAAAGATGTGCAGGTTAGGGGGTTGCCTCTTGGGCACCAGGTGGCAGTGTCTGGGGCACAGTTGGCACTGAGATAACCTTGTGTCTGAGGGCGAACTCGGTGACGGGCCAGGGAGGGGATTACTGCAGGCCTAGAGCTCCGAATCGCTCGGCTGGGGTCTCGAAATGAATCAAACCATTTCCCCCCGGGTCACGCAACACTGCCTCTGATCTGGGCGCCCCGCAGCCTAGACATCAAGAGAGACCCCTACTGCGACGTCCACTGCACTCGGGGGGGGGGGGGGGGGGCCATCCACTTGCATTCTCCTCTCGCCCGGGCTAACCCCCGCTGGCATTTGTAATAGAGACTACCGGAGGGACGCGCCTCGATGAGCTTGTTTGTAATTAGACTCTGCCAACGCTGACTGTGACGGTGAACTGAGATTGTGATTCATAATTTACAGAGTCCTTTGCCCGGAGCTGTGTTAGATCTGTGTTTGCACAGAGAGAGAGAGAGAGAGAACAAATCACACATTGTTCACTCCCAGTAAGGCCCTCTCTCTAACTCCCCGACTCACGCCTCAGGCCTGGGAACATAAGAACATAAGAAATAGGAGCAGGAGTAGGCCATCTGGCCCTTCGTGCCTGCCCCGCCATTCAATAAGATCATGGCTGATCTGTCGTGGCTCAGTTCCACCTTCCCGCCCTCTCCCCATAACCCTTAATCCCCTCTCTTATCAAAAACCCATCAACCCGTTTCTTAAAAATATTTAGCGAGGCAGCCTCCACCACTTCAACGGGCAGAGAATTCCAGAGATTCACCACCCTTTGAGTGAAGAAGTTCCTCCTCAACTCCGTTCTAAACCGCCCCCCCTTTACCTTGAGGCTGTGCCCCCTAGTCCTACTGTCTTTTTTGAGCGGGAACAGTCTCTCCACCTCTATCCTATCCATCCCATTCATCATCTTATACGTCTCAATGAGATCTCCCCTCATTCTTCTAAACTCTAACGAGTATAAGCCTAGTTTATTCAGCCTCTCCTCATAGCTCAACCCCCTCAACTCCGGTATCAGTCTAGTAAACCTCCTCTGCACTCCCTCCAAGGCCAAAATATCTTTGCGCAGGTGCGGTGCCCAAAACTGCACACAGTACTCCAGCTGCGGCCTCACCAATGCCCTATACAGCTGCAGCAAGACCTCCCTACTTTTATATTCAATCCCCCTCGCTATGAAGGCCAGCATCCCATTCGCCTTCCTGACCACCTGCTGCACCTGCAAGCTGGGTTTTTGCGACTCATGCACAAGGACCCCCAGGTCCCTCTGCACCATTGCAATGGGCCAAATGGCCTTCTTCTGCACTGGAGGATTCTATCTATCTATCTATCTAACACTGACGGGGTCTCCCAGCACGACAAACCTTCCTCTCCAGGGAGGGCACGAACATCACTCGGGACGAAGAATCTCTCCAAACCAAATTATTGAAAAGTTGGGGTCATCAATTTTCTTAGCCAATCAGGGGCTGAGAATTGGAGAGGAAGCGCGTTCCCAGTCGCCATTGGCCCCCGTACCACGTTGGTTACCCAATTGGTTACCCAGTGGAGGTCGGGGAGAGGGCGTCGGCGAGAATATGGAGGGTGTGGGGGCTCAGCTTTCTAATGCGCCCCCTGGAGGCGCGGAGGGGGAATGACAGCCAGTGTGGAACGGCCAACGTGGGAGAAATAAATAGCATAGGAGAAGAATTAGGAGCAGGAGTAGGCCTCTCTAGCCTGCTCCGCCAATCAATAAGATCATGACTGACCTTTCCGTGGAGTCAGTTCCACTCACCCGCCCGCTCAACCTCAATCCCTTCAAAAATCGATCTATCGTTGCCTCAATGAGCGAGCCTTGACCAGGCAAGAGAATTCCACAGATTCACAACGCTTACAATATCCTGATTCCCCCCCCCCCCGCCCCATATCCATAGAACCATCGAACCCTCCAGTGCAGAAAGAGTCCCTTCAAATCTGCACCAAACATAATCCCACCTCTCCCCATATCTCTACATATTATCCCCACCAATCTTTCTCACCTTCAATCCCTTTGTCCCCCAAGCGTTGCACCTAATGTCTCCTTGGAATCGCACGACGTTTTGGCCTCAGTGACTCTCCGCGGGGGCGAGTTCCCCACGTTCATTTATATGCATCGCAAGTCGGCTGACATTAACACCGCAATGAAGTAACCGTGAGCAAAAAATAAAAATCACCCTCGGCGCCTATACACTCCTGTCCGGGGTTACACCGAGGGGGGATTTTAACACCTATCCAGCACGTCTCTCGGAGGGAACCCACGCAGACATGGGGAGAATGTGCGCACTCCAGTGACCCGAGGCCGGGAATCGTACCAGAATCCCTCATGCTGTGAGGCAGCAGTGCTAACCCCTCTCTTCAACTCAATCCTTTATGATTTACCCCTTATCCTCAAACTATGACCCCCTAGTTCTGGACTTCCCCCACCATCGGGAACATTCTTTCTGAATCTACCCTGTCTAACCCTGTTGGAATTTTATAAGTTTATTTGAGATTCCCTCTCACTCTTCTAAACTCCAGTTAATATAATCCTAACTGACTTAGTCTCTCCTCATATGACAGACCTGCCATCCCAGGAATCAGCCTGGTAAACCTTCGCTGTACTCCCTCTATATTGGGGTGTCGATAGCCTAGTGGTATTATCGCTGGACTATTAATCCAGAAGCTCAGCTAATGTTCCAGGGACCCGGGTTCGAATCCCCGCCACAGCACACGGTGGAATTTGAATTCAATAAACAATATATAATTTGGAATTAAGAGCTACGGATGACTATGAAACCATTGTCAGTTGTCGGAAACACCCATCTGGTTCCCTTTAGGGAAGGAAATCTGCCGTTTTTACCCGGTCTGGCCTACATGTGACTCCAGAGCCACAGCAATGTGTGAGGGTGAGTGTTTGTGTGTGTTTGTACGTGTATGAGAGTGTGAGTGTGTGTGTTTGTGTGAGTGTGTTTGTTTGTATGTGAGAGTGTGAGTGTATCTGATTGTGTGTGAGGTGTGTGTGAGAGAGATGTGTGTGTCCATTTCTGCGTGTGTGTGTATCCGATTGTGTTTGTGTGTGAGAGGTGTGTGTGTGTGTGTGAGTGTGTGTGTGTATCTGATTGTGTGAGAGTGTGTGTGAGAGTGTGTGTGTGTGTGAGTGTGTGTGTGTATCTGATTGTGTGAGAGTGTGTGTGAGAGTGTGTGTGTGTGTGAGTGTGTGTGTGTATCTGATTGTGTGAGAGGTGTGTGTGTGTGTGTGAGAGTGTGAGTGTATCTGATTGTGTGAGAGTGTGTGTGAGAGATGTGTGTGTGTGTGTGAGTGTGTGTGTGTATCTGATTGTGTGAGAGTGTGTGTGAGAGTGTGTGTGAGAGTGTGAGTGTATCCGATTGTGTGAGTGTGTGTGTGAGAGGTGTGTGTGATTATTTTGTGTGTGTGAGAGTGTGTGTGAGAGGTGTGTGTGATTATTTGTGTGTGTGAGAGTGTGTGTGAGAGGTGTGTGTGATTATTTGTGTGTGTGAGAGGTGTGTGTGTGTGAGAGTGTGTGTGATTATTTGTGTGTGTGAGAGTGTGTGTGAGAGGTGTGTGTGATTATTTGTGTGTGTGAGAGTGTGTGTGAGAGGTGTGTGTGATTATTTGTGTGTGTGAGAGTGTGTGTGAGAGGTGTGTGTGATTATTTGTGTGTGTGAGAGTGTGTGTGAGAGGTGTGTGTGATTATTTGTGTGTGTGAGAGGTGTGTGTGTGTGAGAGTGTGTGTGAGAGGTGTGTGTGATTATTTGTGTGTGTGAGAGTGTGTGTGTGAGTGTGTGTGAGAGGTGTGTGTGATTATTTGTGTGTGTGAGAGTGTGTGTGAGAGGTGTGTGTGATTATTTGTGTGTGTGAGAGTGTGTGTGAGAGGTGTGTGTGATTATTTGTGTGTGTGAGAGTGTGTGTGAGAGGTGTGTGTGATTATTTGTGTGTGTGAGAGTGTGTGTGAGAGGTGTGTGTGATTATTTGTGTGTGTGAGAGGTGTGTGTGTGTGAGAGTGTGTGTGAGAGGTGTGTGTGATTATTTGTGTGTGTGAGAGTGTGTGTGAGAGGTGTGTGTGATTATTTGTGTGTGTGAGAGTGTGTGTGAGAGGTGTGTGTGATTATTTGTGTGTGTGAGAGGTGTGTGTGTGTGAGAGTGTGTGTGAGAGGTGTGTGTGATTATTTGTGTGTGTGAGAGTGTGTGTGAGAGGTGTGTGTGATTATTTGTGTGTGTGAGAGTGTGTGTGAGAGGTGTGTGTGATTATTTGTGTGTGTGAGAGTGTGTGTGAGAGGTGTGTGTGATTATTTGTGTGTGTGAGAGTGTGTGTGAGAGGTGTGTGTGATTATTTGTGTGTGTGAGAGGTGTGTGTGTGTGAGAGTGTGTGTGAGAGGTGTGTGTGATTATTTGTGTGTGTGAGAGTGTGTGTGAGAGGTGTGTGTGATTATTTGTGTGTGTGAGAGTGTGTGTGAGAGGTGTGTGTGATTATTTGTGTGTGTGAGAGTGTGTGTGAGAGGTGTGTGTGATTATTTGTGTGTGTGAGAGTGTGTGTGAGAGTGTGTGTGATTATTTGTGTGTGTGAGAGTGTGTGTGAGAGGTGTGTGTGATTATTTGTGTGTGTGAGAGTGTGTGTGAGAGGTGTGTGTGATTATTTGTGTGTGTGAGAGTGTGTGTGAGAGGTGTGTGTGTATTATTTGTGTGTGTGATTATTTGTGTGTGTGAGAGGTGTGTGTGATTATTTGTGTGTGTGATTATTTGTGTGTGTGAGAGTGTGTGTGAGAGGTGTGTGTGATTATTTGTGTGTGTGAGAGTGTGTGTGAGAGTGTGTGTGTGATTATTTGTGTGTGTGAGAGTGTGTGTGAGAGGTGTGTGTGATTATTTGTGTGTGTGAGAGTGTGTGTGAGAGTGTGTGTGATTATTTGTGTGTGTGAGAGTGTGTGTGAGAGGTGTGTGTGATTATTTGTGTGTGTGAGAGTGTGTGTGAGAGGTGTGTGTGATTATTTGTGTGTGTGAGAGGTGTGTGAGAGGTGTGTGTGATTATTTGTGTGTGTGAGAGGTGTGTGTGATTATTTGTGTGTGTGAGAGTGTGTGTGAGAGGTGTGTGTGATTATTTGTGTGTGTGAGAGTGTGTGTGAGAGGTGTGTGTGATTATTTGTGTGTGTGAGAGTGTGTGTGAGAGGTGTGTGTGATTATTTGTGTGTGTGAGTGTGTGTGTGAGAGGTGTGTGTGTGATTATTTGTGTGTGTGATTATTTGTGTGTGTGATTATTTGTGTGTGTGAGAGTGTGTGTGAGAGGTGTGTGTGATTATTTGTGTGTGTGATTATTTGTGTGTGTGAGAGTGTGTGTGAGAGGTGTGTGTGATTATTTGTGTGTGTGAGAGTGTGTGTGAGAGGTGTGTGTGATTATTTGTGTGTGTGAGTGTGTGTGTGAGAGGTGTGTGTGTGATTATTTGTGTGTGTGATTATTTGTGTGTGTGATTATTTGTGTGTGTGAGAGTGTGTGTGAGAGGTGTGTGTGATTATTTGTGTGTGTGATTATTTGTGTGTGTGAGAGTGTGTGTGAGAGTGTGTGTGAGAGGTGTGTGTGATTATTTGTGTGTGTGAGAGTGTGTGTGAGAGGTGTGTGTGATTATTTGTGTGTGTGAGAGTGTGTGTGAGAGGTGTGTGTGATTATTTTGTGTGTGTGAGAGGTGTGTGTGATTATTTGTGTGTGTGATTATTTGTGTGTGTGAGAGTGTGTGTGAGAGTGTGTGTGAGAGGTGTGTGTGATTATTTGTGTGTGTGAGAGTGTGTGTGAGAGGTGTGTGTGATTATTTGTGTGTGTGAGAGTGTGTGTGAGAGGTGTGTGTGATTATTTGTGTGTGTGAGAGTGTGTGTGAGAGGTGTGTGTGATTATTTGTGTGTGTGAGAGTGTGTGTGAGAGGTGTGTGTGATTATTTGTGTGTGTGAGAGTGTGTGTGAGAGTGTGTGTGATTATTTGTGTGTGTGAGAGTGTGTGTGAGAGGTGTGTGTGATTATTTGTGTGTGTGAGAGTGTGTGTGAGAGTGTGTGTGATTATTTGTGTGTGTGAGAGTGTGTGTGAGAGGTGTGTGTGATTATTTGTGTGTGTGAGAGTGTGTGTGAGAGGTGTGTGTGATTATTTGTGTGTGTGAGAGTGTGTGTGAGAGGTGTGTGTGATTATTTTGTGTGTGTGAGAGGTGTGTGTGATTATTTGTGTGTGTGATTATTTGTGTGTGTGAGAGTGTGTGTGAGAGTGTGTGTGAGAGGTGTGTGTGATTATTTGTGTGTGTGAGAGTGTGTGTGAGAGGTGTGTGTGATTATTTGTGTGTGTGAGAGTGTGTGTGAGAGGTGTGTGTGATTATTTGTGTGTGTGAGAGTGTGTGTGAGAGGTGTGTGTGATTATTTGTGTGTGTGAGAGTGTGTGTGAGAGGTGTGTGTGATTATTTGTGTGTGTGAGAGTGTGTGTGAGAGTGTGTGTGATTATTTGTGTGTGTGAGAGTGTGTGTGAGAGGTGTGTGTGATTATTTGTGTGTGTGAGAGTGTGTGTGAGAGTGTGTGTGATTATTTGTGTGTGTGAGAGTGTGTGTGAGAGGTGTGTGTGATTATTTGTGTGTGTGAGAGTGTGTGTGAGAGGTGTGTGTGATTATTTGTGAGAGTGTGAGTGTGTGTGTGAGAGGTGTGTGTGTGATTATTTGTGTGTGTGTGAGGTGTGTGTGATTATTTGTGTGTGTGAGAGGTGTGTGTGATTATTTGTGTGTGTGAGAGTGTGTGTGAGAGGTGTGTGTGATTATTTGTGTGTGTGAGAGTGTGTGTGAGAGGTGTGTGTGATTATTTGTGAGAGTGTGAGTGTGTGTGTGAGAGGTGTGTGTGTGATTATTTGTGTGTGTGTGAGGTGTGTGTGATTATTTGTGTGTGTGAGAGTGTGTGTGATTATTTGTGTGTGTGAGAGTGTGTGTGAGAGGTGTGTGTGATTATTTGTGTGTGTGAGAGTGTGTGTGAGAGGTGTGTGTGATTATTTGTGTGTGTGAGTGTGTGTGTGAGAGGTGTGTGTGTGATTATTTGTGTGTGTGATTATTTGTGTGTGTGAGAGTGTGTGTGATTATTTGTGTGTGTGAGAGTGTGTGTGAGAGGTGTGTGTGATTATTTGTGTGTGTGAGAGTGTGTGTGAGAGGTGTGTGTGATTATTTGTGTGTGTGAGAGAGTCGTGAGAGGTGTGTGTGATTATTTGTGTCGTGTGAGAGTCGTGTGTGAGAGGTGTGTCGTTATTATTTGTGAGAGTGTGGCGTGTGTGTGAGAGGTGTGTGCTGTGATTATTTGTGTGCTGTGTGAGGTGATGTGTGATTATTTGTGTCGTGTGTGAGGATAGTGTGTGATTGATTTGTGAGAGTTGTGTGTGATTAGAGGTGTGTGTGAGAGGTGTGTGTGAGAGTGTGTGTGATTATTTGTGTGTGTGATTATTTGTGTGTGTGAGAGTGTGTGTGTGAGAGTGTGAGTGTGTGTGAGAGTGTGTGTGAGAGGTGTGTGTGATTATTTGTGTGTGTGATTATTTGTGTGTGTGAGAGTGTGTGTGTGAGAGTGTGAGTGTGTGTGAGAGTGTGTGTGAGAGGTGTGTGTGATTATTTGTGTGTGTGATTATTTGTGTGTGTGAGAGTGTGTGTGAGAGGTGTGTGTGATTATTTGTGTGTGTGAGAGTGTGTGTGTGAGGGACAGACCCCCAAGTCCGAGCCTCTGAGATCTCACTGCGATAGAACACTGTCCCTTTAAGAGGGGATCTTATCTCCAAAACAAGATAGCAATATGGTAATTCCAGCGTTGCAAAGGAATGTCATTGCAAAAGCTAAGATGTCTGATGATGGATGGCAGTGATACAGGCTTGAAATTGTGAGAAAATATTCCAGATCCATCAAGTCTCTCGAGCTTCTGATTCAGTTAACGCTCCTGTGCCTCTCACTGCAGAGAAACTCATAAATGTTACACTCTGCAGATAATTGACTTTTTTTTCAAGGAATCCTCAGTTTCCCTATAAAAAGAAAATTCATTTCAAATTACTAATCTAATGTCATCATTATGTTTACTAAGCATGGATGATGTATATGAGAGACGCTGGCTTGCTTCTGAGTGTTTAATGATGCATAAGATTAAGTCCTGGGCTTCAGCTGCGCTGTGACTCCCTCCTGGCTCCCAGGCTAGTGACACATCCTGGGAAATGAAGGTAGTTCTCCTTAACTGCCCATGGTCTGTGTGAGAGAGTGTGTGTATAAATGTCAGTGTGTATCTGTGTATGTATGTGAGTGTGTGTATCTGCGTGTGTGTATGTATGTGAGTGTGTGTGTGTCTGTGTATATATGTGAGTGTGAGTGTGAATATGTGTGTGTCTGTGTATATATGTGAATGTGAGTGTGTATATGTGTGTGTCTGTGTATATATGTGAGTGTGAGTGTGTATATGTGTGTGTCTGTGTATATATGTGAGTGTGAGTGTGTATATGTGTGTGTCTGTGTATATATGTGAGTGTGAGTGTGTATATGCATGTGCCTGTGCATATATGTGAGTGTGAGTGTGTATATGTGTGTGTCTGTGTATATATGTGAGTGTGACTATGTATATGTGTGTGTCTGTGTATATATGTGAGTGTGAGTGTGTATATGCATGTGCCTGTGCATATATGTGAGTGTGAGTGTGTATATGTGTGTGTCTGTGTATATATGTGAGTGTGACTATGTATATGTGTGTGTCTGTGTATATATGTGAGTGTGAGTGTGAATATGTGTGTGTCTGTGTATATATGTGAGTGTGTATATGTGTGTGTCGTGTATAAATGTGAGTGTGAGTGTGTATATGTGTGTGTCTGTATATATATGTGAGTGTGAGTGTGTATATGTGTGTGTCTGTGTATATATGTGAGTGTGAGTGTGTATATGTGTGTGTCTGTGTATATATGTGAGTGTGAGTGTGTATATGTGTGTGTCTGTGTATATATGTGAGTGTGAGTGTGTATATGTGTGTGTCTGTGTATATATGTGAGTGTGAGTGTGTATATGCATGTGCCTGTGCATATATGTGAGTGTGAGTGTGTATATGTGTGTGTCTGTGTATATATGTGAGTGTGACTATGTATATGTGTGTGTCTGTGTATATATGTGAGTGTGAGTGTGTATATGCATGTGCCTGTGCATATATGTGAGTGTGAGTGTGTATATGTGTGTGTCTGTGTATATATGTGAGTGTGACTATGTATATGTGTGTGTCTGTGTATATATGTGAGTGTGAGTGTGAATATGTGTGTGTCTGTGTATATATGTGAGTGTGTATATGTGTGTGTCGTGTATAAATGTGAGTGTGAGTGTGTATATGTGTGTGTCTGTGTATATATGTGAGTGTGAGTGTGTATATGTGTGTGTCTGTGTATATATGTGAGTGTGAGTGTGTATATGTGTGTGTCTGTGTATATATGTGAATATGAGTGTGTATATGTTGTGTCTGTGTATATATGTGAGTGTGAGTGTGTATATGTTGTGTCTGTGTATATATAACTGCACACAAAACTTGGAGTTCTGGTCCCCACATTACAGGAAGGATGTAGAGGCTTTGGAGAGGGTGCAGAGGAGGTTTACCAGGATGTTGCCTGGTATGGAGGGGAGATCCTATGAGGAGAGACTGAGAGATTTGGCGTTGTTTTCGCTGGAAAGAAGGCGGCTAAGAGGGGATCTTATTGAAACATATAAGATGATTAGAGGTTTAGACAGGGTAGACAGTGATAGCCTTTTTCCTAGGATGGAGAAAGCTAGCACGAGGGGGCACGATTTTAAATTAAGGGGGGGTAGTTATAGGACAGATGTCAGGGGTAGGTTCTTTACCCAGAGGGTGGTGAGGGACTGGAATGCCCTGCCAGCTGCAGTTGTAAATGCACCTAGTTTGGGGGCGTTTAAGAGATCTGTGGATAGGTTTATGGATGAAAAGGGATTGGTTTAGGCTAGTGGGTCATTGTTTTGTAACTGGTCGGCGCAACATCGTGGGCCGAAGGGCCTGTTCTGCGCTGTAATGTTCTATGTTCTATATGTGAGTGTGACTATGTATATGTGTGTGTCTGTGTATATATGTGAATGTGAGTGTGTATATGTGTGTGTCTGTGTATATATGTGAATGTGAGTGTGTATATGTTGTGTCTGTGTATATATGTGAATGTGAGAGTGTATATGTGTGTGTCTGTGCATATATGTGAATGTGAGTGTGTATATGTTGTGTCTGTGTATATATGTGAATGTGAGTGTGTATATGTGTGTGTCTGTGTATATATGTGAGTGTGCTGTGTATATGTGTGTGTCTGTGTATATGTGATGTGTGTGTGATGTGATTGTGTGTATATATGTGATATGAGTGTGTATATGCATGTGCCTGTGCATATATGTGAGTGTGAGTGTGTATATGTGTGTGTCTGTGTATATATGTGATGTGAGTGTGTATATGTGTGTGTCTGTGTATATATGTGAGTGTGAGTGTGTACATGTGTGTGTCTGTGTATATATGTGAGTGTGAGTGTGTACATGTGTGTGTCTGTGTGTATATGTGAGTGTGCCTGAATATATATGTGAGTTTGTGTGTCTGTCCATGTGTGTGTCTGTCTATCTGTGTGATGAGTGGGTGTCTGTGTGTAGGTGTGTGTGTCCGTGTGTGTGTCTGTCTGACTATCTGTGCGTTGAGTGTCTGTGTATAGGTGTGTGTCTGTGTCCATGTGTGTGTGTGTGTGTGTGTGTGTCTGGATGTCTGTGTGATATGTCTATCAGTATGTGTATGTCTGTGATTATGTGTGTGTGTTTGATTTGATTTTGATTTATTATTGTCATGCGTATTGGGACACCATGAAAAGTATTGTTTCTTGCGTGTTATACAGACAAAGCATACCGTTCATAGAGAAGGAAAGGGAGGGTGCAGAGTGTAGTGTTACATAGAACATAGAACATGACACAGAACCACACACACAGATGCTCACGTACAGATGCATACACGCTGATGCACACACACTGACGCACACACACACTAACGCACACTTACTGATGCACACACACACAGACATACTCACACACATACACACTCACACATACATACACACGCACTCACACACATACACACACTCACATACACACAAACACACTCGCGCACACACACACACTCTCACACACACACTCATTTTCACACACACACTCACATACACACACTCACGTTCACACACTCACTCACATACACACACACACTCATTTTCACACACACACACTCACACACACACATACACATATACTCACATTCACACACACACACATACATACACACACACACACTCACACACACACACACACCCACTCACACAGACAAATATGTACAGAAACATATAACCATGGAATATCATACAATGATCGAATTCCTACAGATCACGAGGAGGTCATTTGGCGCAATGAGCCTGCATCAGCTCTGGGAAAGCATCTTTTCCAGGCCCTAACCCCATGTATTTCCCTGCTAATAATGTATACATCACCCAATTTAGCATGGCCAATCCACCCTAACCTACACATCTTTGGACACTAAGGGGCAATTTAGCATGGCCAATCCACCTAATCTACACATCTTTGGACACTAAGGGACAATTTAGCATGGCCAATCCACCTAACCTGCACATCTTTGGACACTAAGGGACAATTTAGCATGGCCAATCCCCCTAACCTACACATCTTTGGACACTAAAGGACAATTTAGCATGGCCAATCCCCCTAACCTACACATCTTTGGAGACTAAGGGGCAATTTAGCATGGCCAATCCACCTAACCTACACATCTTTGGACACTAAGGGACAATTTAGCATGGCCAACACACCTAACCTATACATCTTTGGACACTAAGGGACAATTTAGCATGGCCAACCAACCTAACCTATACATCTTTGGACACTAAGGGACAATTTAGCATGGCCAATCCACCTAACCTGCACATCTTTGGACACTAAGGGGCAATTTAGCATGGCCAATCCACCTAACCTACATATCTTTGGACACTAAGGAACAACTTAGCATGGCCAATCCACCTTACCTGCACATCTTTGGACACTAAGGGGCAATTTAGCATGGCCAATCCCCCTAACCTACACATCTTTGGACACTAAGGAACAATTTAGCATGGCCAATCCACCTAACCTGCACATCTTTGGACACTAAGGGGCAATTTAGCATGGCCAATCCACCTAACCTACACATCTTTGGACACTAAGGGGCAATTTAGCATGGCCAATCCACCTAACCTGCACATCTTTGGACACTAAGGCGCAATTTAGCATGGCCAATCCACCTAACCTGCACATCTTTGGACACTAAGGGGCAATTTAGCATGGCCAATCCACCTAACCTGCACATCTTTGGACACTAAGGGACAATTTAGTATGGCCAATCCACCTAAACTACACATCTTTGGACACTAAGGGGTAATTTAGCATGGCCAATCTTACCTAACCTACACATCTTTGGACACTAAGGGGCAATTTAGCATGGCCAATCCAGCTAACCTGCATATCTTTGGACAGTAAAGGGCAATTTAGCATGGCCAATCCACCTAACCTGCACATCTTTGGACACTAAGGGGCAATTTAGCATGGCCAATCCACCCTAACCTACACATCTTTGGACACTAAGGGACAATTTAGCATGACCAATCCACCCTAACCTACACATCTTTGGACACTAAGGGGCAATTTAGCATGGCCAATCCACCCTAACCTACACATCTTTGGACACTAAGGGACAATTTAGCATGGCCAATCCACCTAACCTACACATCTTTGGACACTAAGAGACAATTTAGCATGGCCAATCCACCTAACCTGCACATCTTTGGGCACTTAGGGGCAATTTAGCATGGCCAATCCACCTAATCTACACATCTTTGGACACTAAGGGGCAATTTAGCACGGCCAATCCACCTCACCTGCACATCTTTGGGCACTTAGGGGCAATTTAGCATGGCCAATCGACCTAACCTACACATCTTTGGACACTAAGGGACAATTTAGCATGGCCAATCCACCTAACCTACACATCTTTGGACACTAAGGGGCAATTTAGCATGTCCAATCCACCTAACATACACATCTTTGGACACTAAGAGACAATTTAGCATGGCCAATCCACCCTAACCTACACATCTTTGGATACTAAGGGGCAATTTAGCATGTCCAATCCACCTAACATACACATCTTTGGACACTAAGGAACAATTTAGCATGGCCAATCCACCTAACCTGCACATCTTTGGACACTAAGGGGCAATTTAGCATGGCCAATCCACCTAACATACACATCTTTGGACAATAAGGGACAATTTAGCATGGCCAATCCACCTAACCTACACATCTTTGGACACTAAGGAACAATTTAGCACGGCCAATCCACCTAACCTGCAAATTTTTGGACACTAAGGGGCAATTTAACATGGCCAATCCACCTAACCTGCACATCTTTGGACACTAAGGGGCAGTTTAGCATGGCCAATCCACCTAACCCTCACATCTTTGGACACTAAGGGGCATTTTAGCATGGCCAATTCCCCTATCCGCACATCTTTGGACACTAAGGGGCAATTTAGCATCGCCAATCCACCTAACCTGCATATCTTTGGACACTAAGAGACAATTTAGCATGGCCAATCCACCTAACCTGCATATCTTTGGACAGTAAAGGGCAATTTAGCATGGCCAATCCACCTAACCTGCACATCTTTGGACACTAAGGGGCAATTTAGCATGGCCAATCCACCCTAACCTACACATCTTTGGACACTAAGGGACAATTTAGCATGGCCAATTCACCTAACCTACACATCTTTGGACACTAAGGGGCAATTTAGCATGTCCAATCCACCTAACATACACATCTTTGGACACTAAGAGACAATTTAGCATGGCCAATCCACCTAACCTGCACATCTTTGGGCACTTAGGGGCAATTTAGCATGGCCAATCCACCTAACCTACATATCTTTGGACACTAAGGAACAACTTAGAATGGCCAATCCACCTTACCTGCACATCTTTGGACACTAAGGGGCAATTTAGCATGGCCAATCCACCTAACCTACACATCTTTGGACACTAAGGAACAATTTAGCATGGCCAATCCACCTAACCTGCACATCTTTGGACACTAAGGGGCAATTTAGCATGGCCAATCCACCTAACCTGCACATCTTTGGACACTAAGGCGCAATTTAGCATGGCCAATCCACCTAACCTGCACATCTTTGGACACTAAGGGGCAATTTAGCATGGCCAATCAACCTAACCTGCACATCTTTGGACACTAAGGGACAATTTAGTATGGCCGAACCACCTAAACTACACATCTTTGGACACTAAGGGGTAATTTAGCATGGCCAATCTTACCTAACCTACACATCTTTGGACACTAAGGGGCAATTTAGCATGGCCAATCCAGCTAACCTGCATATCTTTGGACAGTAAAGGGCAATTTAGCATGGCCAATCCACCCTAACCTACATATCTTTGGACACTAAGGGACAATTTAGTATGGCCAATCCCCCCTAACCTACACATCTTTGGACACTAAGGGGCAATTTAGCATGGCCAATCCACCTAACCTACACATCTTTGGACACTAAGGGACAATTTAGCATGGCCAATCCACCTAACCTACACATCTTTGGACACTAAGGGACAATTTAGCATGGCCAATCCACCTAACCTACACATCTTTGGACACTAAGGGACAATTTAGCATGTCCAATCCACCTAACATACACATCTTTGGACACTAAGAGACAATTTAGCATGGCCAATCCACCTAACCTACACATCTTTGGACACGAAGGGACAATTTAGCATGGCCAATCCACCTAACCTGCACATCTTTGGGCACTTAGGGGCAATTTAGCATGGCCAATCCACCTAACCTACACATCTTTGGATACTACGGGGCAATTTAGCATGTCCAATGCACCTAACATACACATCTTTGGACACTAAGGAACAATTTAGCATGGCCAATCCACCTAACCTGCACATCTTTGGACACTAAGGGGCAATTTAGCATGGCCAATCCACCTAACATACACATCTTTGGACACTAAGGGACAATTTAGCATGGCCAATCCACCTAACCTGCACATTTTTGGACACTAAGGGGCAATTTAGCATGGCCAATCCACCTAACCTGCACATCTTTGGACACTATGGGGCAATTTAGCATGGCCAATCCACCTAACCTACACATCTTTGGACACTAAGGGGTAATTTAGCATGGCCAATCCACCTAACCTACACATCTTTGGACACTACGGGGCAATTTAGCATGGCCAATCCCCCTAACCTGCACATCTTTGGACACTAAGGGACAATTTAGCATGGCCAATCCACCTAACCCGCACATCTTTGGACAGTAAGGGACAATTTAGCATGGCCAATCCACCTAACCTGCATTTCTTTGGGCACTAAGGGGCAATTTAGCATGGCCAATCCACCTAACCTGCACATCTTTGGACACTAAGGGCCAATTTAGCATGGCCAATCCACCTAACCCTCACATCTTTGGACACTAAGGGGCAATTTAGCATGGCCAATTCCCCTATCCGCACATCTTTGGACACTAAGGGGCAATTTAGCATCGCCAATCCACCTAACCTGCATATCTTTGGACAGTAAAGGGCAATTTAGCATCGCCAATCCACCTAACCTGCACATCTTTGGACACTAAGGGGCAATTTAGCATGGCCAATCCACCCTAACCTACACATCTTTGGACACTAAGGGGCAATTTAGCATGGCCAATCCACCCTAACCTACACATCTTTGGACACTAAGGGACAATTTAGCATGGCCAATCCACCTAACCTGCACATCGTTGGACACTAAGGGACAATTTAGCATGGCCAATCCACCTAACCTACACATCTTTGGACACTAAGGGACAATTTAGCATGGCCAATCCACCCTAACCTACACATCTTTGGACACTAAGGGACAATTTAGCACGGCCAATCCATCTAACCTACACATCTTTGGACACTAAGGGACAATTTAGCATGGCCAATCCACCTAACCTACACATCTTTGGACACTAAGGGACAATTTAGCATGGCCAATCCACCTAACCTGCACATCGTTGGACACTAAGGGACAATTTAGCATGGCCAATCCACCTAACCTACACATCTTTGCACATTAAGGGACAATTTAGCATGGCCAATCCACCCTAACCTACACATCTTTGGACACTAAGGGACAATTTAGCACGGCCAATCCATCTAACCTACACATCTTTGGACACTAAGGGACAATTTAGCATGGCCAATCCACCTAACTTACACATCTTTGGACACTAAGGGGCAATTTAGCATGGCCAATCCACCCTAACCTACACATCTTTGGACACTAAGGGACAATTTAGCACGGCCAATCCATCTAACCTACACATCTTTGGACACTAAGGGACAATTTAGCATGGCCAATCCATCTAACCTACACATCTTTGGACACTAAGGGACAATTTAGCATGGCCAATCCACCTAACCTACACACCTTTGGACACTAAGGGGCAATTTAGCATGGCCAATCCACCCTAACCTACACATCTTTGGACACTAAGGGACAATTTAGCACGGCCAATCCATCTAACCTACACATCTTTGGACACTAAGGGACAATTTAGCATGGCCAATCCACCTAACCTACACATCTTTGGACACTAAGGGGCAATTTAGCATGGCCAATCCACCCTAACCTACACATCTTTGGACACTAAGGGGCAATTTAGCATGGCCAATCCACCTAACCTGCACATCTTTGGACACTAAGGGACAATTTAGCATGGCCTATCCACCTAACCTACACATCTTTGGACACTAAGGGGTAATTTAGCATGGCCAATCCACCTAACCTACACATCTTTGGACACTACGGGGCAATTTAGCATGGCCAATCCCCCTATCCTGCACATCTTTGGACACTAAGAGACAATTTAGCATGGCCAATCCACCTAACCCGCACATCTTTGGGCAGTAAGGGACAATTTAGCAGGGCCAATCCACCTAACCTGCACATCTTTGGGCACTAAGGGGCAATTTAGCATGGCCAATCCACCTAACCTACACATCTTTGACACTAAGGGGCAATTTAGCATGGCCAATCCACCTAACCCGCACATCTTTGGACACTAAGGGGCAATTTAGCATGGCCAATCCACCCTAAACTACACATCTTTGGACACTAAGGGACAATTTAGCATGACCAATCCACCCTAACCTACACATCTTTGGACAGTAAGGGGCAATTTAGCATGGCCAATCCACCTATCCTGCACATCTTTGGACACTAAGGGACAATTTAGCATGGCCAATCCACCTAACCTACACATCTTTGTTCATTAAGGGACAATTTATCATGGCCAATCCACCTAACCTACACATCTTTGGACACTAAGGGGCAATTTAGCATGGCCAATCCACCCTAACCTACACATCTTCTGACTCTAAGGGACAATTTAGCATGGCCAATCCACCTAACCTACACATCTTTGGCCATTAGGAGGAAACCCACGCAAACACAGGGAGAATGTGCAAACTCCACACACTCAGTAACTGGAGGCTGAATCGAACCCGGGTCCCTGGCGCTGTGAGGCAGCAGTGCTAACCCAAATAAAGACACACACAAACACAGATTTGTTTATTAAATAGGCTTACATTAACACTGCGATGAAATTACTGTGAAAATGTGCCATCTCCACATTGACAGTGACCCCAGCTGGGAATCGAACCCAGGACTCTGGCGCCGTGAGGCAGCAGTGCTAACCACTGTGCCACCATAAAACAATACTTTTCACTGTATCCCAATAAACGAGACAATAATAAATCAAACAATACTTTTCACTGTATCCCAATACACGTGACAATAATAAATCAAACAATACTTTTCACTGTATCCCAATAAACGAGACAATAATAAATCAAACAATACTTTTCACTGTATCCCATTACACGTGACAATAATAAATCAAACAATACTTTTCACTGTATCCCAATAAACGAGACAATAATAAATCAAACAATACTTTTCACTGTATCCCAGTACATGTGACAATAATAAATCAAACAATACTTTTCACTGTATCCCAGTACACGTGACAATAATAAATCAAATAATACTTTTCACTGTATCCCAATACACGAGACAATAATAAATCAAACAATACTTTTCACTGTATCCCAATACACGTGACAATAATAAATCAAACAATACTTTTCACTGTATCCCAATACACGTGACAATAATAAATCAAACAATACTTTTCACTGTATCCCAATACACGTGACAATAATAAATCAAACAATACATTTCACTGTATACCAGTACACGTGACAATAATAAATCAACCAATACTTTTCACTGTGTCCCAGTACACGTGACAATAATAAATCAAACAATACTTTTCACTGTATCCCAATACACGTGATAATAATAAATCAAACAATACTTTTCACTGTATCCCAGTACACGTGACAATAATAAATCAAAGAATACTTTTCACTGTATCCCAGTACATGTGGCGATAATAAATCAAACAATACTTTTCACTGTATCCCAGTACATGTGACAATAATAAATCAAACAATACTTTTCACTGTATCCCAGTACACGTGACAATAATAAATCAAAGAATACTTTTCACTGTATCCCAGTACACGTGACAATAATAAATCAAACAATACTTTTCACTGTATCCCAGTACACGTGACAATAATAAATCAAAGAATACTTTTCACTGTATCCCAATACATGTGACAATAATAAATCAAACAATACTTTTCACTGTATCCAGTACATGTGACAATAATAAATCAAACAATATTTTTCACTGTATCCCAATACACGTGACAATAATCAATCAAACAATACTTTTCACTGTATCCCAGTACACGTGACAATAATAAATCAAACAATACTTTTCACTGTATCCAGTACATGTGACAATAATAAATCAAACAATATTTTTCACTGTATCCCAATACACGTGACAATAATCAATCAAACAATACTTTTCACTGTATCCCAGTACACGTGACAATAATAAATCAAATAATACTTTTCACTGTATCCCAGTACACGTGACAATAATAAATGAAACAATACTTTTCACTGTATCCCAGTACACGTGACAATAATAAATCAAACAATACTTTTCACTGTATCCCAATACATGTGACAATAATAAATCAAACAATACTTTTCACTGTATCCCAATACATGTGACAATAATAAATCAAACAATACTTTTCACTGTATCCCAGTACACGTGACAATAATAAATCAAACAATACTTTTCACTGTATCCCAGTACATGTGACAATAATAAATCAAACAATACTTTTCACTGTATCCCAGTACACGTGACAATAATAAATCAAACAATACTTTTCACTGTATCCCAATACACGGGACAATAATAAATCAAACCAAATATATTAACTTTATCTATCTTTCTCTATACCCTAGCTATGACTGTAACCCTACATTCTGCATCCTCTCCTTTCCTTCTCCCCTATGTACCCTATGAACGGTATGGTTTTTTGATATATATACGCAAGAAACAATACTTTTAAAGTAAAGTGTATTTATGAGTCATGAGTAACACTGCAATGAAGTTACTGTGAAAATCCCCTAGTCGCTGCACTCCTGTTCGGGTCAATGCTCCTTAACACCACGCCTTTCAGATTGTGGGAGGAAACCCACGCAGACACGGGGAGAATGTGCAGACTCCGCAGAGAGAGAGTGACCCGAGCCGGGGATCGAACCCGGGTCCCTGGTTCTGTGAGGCCGCAATGTTGACCCACTAGTGGTGAGCTGTGCTTCCCACGCCCACCCCGGAAGCAGAGCTCCTCAATCTCCCCCCCGCCAACTTTGTTGGGGAAAGTCCTCGAGAGACAATTCATGTCATTACTTCTTGCCAGTCCTGTGTTATCATGATGTAATTACCCGATTCCGCTCGACTCACTGAACATGACAAGCCTGCATGGAGGGAAATTTGTAACATTTGTCATTAAGTGGAATTTAACACACTGCCATTTATCTTCCCAGGGGCTTGAGTGACAGACAGGAACGGGCGAGCTGATCAGGCAATGTATCATTCCCCCCCACCCCCCCCACACACTCACACACCAACGTGTTTATACTGAGACACAAGGCAAGAGATACCATTCCCTGCCAACCTCTCTTGAATGCCAAGCGTCGCGCAATTAGTAATGAATAAATCCACTCCGTGTGGGACTGGGGCCCCTTCCAAAACGTCCCCCTCCCCCCCACCAGTTGTCCTGGCGATGTTTAGAGGACCTCTATGTTCTCCCTGCTTCCAAAGACACCACATGCCCCGTGTAATCTCCACCGCCCAGGCAAAGTGTCCACGCCCAATACGAATTGTCCCCAGTGTCGAGGACGTAGTGCCAACTTGTCAACAGTTCGGGGCGGGCCAAGGTGGCACAGAGGTTGCCCCACTGCGTCAGGGAAGCGGGTTCGATTCCGGACTCGGGTCACGTGTCTGTGCTGACGTCGACACTTGTGTCGACCTGCGTTTCCTCCACTGGCACAGGTTTCCTATCCCAGCCCAAAGATGTGCAGGTTAGGTGGATTGGCCATGCTAAATTGTCCCTTAGTGCCCAAAGATGTGCAGGTTAGGTGGATTGGCCATGCTAAATTGCCCCTTAGTGTCCAAAGATGTGTAGGTTAGGTGGAAGGGCCAAGCTAAATTGCCCCTTAGTGCCCAAAGATGTGTAGGTTAGGTGGATTGGCCATGCTAAATTGCCCCTTAGTGTCCAAAGATGTGTAGGTTAGGTGGATTGGCCATGCTAAATTGCCCCTTAGTGTCCAAAGATGTGCAGGTTAGGTGGATTGGCCATGCTAAATTGCCCCTTAGTGCCCAAAGATGTGCAGGTTAGGTGGATTGGCCATGCTAAATTGTCCCTTAGTGTCCAAAGATGTGTCGGTTAGGTGGATTGGCCATGCTAAATTGCCCCTTAGTGCCCAGAGATGTGTAGGTTAGGTGGATTGGCCATGCTAAATTGCCCCCTAGTGTCCAAAGATGTGTAGGTTAGGTGGATTGGCCAGGGTAAATTGTACTTTAGTGACCAAAGATGTGTCGGTTAGGTGGATTGGCCATGCTAAGTTCTCCCTTAGTGTCCAAAGATGTGTAGGTTAGGTGGATTGGCCATGCTAAATTGTCCCTTAGTGTCCAAAGATGTTGAGGTTAGGTGGATTAGCCATGCTAAATTGCCCCTTAGTGTCCAAAGATGTGTAGGTTAGGTGGATTGGCCATGCTAAATTGCCCCTTAGTGTCCAAAGATGTTTAGGTTAGGTGGATTGGCCATGCTAAATTGCCCCTTAGTGTCCTAAGATGTGTAGGTTAGGTTGATTGGCCAAGCTAAATTGCCCCTTAGTGTCCAATGATGTGTAGGTTAGGTGGATTGGCCATACTAAATTGTCCCTTTGTGTCCAAAGATGTGTAGGTTAGGTGGATTGGCCATGCTAAATTGTCCCTTAGTGTCCAAAGATGTGCAGGTGAGGTGGATTGGCCATGCTAAATTGTCCCTTAGTGTCCAAAGATGTGTAGGTTAGGTGGATTGGCCATTCTAAATTGTCCCTTAGTGTCCAAAGATGTGTAGGTTAGGTGCATTGGCCATGCTAAATTGTCCCTTAGTGTCCAAAGATGTGCGGGTTAGGTGGATTGGTCATGCTAAATTGTCCCTTAGTGTCCAAAGATGTGCAGGTTAGGTGGGTTGGCCATGCTAAATTGTCCCTTAGTGTCCAAAGATGTGTAGGTTAGGTGGATTGGCCATGCTAAATTGCCCCTTAGTGTCCAAAGATGTGTAGGTTAGGGTGGATTGGCCATGCAAAATTGTCCCTTAGTGTCCAAAGATGTGCAGGTTAGGTGGATTGGCCATGCTAAATTGCCCCTTAGTGTCCAAAGACGTGTAGGTTAGGTGGATTGGCCATGCTAAATTGCCCCTTAGTGTCCAAAGATGTGTAGGTTAGGTGGATTGGCCAAGCTAAATTGCCCCTCAGTGTCCAAATATGTGTAGGGTAGGTGGATTGGCCATGCTAAATTGCCCCTTAGTGTCCAAAGATGTGTAGGTTAGGTGGATTGGCCATGCTAAATTGAACCTTAGTGTCCAAAGATGTGTAGGTTAGGTGGATTGGCCATGCTAAATTTTCCCTTAGTGTCCAAAGATGTGTAGGTTAGGTGGATTGGCCATGCTAAATTGTCCCTTAGTGTCCAAAGATGTGCAGGTTAGGTGGATTGGCCATGCTAAATTGCCCCTTAGTGTCCAAAGATGTGCAGGTTAGGTGGATTGGCCATGCTAAATTGCCACTTAGTGCCCAACGATGTGTAGGTTAGGTGGATTGGCCGTGCTAAATTGTCCCTTAGTGTCCAAAGATGTGCAGGTTAGGTGGATTGGCCATGCTAAATTGCCCCTTAGTGTCCAAAGATGTGCAGGTTAGGTGGATTGGCCATGCTAAATTGCCCCTTAGTGTCCAAAGATGTGCAGGTTAGGTGGATTGGCCATGCTAAATTGTCCCTTAGAGTCCAAAGATGTGCAGGTTAGGTGGATTGGCCATGCTAAATTGCCCCTTAGTGCCCAAAGATGTGTAGGTTAGGGGGATTGGCCATGCTAAATTGTCCCTTAGTGTCCAAAGATGTGTAGGTTAGGTGGATTGGCCGTGCTAAATTGCCCCTTAGTGCCCAAAGATGTGCAGGTTAGGTGGATTGGCCATGCTAAATTGTCCCTTAGTGTCCAAAGATGTGCAGGTTAGGTGGATTGGCCATGCTAAATTGCCCCTTAGTGCCCAAAGATGTGTAGGTTAGGTGGATTGGCCGTGCTAAATTGTCCCTTAGTGTCCAAAGATGTGCAGGTTAGGTGGATTGGCCATGCTAAATTGCCCCTTAGTGCCCAAAGATGTGCAGGTTAGGTGGAGTGGCCATGCTAAATTGTCCCTTAGTGTCCAAAGATGTGCAGGTTAGGTGGATTGGCCATGCTAAATTGTCCCTTAGTGTCCAAAGATGTGTAGGGTAGGTGGATTGGCCGTGCTAAATTGTCCCTTAGTGTCCAAAGATGTGCAGGTTAGGTGGATTGGCCATGCTAAATTGTCCCTTAGTGTCCAAAGATGTGTAGGGTAGGTGGATTGGCCATGCTAAATTGTCCCTTAGTGTCCAAAGATGTGCAGGTTAGGTGGATTGGCCATGCTAAATTGCCCCTTAGTGCCCAAAGATGTTTAGGTTAGGTGGATTGGCCGTGCTAAATTGTCCCTTAGTGTCCAAAGATGTGCAGGTTAGGTGGATTGGCCATGCTAAATTGCCCCTTCGTGTCCATAGATGTGCAGGTTAGGTGGATTGCCATGCTAAATTGCCCCTTAGTGTCCAAAGATGTGCAGGTTAGGTGGATTGGCCATGTTAAATTGCCCCTTAGTGCCCAAAGATGTGCAGGTTAGGTGGATTGGCCATGCTAAATTGTCCCTTAGTGTCCAAAGATGTGCAGGGTAGGTGGATTGGCCATGCTAAATTGTCCCTTAGTGTCCAAAGATGTGCAGGATAGGTGGATTGGCCATGCTAAATTGTCCCTTAGTGTCCAAAGATGTGCAGCTTAGGTGGATTGGCCATTCTAAATTGTCCCTAGTGTCCAAAGATGTGCAGGTTAGGTGGATTGGCCATGCTAAATTGCCCCTTAGTGCCCAAAGATGTGCAGGTTATGTGGATTGGCCGTGCTAAATTGTCCCTTAGTGTCCAAAGATGTGCAGGTTAGGTGGATTGGCCATGCTAAATTGCCCCTTAGTGTCCAAAGATGTGCAGGTTAGGTGGATTGGCCATGCTAAATTGTCCCTTAGAGTCCAAAGATGTGCAGGTTAGGTGGATTGGCCATGCTAAATTGTCCCTAAGTGTCCAAAGATGTGTAGGTTAGGTGGATTGGCCATGCTAAATTGCCCCTTAGTGCCCAAAGATGTTTAGGTTAGGTGGATTGGCCGTGCTAAATTGTCCCTTAGTGTCCAAAGACGTGCAGGTTAGGTGGATTGGCCATGCTAAATTGCCCCTTAGTGTCCATAGATGTGCAGGTTAGGTGGATTGGCCATGCTAAATTGTCCCTTAGTGTCCAAAGATGTGCAGGATAGGTGGATTGGCCATGCTAAATTGTCCCTTAGTGTCCAAAGATGTGCAGGTTAGGTGGATTGGCCGTGCTAAATTGTCCCTTAGTGTCCAAAGATGTGTAGGTTAGGGGGATTGGCCGTGCTAAATTGTCCCTTAGTGTCCAAAGATGTGCAGGTTAGGTGGATTGGCCATGCTAAATTGCCTCTTAGTGTCGAAAGATGTGTAGGTTAGGGGGATTGGCCGTGCTAAATTGTCCCTTAGTGTCCAAAGATGTGCAGGTTAGGTGGATTGGCCATGCTAAATTGCCATTTAGTGTCCAAAGATGTGCAAGTTAAGTGGATTGGCCATGCTAAATTGTCCCTTCGTGTCCAAAGATGTGCAGGTTAGGTGGTTTGGCCATGCTAAATTGCCCCTTAGTGTCCAAAGATGTGCAGGTTAGGTGGATTGGCCATGCTAAATTGTCCCTTAGTGTCCAAAGATGTGCAGGTTAGGTGGATTGGCCATGCTAAATTGCCCCTTAGTGCCCAAAGATGTGCAGGTTAGGTGGATTGGCCATGCTAAATTGTCCCTTAGTGTCCAAAGATGTGCAGGTTAGGTGGATTGGCCATGCTAAATTGTCCCTTAGTGTCCAAAGATGTGTAGGTTAGGTGGATTGGCCGTGCTAAATTGTCCCTTAGTGTCCAAAGATGTGCAGGTTAGGTGGATTGGCCATGCTAAATTGCCCCTTAGTGCCCAAAGATGTTTCGGTTAGGTGGATTGGCCGTGCTAAATTGTCCCTTTGTGTCCAAAGATGTGTAGTTTAGGTGGATTGGCCATGCTAAATTGTCCCTTAGTGTCCAAAGATGTTCAGGTTAGGTGGATTGGCCATGCTAAATTGTCCCTTAGTGTCCAAAGATGTGTAGGTTACGGTGATTGGCCATGCTAAATTGTCCCTTAGTGTCCAAAGATGTGTAGTTTAGGTGGATTGGCCATGCTAAATTGTGCCTTAGTGTCCAAAGATGTGTAGGTTAGGCGGATTGGCCATCCTAAATTGTCCCTTAGTGTCCAAAGATGTGTAGGTTCGGTGGATTAGCCATGCTAAATTGCCCCTTAGTGTCCAAAGATGTGTAGGTTAGGTGGATTGGCCATGCTAAATTGCCCCTTAGTGCCCAAAGATATTTAGGTTAGGTGGATTGGCCATGCTAAATTGCCCCTTAGTGTCCAAAGATTTGCAGGTTAGGTGGATTGGCCATGCTAAATTGCCCCTTAGTATCCATAGATGTGCAGGTTAGGTCGATTGCCATGCTAAATTGCCCCTTAGTGTCCAAAGATGTGCAGGTTAGGTGGATTGGCCATGCTAAATTGTCCCTTAGAGTCCAAAGATGTGCAGGTTAGGTGGATTGGCCATGCTAAATTGTCCCTTAGTGTCCAAAGATGTGCAGATTAGGTGGATTGGCCATGCTAAATTGTCCCTTAGTGTCCAAAGATGTGCAGGATTGTTGGATTGGCCATGCTAAATTGTCCCTTAGTGTCCAAAGATGTGCAGGTTAGGTGGATTGGCCGTGCTAAATTGTCCCTTAGTGTCCAAAGATGTGCAGGTTAGGTGGATTGGCCATGCTAAATTGCCTCTTAGTGTCCCAAAGTGTGCAGGTTAGGTGGATTGGCCGTGCTAAATTGTCCCTTAGTGTCCAAAGATGTGTAGGTTAGGGGGATTGGCCATGCTAAATTGCCTCTTAGTGTCCAAAGATGTGTAGGTTAGGGTGGATTGGCCATGCTAAATTGCCTCTTAGTGTCCAAAGATGTGCAGGTTAGGTGGATTGGCCGTGCTAAATTGTCCCTTAGTGTCCAAAAATGTGCAGGTTAGGTGGATTGGCCATGCTAAATTGCCATTTAGTGTCCAAAGATGTGCAAGTTAAGTGGATTGGCCATGCTAAATTGTCCCTTAGTGTCCAAAGATGTGTAGGTTAGATGAATTGGCCATACTAAATTGCCCCTTAGTGTCCAAAGATGTGTAGGTTAGGGTGATTGGCCATGCTAAATTGTCCCTTAGTGTCCAAAGATGTGTAGTTTAGGTGGATTGGCCATGCTAAATTGTCCCTTCGTGTCCAAAGATGTGTAGGTTAGGCGGATTGGCCATCCTAAATTGTCCCTTAGTGTCCAAAGATGTGTAGGTTCGGTGGATTAGCCATGCTAAATTGTCCCTTAGTGTCCAAAGATGTGCAGGTTAGGTGGATTAGCCATGCTAAAGTGTCCCTTTGTGTCCAAAGATGTGCAGGTTAGGTGGATTGGCCATGCTAAATTGCCCCATAGTGTCCAAAGATGTGCAGGTTAGGTGGATTGGCCATGCTAAATTGTGCCTTAGAGTCCAAAGATGTGCAGGTTAGGTGGATTGGCCATGCTAAATTGCCCCTTAGTGCCCAAAGATGTGCAGGTTAGGAGGATTGGCCATGCTAAATTGTCCCTTAGTGTCCAAAGATGTGCAGGTTAGGTGGATTGGCCGTGCTAAATTGTCCCTTAGTGTCCAAAGATGTGTAGGTTAGGTGGATTGGCCGTGCTAAATTGTCCCTTAGTGTCCAAAGATGTGCAGGTTAGGTGGATTGGCCATGCTAAATTGCCCCTTAGTGCCCAAAGATGTTTAGGTTAGGTGGATTGGCCGTGCTAAATTGTCCCTTAGTGTCCAAAGATGTGCAGGTTAGGTGGATTGGCCATGCTAAATTGCCCCTTAGTGTCCATAGATGTGCAGGTTAGGTGGATTGCCATGCTAAATTGCCCCTTAGTGTCCAAAGATGGGCAGGTTAGGTGGATTGGCCATGCTAAATTGTCCCTTAGTGTCCAAAGATGTGCAGGTTAGGTGGATTGGCCATGCTAAATTGCCCCTTAGTGCCCAAAGATGTGCAGGTTAGGTGGATTGGCCATGCTAAATTGTCCCTTAGTGTCCAATGATGTGCAGGGTAGGTGGATTGGCCATGCCAAATTGTCCCTTAGTGTCCAAAGATGTGCAGGTTAGGTGGATTGGCCGTGCTAAATTGTCCTTTAGTGTCCAAAGATATGCAGGTCAGGTGGATTGGCCGTGCTAAATTGTCCCTTAGTGTCCAAAGATGTGTAGGTTAGGGTGGATTGGCCATGCTAAATTGTCCCTTTGTGTCCAAAGATGTGTAGTTTAGGTGGATTGGCCATGCTAAATTGTCCCTTAGTGTCCAAAGATGTTCAGGTTAGGTGGATTGGCCATGCTAAATTGTCCCTTAGTGTCCAAAGATGTGTAGGTTACGGTGATTGGCCATGCTAAATTGTCCCTTAGTGTCCAAAGATGTGTAGTTTAGGTGGATTGGCCATGCTAAATTGTGCCTTAGTGTCCAAAGATGTGTAGGTTAGGCGGATTGGCCATCCTAAATTGTCCCTTAGTGTCCAAAGATGTGTAGGTTCGGTGGATTAGCCATGCTAAATTGCCCCTTAGTGTCCAAAGATGTGTAGGTTAGGTGGATTGGCCATGCTAAATTGCCCCTTAGTGCCCAAAGATGTTTAGGTTAGGTGGATTGGCCATGCTAAATTGCCCCTTAGTGTCCAAAGATTTGCAGGTTAGGTGGATTGGCCATGCTAAATTGCCCCTTAGTATCCATAGATGTGCAGGTTAGGTCGATTGCCATGCTAAATTGCCCCTTAGTGTCCAAAGATGTGCAGGTTAGGTGGATTGGCCATGCTAAATTGTCCCTTAGAGTCCAAAGATGTGCAGGTTAGGTGGATTGGCCATGCTAAATTGTCCCTTAGTGTCCAAAGATGTGCAGGTTAGGTGGATTGGCCATGCTAAATTGTCCCTTAGTGTCCAAAGATGTGCAGGTTAGGTGGATTGGCCATGCTAAATTGCCTCTTAGTGTCCCAAAGTGTGCAGGTTAGGTGGATTGGCCGTGCTAAATTGTCCCTTAGTGTCCAAAGATGTGTAGGTTAGGGGGATTGGCCATGCTAAATTGCCTCTTAGTGTCCAAAGATGTGTAGGTTAGGGTGGATTGGCCATGCTAAATTGCCTCTTAGTGTCCAAAGATGTGCAGGTTAGGTGGATTGGCCGTGCTAAATTGTCCCTTAGTGTCCAAAAATGTGCAGGTTAGGTGGATTGGCCATGCTAAATTGCCATTTAGTGTCCAAAGATGTGCAAGTTAAGTGGATTGGCCATGCTAAATTGTCCCTTAGTGTCCAAAGATGTGTAGGTTAGATGAATTGGCCATACTAAATTGCCCCTTAGTGTCCAAAGATGTGTAGGTTAGGGTGATTGGCCATGCTAAATTGTCCCTTAGTGTCCAAAGATGTGTAGTTTAGGTGGATTGGCCATGCTAAATTGTCCCTTCGTGTCCAAAGATGTGTAGGTTAGGCGGATTGGCCATCCTAAATTGTCCCTTAGTGTCCAAAGATGTGTAGGTTCGGTGGATTAGCCATGCTAAATTGTCCCTTAGTGTCCAAAGATGTGCAGGTTAGGTGGATTAGCCATGCTAAAGTGTCCCTTTGTGTCCAAAGATGTGCAGGTTAGGTGGATTGGCCATGCTAAATTGCCCCATAGTGTCCAAAGATGTGCAGGTTAGGTGGATTGGCCATGCTAAATTGTGCCTTAGAGTCCAAAGATGTGCAGGTTAGGTGGATTGGCCATGCTAAATTGCCCCTTAGTGCCCAAAGATGTGCAGGTTAGGAGGATTGGCCATGCTAAATTGTCCCTTAGTGTCCAAAGATGTGCAGGTTAGGTGGATTGGCCGTGCTAAATTGTCCCTTAGTGTCCAAAGATGTGTAGGTTAGGTGGATTGGCCGTGCTAAATTGTCCCTTAGTGTCCAAAGATGTGCAGGTTAGGTGGATTGGCCATGCTAAATTGCCCCTTAGTGCCCAAAGATGTTTAGGTTAGGTGGATTGGCCGTGCTAAATTGTCCCTTAGTGTCCAAAGATGTGCAGGTTAGGTGGATTGGCCTTGCTAAATTGCCCCTTAGTGTCCATAGATGTGCAGGTTAGGTGGATTGCCATGCTAAATTGCCCCTTAGTGTCCAAAGATGTGCAGGTTAGGTGGATTGGCCATGCTAAATTGTCCCTTAGTGTCCAAAGATGTGCAGGTTAGGTGGATTGGCCATGCTAAATTGCCCCTTAGTGCCCAAAGATGTGCAGGTTAGGTGGATTGGCCATGCTAAATTGTCCCTTAGTGTCCAATGATGTGCAGGGTAGGTGGATTGGCCATGCCAAATTGTCCCTTAGTGTCCAAAGATGTGCAGGTTAGGTGGATTGGCCGTGCTAAATTGTCCTTTAGTGTCCAAAGATATGCAGGTCAGGTGGATTGGCCGTGCTAAATTGTCCCTTAGTGTCCAAAGATGTGTAGGTTAGGGTGGATTGGCCATGCTAAATTGCCCCTTAGTGTCCAAAGATGTGTAGGTTAGGTGGATTGGCCATGCTAAATTGCCCTTTATTGTCCAAAGATGTGCAGGTTAGGTGGATTGGCCATGCTAAATTGTCCCTTAGTGTCCAAAGATGTTCAGGTCAGGTGGATTGGCCATGCTAAATTGCCATTTAGTGTCCAAAGATGTGTAAGTTAAGTGGATTGGCCATGCTAAATTGTCCCTTAGTGTCCAAAGATGTTCAGGTTAGGTGGATTGGCCGTGCTAAATTGTCCCGTTGTGTCCAAAGATGTGTAGGTTAGATGAATTGGCCATACTAAATTGCCCCTTAGTATCCAAAGATGTGTAGGTTAGGGTGATTGGCCATGCTAAATTGTCCCTTAGTGTCCAAAGATGTGTAGGTTAGGTGGATTGGCCATGCTAAATTGTCCCTTAGTGTCCAAAGATATGTAGGTTAGGGGGATTGGCCATCCTAAATTGTCCCTTAGTGTCCAAAGATGTGTAGGTTCGGTGGATTAGCCATGCTAAATTGTCCCTTAGTGTCCAAAGATGTGCAGGTTAGGTGGATTAGCCATGCTAAAGTGTCCCTTAGTGTCCAAAGATGTGCAGGTTAGGTGGATTGGCCGTGCTAAATTGTTCCTTAGTGTCCAAAGATGTGCAGGTTAGGTGGATTGGCCATGCTAAATTGTCCCTTAGTGTCCAAAGATGCGCAGGTTAGGTGGATTGGCCATGCTAAATTGTCCCTTAGTGTCCAAAATGTGTAGGTTAGGTGGATGGGCCATGCTAAATTGCCCCTTAGTGTCCAAAGATGTGCGGGTTAGGGGGATTGGCCATGCCAAGTTGTCCCTTAGTGTCCAAAGATGTGCAGGTTAGGTGGATTGGCCGTGCTAAATTGTCCCTTCGTGTCCAAAGATGTGCAGGTTAGGTGGATTGGCCATGCTAAATTGCCCCTTAGTGTCCAAAGATGTGTAGGTTAGGGGGATTGGCCATGCTAAATTGTCCCTTAGTGTCCAAAGATGTGTAGGCTACAGGATTGGCCATGTGAAATGGGTGTAGTTGTTGGGATAGAGATTGGGTATGACATTCTGTCTGAGACTCGATGGCCTGTTGAAGTTCTGTGCTGAGCAGAAACAAGGCCCTTACCCAATTTCCCTGAAACCCATCCTGCACTCGCGAAATTGTGACCTCGTTCTTGCTAATTTTAATCTCCTACCACTGGTTATTGTGTCTTCTGTGACCCAGGCCCCAAGTTCTGGGCATTAGTGAACCAGATGGGTTTATCTGAATCTGGTATCTTGAATTCCTAATTCCAGATTTTTTTTATTGAATTCAAATTTCACCATCTGCCGTGGTGGGATTCGAACCCGGGTCCACAATACATTAGCTGAGTTTCTGGATTAGAAGTCCAGCAATAATAGGCCAGCACCTCCTCACTGAGTAGATCTACCTGTACCTTCACCAGCTAACCAAAAAACATTTGAAAAGGACCTTCTAAAAAAACATAGGCAAACGATGGCTGCCACTCGTCACCTGAAGTCTGTGATTGTAAGTTGACCGTGGAGAGGTGGGAATGAGGAGGCCATTTGGATCATTATCTAAATCAATAGCCTGATCCCGACTTGCTCCCATATCCTTTCATCCCGTGTGCCACAAGTACCAGAGGCAGGTGGGGGTTTGGAATGCTCTGCCAAGTAAGGGCATCTGTCATGCTCAGCTCGCTCTGAATTTTATAAATTTCTATGAGATTCACCCCCTCACTCCAGTGTAAACAACCCCAACTGAGCCAACCTCTCCTCATGTGTCAATCAGGCCATCCCAGGAGTCAGTCTTGTAAACATTCTCTGCGCTCCCTCTGGAGCAAGAATGTCCTTCCTTAAGCAAGGGGGTCACTTTTCCAGAAAGTTGGCACTGGAAGGGGCTTGCAGAGGAGATTCTCTAGGTTAAGAACAGAAGAAATCGGAGCAGGAGTAGGCCATCTAGCCCCTCGAGACTGCCTCGCCATTCAATGGCTGATCTGAAGGGGCGGCACGGTAGCACAGTGGTTAGCACTGCTGCTTCACAGCTCCAGGGTCCTGGGTTCGATTCCCGGCTCGGGTCACTGCCTGTGTGGAGTTTGCACATTCTCCTCGTGTCTGCGTGGGTTTTCTCCGGGTGCTCCGGTTTCCTCCCACAGTCCAAAGATGTGCGGGTTAGGTTCATTGGCTATGCTAAAAAATTGCCCCTTAGTGTCCGGGGATGTGTAGGTTAGAGGGATTAGCAGGTAAATGTGTAGGGATATGGGGATAGGGTCTGGGTGGGATTGTGTTCGGTGCAGACTCGATGGGCCGAAGGGCCTGTTTCTGCACTGTAGGGTTCTATGCTGGGTTCTATGAAGTGGATCAGTTCCACTTTCCCGCTCTCTCCCCCCCCTGTCTATCAGAAACCTATCTACCCGTGACTTAAATTTATTCAGCGAGGTAGCCCCCACCACTTTAACGGGCAGAAAATTCCAGAGACTCGCCACCCTTTGAGTGAAGGAGTTCCAGGAGAGGTTCCGGTTGATTTCGGAGTTGAGAGGGTTGGCTTACGAGGAGAGATTGAGTAGACTGGGGCTATGCAGGCTCGAAGGGCTCCTATTTCTTATGTTCTTATGTTCTTATACTCATTAGAATTCAGAAGAATGAGGGGTGGGATCTTAAACATGGATCTTGAGGGGAATTGCTTGATAGAGCAGACGCAACACGGTTTCGTTAAGGGGAAGTCGTGTCTGACAAATTTACTGGAGTTCTATGAGGATGTGTCTAGGGCAGTGGATGGAGGAGAGCCGGTGGATGTGGTCTTTCTGGATTTTCAGAAGGCGTTTGACAAGGTACCTCACAAGAGGTTATTGCAGAAGGTCAGGGGACATGGAGTTGGGGGTAGGGTGTTAGCGTGGATAGAGGATTGGTTGTCAAATAGGAGGCAGAGAGTGGGGGTCAATGGGTGCTATTCGGATTGGCAGTTGGTGACTAGTGGGGTGCCCCAGGGGTCGGTGCTGGGGCCTCAGCTATTTACCATTTATATAGATGATCTGGAGGAGGGAACCGAGTGTAGGGTGTCGAAATTTGTTGATGACACCAAGATTGGTGGAACGGCAAATTGTGCGGAGGGTGTGGAGAGTCTGCAGAAGGATCTAGATAGGCTGGGCGAATGGGCCAGGAAATGGCAAATGGAATTTAATGTTGGCAAGTGTGAGGTGGTCCACTTTGGTAGGAGGAATGGTAGGAAGGACTATTACTTACGGGGCGAAAAACTGCAGCAGGCGACGGTGCAGAGGGACCTCGGGGTCCTTGTGCATGAGTCGCAAAAACCCAGCTTGCAGGTGCAGCAGGTGGTCAGGAAGGCGAATGGGATGCTGGCCTTCATAGCGAGGGGGAGTGAATATAAAAGTAGGGAGGTCTTGCTGCAGCTGTATAGGGCATTGGTGAGGCCGCAGCTGGAGTACTGTGTGCAGTTTTGGGCGCCGTACTTGCGCAAGGATATATTGGCCTTGGAGGGAGTGCAGAGGAGGTTCACTCGGCTGATAACGGAGATGAGGGGGTTGGAGTTGGAAGAGAGACTGAATAGACTGGGTCTGTACTCATTGGAGTTTAGAAGGGGGGATCTTCTAGAGATGCATAAGATAATGAGTGGGATGGATAGGATAGAGGTAGAGAGATTCTTCCCACTTAGAAAGGACAGTAGGACTAGGGGGCACAGCCTCAAGATAAAGGGGGGGCGGTTTAGAACAGAGTTGAGGAGGAACTTCTTCACTCAAAGGGTGGTGAATCTCTGGAATTCTCTTCCCGTTGAAGTGGTGGAGGCTGCCTCGCTAAATATTTTTAAGTCCATTCCGAAAGCTGACTCTGGAAAGCAAGATATTAAAATTGGATCGGCGCTAGTTACGTCTAGAATGGGGAAAAAAAATCCCATTTTGTCTCGTGAGTCACAAGTTACATTAACACTGCAATGAAGTGACTGTGAAATTCTCTGAATTCCTGTTCGGGGGAGAATTTAGCACCTAACCAGCATGTACTGTAGGAGGAAACCCACGCAGACACGGGGAGAATGTGCAGACTCCCACACAGACAGTGACCCGAGCTGGGAATCGAACCTGGGTCCCTGGCGCTGTGAGGCAGCAGTGCTAACTCACTGTGCCACCGTGTAATATCTTGAAATGTGTCACAAGTTTCTCAGGTTGTTTGACCACAAGATTTTGTTTGAACGCAGGAGGGAAGATCGTCCTTGGAATTCGGGACAGGATTCTCCCAGAAACTATTCTTATGTTGAATTTGTGTGAACTCTGGAGTAAATCCTGCTGGTTTTCTCTGTGTTGTCTCAGGATGTACCTGTGCACTGCGGCGTGGACTAATCTCGCTGAAAATCTTGGGTCGGGGTCTATCCTGAATGGCCTCCGTTTGTCAGGATTCTGTGACCTGTATCCAGGAAAACGGCTGAAGGAAACGGGAACGGGAATCGTTCTTTCTCAAGCTAACCAGAGCTCTCAGCTGCACCGAACTTCAGTTTAATATTTACAGATGCACCATATAAGACATCCTTTCCAGTTGTATCGCAGCTTGGTATGGGATCCTGCTGTGCCCAAGACCGCAAGGAACTACAAAGTGAGTGTAGCCCAATCCATCACGCAAACCCAACCATTGACTCCGTCTACACTACCCGCTGCCTCGGGGAAAAGCAGACAGCATAATTAAGGACCCCACACACCCCCGGACATTCTCTCTTCCACCTTCTTCCATCGGGAAAAAGATACAAAAGTCTGAGGTCCCGTACCAACCCACTCAAGAACAGCTTCTTCCCTGCTGCTGTCAGACTTCTGAATGGACCCACCTTATCTCAGTTGATCTGTCTCTACACCCTCGCTGTGACTGTAACACTACATTCTGCACTCTCTCATTTACTCCTCTCCAATGTACTCTATGAATGGTATGCTTTATCTGTATAGCGCGCAAGGAAAAATACATTTCACTGTATCCCAGTACACGTGACAATAATAAATCAAACAATACTTTTCACTGTATCCCAGTACACGTGACAATAATGAATCAAACAATACTTTTCACTGTATCCCAGTACACGTGACAATAATAAATCAAACAATACTTTTCACTGTATCCCAGTACATGTGACAATAATAAATCAAACAATACTTTTCACTGTATCCCAATACACGTGACAATAATAAATCAAACAATACTTTTCACTGTATCCCAGTACACGTGACAATAATAAATCAAACAATACTTTTCACTGTATTCAAGTACATGTGACAATAATAAATCAAACAATACTTTTCACTATATCCCAGTACACGTGACAATAATAAATCAAACAATACTTTTCACTGTATCCCAATACACGTGACAAAAATAAATCAAACAATACTTTTCAGTGTATCCCAGTACATGTGACAATAATAAATCAAACAATACTTTTCACTATATCCCAGTACACGTGACAATAATAAATCAAACAATACTTTTCACTGTATCCCAATACACGTGACAAAAATAAATCAAACAATACTTTTCAGTGTATCCCAGTACATGTGACAATAATAAATCAAACAATACTTTTCACTGATCCAAGTACATGTGACAATAATAAATCAAACAATACTTTTCACTGTATCCCAGTACACGTGACAATAATAAATCAAACAATACTTTTCACTGTATCCCAATACACGTGACAATAATAAATCAAACAATACTTTTCACTGTATCCAGTACACGGGACAATAGTAAATCAAACAATGCTTTTCACTGTATCCCAATACACGTGACAATAATAAATCAAACAATACTTTTCACTGTATCCCAGTACATGTGACAATAATAAATCAAACAATACTTTTCACTGTATCCCAGTACATGTGACAATAATAAATCAAACAATACTTTTCAGTGTATCCCAATACACGTGACAATAATAAATCAAACAATACTTTTCACTCTAGTCCAATACACGAGACAATAATAAAGCAAAGAATAATTATCACTCTATCCCAATACACGTGACAATAATAAATCAAACAATACTTTTCACTCTATCCCAATACACGTGACAATAATAAATCAAACAATACTTTTCACTCTATCCCAATACACGTGACAATAATAAATCAAACAATACTTTTCACTGTATCCCAGTACACGTGACAATAATAAATCAAACAATACTTTTCACTGTATCCAAGTACATGTGACAAAAATAAATCAAACAATACTTTTCAGTGTATCCCAGTACATGTGACAATAATAAATCAAACAATACTTTTCACTGTATCCCAGTACATGTGACAATAATAAATCAAACAATACTTTTCACTGTATCCCAATACACGGGACAATAATAAATCAAACAATACTTTTCACTGTATCCAAGTACATGTGACAATAATAAATCAAACAATACTTTTCAGTGTATCCCAGTACATGTGACAATAATAAATCAAACAATACTTTTCACTGTATCCAAGTACATGTGACAAAAATAAATCAAACAATACTTTTCAGTGTATCCCAGTACATGTGACAATAATAAATCAAACAATACTTTTCACTGTATCCCAGTACATGTGACAATAATAAATCAAACAATACTTTTCACTGTATCCCAATACACGGGACAATAATAAATCAAACAATACTTTTCACTGTATCCCAGTACGTGACAATAATAAATCAAACAATACTTTTCACTGTATCCCAATACACGGGACAATAATAAATCAAACAATACTTTTCACTGTATCCCAGTACACGTGACAATAATAAATCAAACAATACTTTTCACTGTATCCCAGTACACGTGACAATAATAAATCAAACAATACTTTTCACTGTATCCCAGTACACGTGACAATAATAAATCAAACAATACTTTTCACTGTATCCAAGTACACGTGACAGTAATAAATCAAACAATACTTTTCACTGTATCCCAGTACACGTGACAATAATAAATCAAACAATACTTTTCACTGTATCCCAATACACGTGACAATAATAAATCAAACAATACTTTTCACTGTATCCCAGTACACGTGACAATAATAAATCAAACAATACTTTTCACTGAATCCCAGTACACGTGACAATAATAAATCAAACAATACTTTTCACTGTATCCCAATACACGTGACAGTAATAAATCAAACAATACTTTTCACTGTATCCCAGTACACGTGACAATAATAAATCAAACAATACTTTTCACTGTAGCCCAGTACACGGGACAATAATAAATCAAACAATACTTTTCACTGTATCCCAGTACACGTGACAATAATAAATCAAACAATACTTTTCACTCTAGTCCAATACACGAGACAATAATAAAGCAAAGAATAATTATCACTCTATCCCAATACACGTGACAATAATAAATCAAACAATACTTTTCACTCTATCCCAATACACGTGACAATAATAAATCAAACAATACTTTTCACTCTATCCCAATACACGTGACAATAATAAATCAAACAATACTTTTCACTGTATCCCAGTACACGTGACAATAATAAATCAAACAATATTTTCACTGTATCCCAATACACGTGACAATAATAAATCAAACAATACTTTTCACTGTATCCCAGTACACGTGACAATAATAAATCAAACAATAATTTTCACTGTATCCCAGTACACGTGACAATAATAAATCAAACAATACTTTTCACTGTATCCCAGTACACGTGACAATAATAAATCAAACAATATTTTTCACTTTATCCCAATACACGGGACAATAATAAATCAAACAATACTTTTCACTGTATCCCAGTACACGTGACAATAATAAATCAAACAATACTTTTCACTGTATCCCAATACACGTGACAATAATAAATCAAACAATACTTTACACTGTATCCCAGTACACGTGACAATAATAAATCATACAATACTTTTCACTGTAGCCCAGTACACGGGACAATAATAAATCAAACAATACTTTTCACTGTATCCCAGTACACGTGACAATAATAAATCAAACAATACTTTTCACTGTATCCCGATACACGTGACAATAATAAATCAAACAATACTTTTCACTGTATCCCAGTACACGTGACAATAATAAATCAAACAATACTTTTCACTGTATCCCAGTACACGGGACAATAATAAATCAAACAATACTTTTCACTGTATCCCAATACACGTGACAATAATAAATTATACAATACTTTTCACTGTATCCCAATACACGTGACAATAATAAATCAAACAATACTTTTCACTGAATCCCAGTACACGGGACAATAATAAATCAAACAATACTTTTCACTGTATCCCAACACACGTGACAATAATAAATTATACAATACATTTCACTGTATCCCAATACACGTGACAATAATAAATCAAACAATACTTTTCACTGAATCCCAGTACACGTGACAATAATAAATCAAACAATACTTTTCACTGTATCCCAATACACGTGACAATAATAAATTATACAATACTTTTCACTGTATCCCAGTACACGTGACAATAATAAATCAAACAATACTTTTCACTGTATCCCAATACACGTGACAATAATAAATCAAACAATACTTTTCACTATATCCCAATACACATGACAACCATAAATCAAACAATAATTTTCACTGTATCCCTGTACACGTGACAATAATAAATCAAACAATACTTTTCACTATATCCCAGTACACGTGACAATAAGAACTCAGACAATACTTTTCACTGTATCCCAGTACATGTGACAATAATAAATCAAACAATACTTTTCACTGTATCCCAGTACACGTGACAATAATAAATCAAACAATACTTTTCACTGTATCCCAGTAAATGTGACAATAATAAATCAAACAATACTTTTCACTGTATCCCAGTACACGGGACAATAATAAATCAAACAATACTTTTCACTGTATCCCAGTACATGTGACAATAATAAATCATACAATACTTTTCACTGTATCCCAGTACACGTGACAATAATAAATCAAACAATACTTTTCACTGTATCCCAATACACGTGACAATAATAAATCAAACAATACTTTTCACTGTATCCCAGTACACGTGACAATAATAAATCAAACAATACTTTTCACTGTATCCCAGTACACGTGACAATAATAAATCAAACAATACTTTTCACTGTATCCCAGTACACGTGACAATAATAAATCAAACAATACTTTCAACTGTATCCCAGTACATGTGACAATCATAAATAAAACAATACTTTTCACTGTATCCCAGTACACGTGACAATAATAAATCAAACAATACTTTTCACTGTATCCCAATACACGTGACAATAATAAATCAAACAATACTTTTCACTGTATCCCAGTACACGTGACAATAATAAATCAAACAATACTTTTCACTGTATCCCAGTACATGTGACAATAATAAATCAAACAATGCTTTTTACTTTATCCCAGTACTCGTGACAATAATAAATCAAACAATACTTTTCACTGTATCCCAATACACGTGACAATAATAAATCAAACAATACTTTTCACTGTATCCCAGTACACGTGACAATAATAAATAAAACAATACTTTTCACTGTATCCCAGTACACGTGACAATAATAAATCAAACAATGCTTTTTACTTTATCCCAGTACTCGTGACAATAATAACTCAAACAATACTTTTCACTGTATCCCAATACACGTGACAATAATAAATCAAACAATACTTTTCACTGTATCCCAGTACAGGTGACAATAATAAGTCAAACAATACTTTTCACTGTATCCCAGTACACGTGACAATAATAAATCAAACAATACTTTTCACTTTATCCCAATACACGGGACAATAATAAATCAAACAATACTTTTCACTGTATCCCAGTACGCGTGACAATAATATATCAAACAATACTTTTCACTGTATCCCAGTACATGTGACAATCATAAATAAAACAATACTTTTCACTGTATCCCAGTACACGGGACAATAATAAATCAAACAATACTTTTCACTGTATCCCAATACACGTGACAATAATAAATCAAACAATACATTTCACTGTATCCCAGTACACGTGACAATAATAAATCATACAATACTTTTCACTGTAGCCCAGTACACGGGACAATAATAAATCAAACAATACTTTTCACTGTATCCCAATGCACGTGACAATCATAAATCAAACAATACTTTTCACTGTATCCCAGTACACGGGACAATAATAAATCAAACAATACTTTTCACTGTATCCCAGTACACGGAACAATAATAAATCAAACAATACTTTTCACTCTAATCCAATACACGAGACAATAATAAAGCAAAGAATAATTATCACTCTATCCCAATACACGTGACAATAATAAATCAAACAATACTTTTCACTCTATTCCAATACACGTGACAATAATAAATCAAACAATATTTTCACTGTATCCCAATACACGGTACAATAATAAATCAAACAATACTTTTCACTGTATCCCAGTACACGTGACAATAATAAATCAAACAATACTTTTCACTGTATCCCAATACACGGGACAATAATAAATCAAACAATACTTTTCACTGTATCCCAGTACATGTGACAATCATAAATAAAACAATACTTTTCACTGTATCCCAGTACACGGGACAATAATAAATCAAACAATACTTTTCACTGTATCCCAATACACGTGACAATAATAAATCAAACAATACTTTTCACTGTATCCCAGTACACGTGATAATAATAAATCAAACAATACTTTTCACTGTATCCCAGTACACGTGACAATAATAAATCAAACAATACTTTTCACTGTATCCCAGTACACGTGACAATAATAAATCAAACAATACTTTTCACTGTATCCCAGTACACGTGATAATAATAAATCAAACAATACTTTTCACTGTATCCCAGTACACGTGACAATAATATATCAAACAATACTTTTCACTGTATCCCAGTACACGTGACAATAATAAATCAAACAATACTTTTCACTGTATCCCAGTACATGTGACAATAATAAATCAAACAATACTTTTCACTGTATCCCAGTACACGTGACAATAATAAATCAAACAATACTTTTCACTGTATCCCAGTACACGGGACAATAATAAATCAAACAATACTTTTCACTGAATCCCAGTACACGTGACAATAATAAATCAAACAATACTTTTCACTGTATCCCAATACACGTGAAAATAATAAATCAAACAATACTTTTCACTGTATCCCAGTACACGTGACAATAATAAATCAAACAATACTTTTCACTGTATCCCAATACACGTGACAATAATAAATCAAACAATACTTTTCACTGTATCCCAGTACACGTGACAATAATAAATCAAACAATACTTTTCACTGTATCCAAGTACACGTGACAATAATAAATCAAACAATACTTTTCACTGTATCCCAATAAACGTGACAATAATAAATCAAACAATACTTTTCACTGTATCCCAATACACGTGACAATAATAAATCAAACAATACTTTTCACTGTATCCCAATACGCGTGACAATAATAAATCAAGCAATACTTTTCACTGTATCCCAATACACGTGACAATAATAAATCAAACAATACTTTTCACTGAATCCCAGTACACGTGACAATAATAAATCAAACAATACTTTTCACTGTATCTCAATACACGTGACAATAATAAATCAAACAATACTTTTCACTGTATCCCAATACACGTGACAATAATAAATCAAACAATACTTTTCACTGAATCCCAGTACACGGGACAATAATAAATCAAACAATACTTTTCACTGTATCTCAATACACGTGACAATAATAAATCAAACAATACTTTTCAGTGTATCCCAGTACATGTGACAATAATAAATCAAACAATACTTTTCACTGTATCCAAATACATGTGACAAAAATAAATCAAACAATACTTTTCAGTGTATCCCAGTACATGTGACAATAATAAATCAAACAATACTTTTCACTGTATCCCAGTACATGTGACAATAATAAATCAAACAATACTTTTCACTGTATCCCAATACACGGGACAATAATAAATCAAACAATACTTTTCACTGTATCCCAGTACGTGACAATAATAAATCAAACAATACTTTTCACTGTATCCCAATACACGGGACAATAATAAATCAAACAATACTTTTCACTGTATCCCAGTACACGTGACAATAATAAATCAAACAATACTTTTCACTGTATCCCAGTACACGTGACAATAATAAATCAAACAATACTTTTCACTGTATCCCAGTACACGTGACAATAATAAATCAAACAATACTTTTCACTGTATCCAAGTACACGTGACAGTAATAAATCAAACAATACTTTTCACTGTATCCCAGTACACGTGACAATAATAAATCAAACAATACTTTTCACTGTATCCCAATACACGTGACAATAATAAATCAAACAATACTTTTCACTGTATCCCAGTACACGTGACAATAATAAATCAAACAATACTTTTCACTGAATCCCAGTACACGTGACAATAATAAATCATACAATACTTTTCACTGTAGCCCAGTACACGGGACAATAATAAATCAAACAATACTTTTCACTGTATCCCAGTACACGTGACAATAATAAATCAAACAATACTTTTCACTCTAGTCCAATACACGAGACAATAATAAAGCAAAGAATAATTATCACTCTATCACAATACACGTGACAATAATAAATCAAACAATACTTTTCACTCTATCCCAATACACGTGACAATAATAAATCAAACAATACTTTTCACTCTATCCCAATACACGTGACAATAATAAATCAAACAATACTTTTCACTGTATCCCAGTACACGTGACAATAATAAATCAAACAATAATTTTCACTGTATCCCAGTACACGTGACAATAATAAATCAAACAATACTTTTCACTGTATCCCAGTACACGTGACAATAATAAATCAAACAATATTTTTCACTTTATCCCAATACACGGGACAATAATAAATCAAACAATACTTTTCACTGTATCCCAGTACACGTGACAATAATAAATCAAACAATACTTTTCACTGTATCCCAATACACGTGACAATAATAAATCAAACAATACTTTACACTGTATCCCAGTACACGTGACAATAATAAATCATACAATACTTTTCACTGTAGCCCAGTACACGGGACAATAATAAATCAAACAATACTTTTCACTGTATCCCAGTACACGTGACAATAATAAATCAAACAATACTTTTCACTGTATCCCGATACACGTGACAATAATAAATCAAACAATACTTTTCACTGTATCCCAGTACACGTGACAATAATAAATCAAACAAAACTTTTCACTGTATCCAAGTACACGTGACAATAATAAATCAAACAATACTTTTCACTGTATCCCAGTAAACGGGACAATAATAAATCAAACAATACTTTTCACTGTATCCCAATACACGTGACAATAATAAATCAAACAATACTTTTCACTGTATCCCAGTACACGTGACAATAATAAATCATACAATACTTTTCACTGTAGCCCAGTACACGGGACAATAATAAATCAAACAATACTTTTCACTGTATCCCAGTACACGTGACAATAATAAATCAAACAATACTTTTCACTGTATCCCGATACACGTGACAATAATAAATCAAACAATACTTTTCACTGTATCCCAGTACACGTGACAATAATAAATCAAACAAAACTTTTCACTGTATCCAAGTACACGTGACAATAATAAATCAAACAATACTTTTCACTGTATCCCAGTAAACGGGACAATAATAAATCAAACAATACTTTTCACTGTATCCCAATACACGTGACAATAATAAATCAAACAATACTTTTCACTGAATCCCAGTAAACGGGACAATAATAAATCAAACAATACTTTTCACTGTATCCCAATACACGTGACAATAATAAATTATACAATACTTTTCACTGTATCCCAATACACGTGACAATAATAAATCAAACAATACTTTTCACTGAATCCCAGTACACGGGACAATAATAAATCAAACAATACTTTTCACTGTATCCCAACACACGTGACAATAATAAATTATACAATACATTTCACTGTATCCCAATACACGTGACAATAATAAATCAAACAATACTTTTCACTGAATCCCAGTACACGGGACAATAATAAATCAAACAATACTTTTCACTGTATCCCAATACACGTGACAATAATAAATTATACAATACTTTTCACTGTATCCCAGGACACGTGACAATAATAAATCAAACAATACTTTTCACTGTATCCCAATACACGTGACAATAATAAATCAAACAATACTTTTCACTATATCCCAATACACATGACAACCATAAATCAAACAATAATTTTCACTGTATCCCTGTACACGTGACAATAATAAATCAAACAATACTTTTCACTATATCCCAGTACACGTGACAATAAGAACTCAGACAATACTTTTCACTGTATCCCAGTACATGTGACAATAATAAATCAAACAATACTTTTCACTGTATCCCAGTACACGTTACAATAATAAATCAAACAATACTTTTCACTGTATCCCAGTAAATGTGACAATAATAAATCAAACAATACTTTTCACTGTATCCCAGTACATGTGACAATAATAAATCATACAATACTTTTCACTGTATCCCAGTACACGTGACAATAATAAATCAAACAATACTTTTCACTGTATCCCAATACACGTGACAATAATAAATCAAACAATACTTTTCACTGTATCCCAGTACACGTGACAATAATAAATCAAACAATACTTTTCACTGTATCCCAGTACACGTGACAATAATAAATCAAACAATACTTTTCACTGTATCCCAGTACATGTGACAATCATAAATAAAACAATACTTTTCACTGTATCCCAGTACACGTGACAATAATAAATCAAACAATACTTTTCACTGAATCCCAATACACGTGACAATAATAAATCAAACAATACTTTTCACTGTATCCCAGTACACGTGACAATAATATATCAAACAATACTTTTCACTGTATCCCAGTACATGTGACAATCATAAATAAAACAATACTTTTCACTGTATCCCAGTACACGGGACAATAATAAATCAAACAATACTTTTCACTGTATCCCAATACACGTGACAATAATAAATCAAACAATACATTTCACTGTATCCCAGTACACGTGACAATAATAAATCATACAATACTTTTCACTGTAGCCCAGTACACGGGACAATAATAAATCAAACAATACTTTTCACTGTATCCCAATGCACGTGACAATCATAAATCAAACAATACTTTTCACTGTATCCCAGTACACGGGACAATAATAAATCAAACAATACTTTTCACTGTATCCCAGTACACGGAACAATAATAAATCAAACAATACTTTTCACTCTAATCCAATACACGAGACAATAATAAAGCAAAGAATAATTATGACTCTATCCCAATACACGTGACAATAATAAATCAAACAATACTTTTCACTCTATTCCAATACACGTGACAATAATAAATCAAACAATATTTTCACTGTATCCCAATACACGGTACAATAATAAATCAAACAATACTTTTCACTGTATCCCAGTACACGTGACAATAATAAATCAAACAATACTTTTCACTGTATCCCAATACACGGGACAATAATAAATCAAACAATACTTTTCACTGTATCCCAGTACATGTGACAATCATAAATAAAACAATACTTTTCACTGTATCCCAGTACACGTGATAATAATAAATCAAACAATACTTTTCACTGTATCCCAGTACACGTGACAATAATAAATCAAACAATACTTTTCACTGTATCCCAGTACACGTGACAATAATAAATCAAACAATACTTTTCACTGTATCCCAGTACACGTGATAATAATAAATCAAACAATACTTTTCACTGTATCCCAGTACACGTGACAATAATATATCAAACAATACTTTTCACTGTATCCCAGTACACGTGACAATAATAAATCAAACAATACTTTTCACTGTATCCCAGTACATGTGACAATAATAAATCAAACAATACTTTTCACTGTATCCCAGTACACGTGACAATAATAAATCAAACAATACTTTTCACTGTATCCCAGTACACGGGACAATAATAAATGAAACAATACTTTTCACTGTATCCCAATATACGTGACAATAATAAATCAAACAATACTTTTCACTGTATCCCAATACACGTGACAATCATAAATCAAACAATACTTTTCACTGTATCCCAGTACACGTGACAATAATAAATCAAACAATACTTTTCACTCTAATCCAATACACGTGACAATAATAAATCAAACAATACTTTTCACTGTATCCCAATACACGTGACAATAATAAATCAAACAATACTTTTCACTGTATCCCAGTACACGTGACAATAATAAATCAAACAATACTTTTCACTGTAGCCCAGTACAAGTGACAATAATAAATCAAACAATACTTTTCACTGTATCCCAGTACACGTGACAATACTAACTCAAACAATACTTTTCACTCTATGCCAATACACGTGACAATAATAAATCAGACAATACTTTTCAGTCTATCCCAATACACGTGACAATAATAAATCAAACAATACTTTTCACTGAATCCCAGTACACGTGACAATAATAAATCAAACAATACTTTTCACTGTATCCCAATACACGTGAAAATAATAAATCAAACAATACTTTTCACTGTATCCCAGTACACGTGACAATAATAAATCAAACAATACTTTTCACTGTATCCCAATACACGTGACAATAATAAATCAAACAATACTTTTCACTGTATCCCAGTACACGTGACAATAATAAATCAAACAATACTTTTCACTGTATCCAAGTACACGTGACAATAATAAATCATACAATACTTTTCACTGTATCCCAATAAACGTGACAATAATAAATCAAACAATACTTTTCACTGTATCCCAATACACGTGACAATAATAAATCAAACAATACTTTTCACTGTATCCCAATACGCGTGACAATAATAAATCAAACAATACTTTTCACTGTATCCCAATACACGTGACAATAATAAATCAAACAATACTTTTCACTGAATCCCAGTACACGGGACAATAATAAATCAAACAATACTTTTCACTGTATCCCGATACACGAGACAATAATAAATCAAACAATACTTTTCACTGTATCCCAGTACACGTGACAATAATAAATGAAACAATACTTTTCACTGTATCCAAGTACACGTGACAATAATAAATCAAACAATACTTTTCACTGTATCCCAATACACGTGACAATAATAAATCAAACAATACTTTTCACTGAATCCCAGTACACGGGACAATAATAAATCAAACAATACTTTTCACTGTATCCCAATACACGTGACAATAATAAATCAAACAATACTTTTCACTATATCCCAGTACACGTGACAATAATAACTCAGACAATACCTTTCACTGTATCCCAGTACACGTGACAATAATAAATCAAACAATACTTTTCACTGTATCCCAATACACGTGACAATAATAAATCAAACAATACTTTTCACTGTATCCCAGTACACGTGACAATAATAAATCAAACAATACTTTTCACTGTATCCCAGTACATGTGACAATCATAAATAAAACAATACTTTTCACTGTATCCCAGTACACGTGACAATAATAAATCAAACAATGCTTTTTACTTTATCCCAGTACTCGTGACAATAATAACTCAAACAATACTTTTCACTGTATCCCAATACACGTGACAATAATAAATCAAACAATACTTTTCACTGTATCCCAGTACAGGTGACAATAATAAGTCAAACAATACTTTTCACTGTATCCCAGTACACGTGACAATAATAAATCAAACAATACTTTTCACTTTATCCCAATACACGGGACAATAATAAATCAAACAATACTTTTCACTGTATCCCAGTACGCGTGACAATAATAAATCAAACAATACTTTTCACTGTATCCCAGTACATGTCACAATCATAAATAAAACAATACTTTTCACTATATCCCAGTACACGTGACAATAATAAATCAAACAATACTTTTCACTGTATCCCAGTACACGTGACAATAATAAATCAAACAATACTTTTCACTGTATTCAAGTACATGTGACAATAATAAATCAAACAATACTTTTCACTGTATCCCAATACACGTGACAAAAATAAATCAAACAATACTTTTCAGTGTATCCCAGTACATGTGACAATAATAAATCAAACAATACTTTTCACTGTATCCAAGTACATGTGACAATAATAAATCAAACAATACTTTTCAGTGTATCCCAGTACATGTGACAATAATAAATCAAACAATACTTTTCACTGTATCCAAGTACATGTGACAAAAATAAATCAAACAATACTTTTCAGTGTATCCCAGTACATGTGACAATAATAAATCAAACAATACTTTTCACTGTATCCCAGTACATGTGACAATAATAAATTAAACAATACTTTTCACTGTATCCCAATACACGGGACAATAATAAATAAAACAATACTTTTCACTGTATCCAAGTACATGTGACAATAATAAATCAAACAATACTTTTCAGTGTATCCCAGTACATGTGACAATAATAAATCAAACAATACTTTTCACTGTATCCAAGTACATGTGACAAAAATAAATCAAACAATACTTTTCAGTGTATCCCAGTACATGTGACAGTAATAAATCAAACAATACTTTTCACTGTATCCCAGTACATGTGACAATAATAAATCAAACAATACTTTTCACTGTATCCCAATACACGGGACAATAATAAATCAAACAATACTTTTCACTGTATCCCAGTACGTGACAATAATAAATCAAACAATACTTTTCACTGTATCCCAATACACGGGACAATAATAAATCAAACAATACTTTTCACTGTATCCCAGTACACGTGACAATAATAAATCAAACAATACTTTTCACTGTATCCCAGAACACGTGACAATAATAAATCAAACAATACTTTTCACTGTATCCCAGTACACGTGACAATAATAAATCAAACAATACTTTTCACTGTATCCAAGTACACGTGACAGTAATAAATCAAACAATACTTTTCACTGTATCCCAATACACGTGACAATAATAAATCAAACAATACTTTTCACTGTATCCCAGTACACGTGACAATAATAAATCATACAATACTTTCACCTGTAGCCCAGTACACGGGACAATAATAAATCAAACAATACTTTTCACTGTATCCCAGTACACGTGACAATAATAAATCAAACAATACTTTTCACTCTAGTCCAATACACGAGACAATAATAAAGCAAAGAATAATTATCACTCTATCCCAATACACGAGACAATAATAAATCAAACAATACTTTTCACTCTATCCCAATACACGTGACAATAATAAATCAAACAATACTTTTCACTCTATCCCAATACACGTGACAATAATAAATCAAACAATACTTTTCACTGTATCCCAGTACACGTGACAATAATAAATCAAACAATATTTTCACTGTATCCCAATACACGTGACAATAATAAATCAAACAATACTTTTCACTGTATCCCAATACACGTGACAATAATAAATCAAACAATACTTTTCACTGAATCCCAGTACACGGGACAATAATAAATCAAACAATACTTTTCACTGTATCCCGATACACGAGACAATAATAAATCAAACAATACTTTTCACTGTATCCCAGTACACGTGACAATAATAAATGAAACAATACTTTTCACTGTATCCAAGTACACGTGACAATAATAAATCAAACAATACTTTTCACTGTATCCCAATACACGTGACAATAATAAATCAAACAATACTTTTCACTGAATCCCAGTACACGGGACAATAATAAATCAAACAATACTTTTCACTGTATCCCAATACACGTGACAATAATAAATCAAACAATACTTTTCACTATATCCCAGTACACGTGACAATAATAACTCAGACAATACCTTTCACTGTATCCCAGTACACGTGACAATAATAAATCAAACAATACTTTTCACTGTATCCCAATACACGTGACAATAATAAATCAAACAATACTTTTCACTGTATCCCAGTACACGTGACAATAATAAATCAAACAATACTTTTCACTGTATCCCAGTACATGTGACAATCATAAATAAAACAATACTTTTCACTGTATCCCAGTACACGTGACAATAATAAATCAAACAATGCTTTTTACTTTATCCCAGTACTCGTGACAATAATAACTCAAACAATACTTTTCACTGTATCCCAATACACGTGACAATAATAAATCAAACAATACTTTTCACTGTATCCCAGTACAGGTGACAATAATAAGTCAAACAATACTTTTCACTGTATCCCAGTACACGTGACAATAATAAATCAAACAATACTTTTCACTTTATCCCAATACACGGGACAATAATAAATCAAACAATACTTTTCACTGTATCCCAGTACGCGTGACAATAATAAATCAAACAATACTTTTCACTGTATCCCAGTACATGTCACAATCATAAATAAAACAATACTTTTCACTATATCCCAGTACACGTGACAATAATAAATCAAACAATACTTTTCACTGTATCCCAGTACACGTGACAATAATAAATCAAACAATACTTTTCACTGTATTCAAGTACATGTGACAATAATAAATCAAACAATACTTTTCACTGTATCCCAATACACGTGACAAAAATAAATCAAACAATACTTTTCAGTGTATCCCAGTACATGTGACAATAATAAATCAAACAATACTTTTCACTGTATCCAAGTACATGTGACAAAAATAAATCAAACAATACTTTTCAGTGTATCCCAGTACATGTGACAATAATAAATCAAACAATACTTTTCACTGTATCCCAGTACATGTGACAATAATAAATCAAACAATACTTTTCACTGTATCCCAATACACGGGACAATAATAAATCAAACAATACTTTTCACTGTATCCAAGTACATGTGACAATAATAAATCAAACAATACTTTTCAGTGTATCCCAGTACATGTGACAATAATAAATCAAACAATACTTTTCACTGTATCCAAGTACATGTGACAAAAATAAATCAAACAATACTTTTCAGTGTATCCCAGTACATGTGACAGTAATAAATCAAACAATACTTTTCACTGTATCCCAGTACATGTGACAATAATAAATCAAACAATACTTTTCACTGTATCCCAATACACGGGACAATAATAAATCAAACAATACTTTTCACTGTATCCCAGTACGTGACAATAATAAATCAAACAATACTTTTCACTGTATCCCAATACACGGGACAATAATAAATCAAACAATACTTTTCACTGTATCCCAGTACACGTGACAATAATAAATCAAACAATATTTTTCACTGTATCCCAGAACACGTGACAATAATATATCAAACAATACTTTTCACTGTATCCCAGTACACGTGACAATAATAAATCAAACAATACTTTTCACTGTATCCAAGTACACGTGACAGTAATAAATCAAACAATACTTTTCACTGTATCCCAATACACGTGACAATAATAAATCAAACAATACTTTTCACTGTATCCCAGTACACGTGACAATAATAAATCATACAATACTTTTCACTGTAGCCCAGTACACGGGACAATAATAAATCAAACAATACTTTTCACTGTATCCCAGTACACGTGACAATAATAAATCAAACAATACTTTTCACTCTAGTCCAATACACGAGACAATAATAAAGCAAAGAATAATTATCACTCTATCCCAATACACGAGACAATAATAAATCAAACAATACTTTTCACTCTATCCCAATACACGTGACAATAATAAATCAAACAATACTTTTCACTCTATCCCAATACACGTGACAATAATAAATCAAACAATACTTTTCACTGTATCCCAGTACACGTGACAATAATAAATCAAACAATATTTTCACTGTATCCCAATACACGTGACAATAATAAATCAAACAATACTTTTCACTGTATCCCAGTACACGTGACAATAATAAATCAAACAATAATTTTCACTGTATCCCAGTACACGTGACAATAATAAATCAAACAATACTTTTCACTGTATCCCAGTACACGTGACAATAATAAATCAAACAATATTTTTCACTTTATCCCAATACACGGGACAATAATAAATCAAACAATACTTTTCACTGTATCCCAGTACACGTGACAATAATAAATCAAACAATACTTTTCACTGTATCCCAATACACGTGACAATAATAAATCAAACAATACTTTACACTGTATCCCAGTACACGTGACAATAATAAATCATACAATCCTTTTCACTGTAGCCCAGTACACGGGACAATAATAAATCAAACAATACTTTTCACTGTATCCCAGTACACGTGACAATAATAAATCAAACAATACTTTTCACTGTATCCCGATACACGTGACAATAATAAATCAAACAATACTTTTCACTGTATCCCAGTACACGTGACAATAATAAATCAAACAATACTTTTCACTGTATCCAAGTACACGTGACAATAATAAATCAAACAATACTTTTCACTGTATCCCAGTAAACGGGACAATAATAAATCAAACAATACTTTTCACTGTATCCCAATACACGTGACAATAATAAATCAAACAATACTTTTCACTGAATCCCAGTACACGGGACAATAATAAATCAAACAATACTTTTCACTGTATCCCAATACACGTGACAATAATAAATTATACAATACTTTTCACTGTATCCCAATACACGGGACAATAATAAATCAAACAATACTTTTCACTGTATCCCAGTACACGTGACAATAATAAATCAAACAATACTTTTCACTGTATCCCAGAACACGTGACAATAATAAATCAAACAATACTTTTCACTGTATCCCAGTACACGTGACAATAATAAATCAAACAATACTTTTCACTGTATCCAAGTACACGTGACAGTAATAAATCAAACAATACTTTTCACTGTATCCCAATACACGTGACAATAATAAATCAAACAATACTTTTCACTGTATCCCAGTACACGTGACAATAATAAATCATACAATACTTTCACCTGTAGCCCAGTACACGGGACAATAATAAATCAAACAATACTTTTCACTGTATCCCAGTACACGTGACAATAATAAATCAAACAATACTTTTCACTCTAGTCCAATACACGAGACAATAATAAAGCAAAGAATAATTATCACTCTATCCCAATACACGAGACAATAATAAATCAAACAATACTTTTCACTCTATCCCAATACACGTGACAATAATAAATCAAACAATACTTTTCACTCTATCCCAATACACGTGACAATAATAAATCAAACAATACTTTTCACTGTATCCCAGTACACGTGACAATAATAAATCAAACAATATTTTCACTGTATCCCAATACACGTGACAATAATAAATCAAACAATACTTTTCACTGTATCCCAATACACGTGACAATAATAAATCAAACAATACTTTTCACTGAATCCCAGTACACGGGACAATAATAAATCAAACAATACTTTTCACTGTATCCCGATACACGAGACAATAATAAATCAAACAATACTTTTCACTGTATCCCAGTACACGTGACAATAATAAATGAAACAATACTTTTCACTGTATCCAAGTACACGTGACAATAATAAATCAAACAATACTTTTCACTGTATCCCAATACACGTGACAATAATAAATCAAACAATACTTTTCACTGAATCCCAGTACACGGGACAATAATAAATCAAACAATACTTTTCACTGTATCCCAATACACGTGACAATAATAAATCAAACAATACTTTTCACTATATCCCAGTACACGTGACAATAATAACTCAGACAATACCTTTCACTGTATCCCAGTACACGTGACAATAATAAATCAAACAATACTTTTCACTGTATCCCAATACACGTGACAATAATAAATCAAACAATACTTTTCACTGTATCCCAGTACACGTGACAATAATAAATCAAACAATACTTTTCACTGTATCCCAGTACATGTGACAATCATAAATAAAACAATACTTTTCACTGTATCCCAGTACACGTGACAATAATAAATCAAACAATGCTTTTTACTTTATCCCAGTACTCGTGACAATAATAACTCAAACAATACTTTTCACTGTATCCCAATACACGTGACAATAATAAATCAAACAATACTTTTCACTGTATCCCAGTACAGGTGACAATAATAAGTCAAACAATACTTTTCACTGTATCCCAGTACACGTGACAATAATAAATCAAACAATACTTTTCACTTTATCCCAATACACGGGACAATAATAAATCAAACAATACTTTTCACTGTATCCCAGTACGCGTGACAATAATAAATCAAACAATACTTTTCACTGTATCCCAGTACATGTCACAATCATAAATAAAACAATACTTTTCACTATATCCCAGTACACGTGACAATAATAAATCAAACAATACTTTTCACTGTATCCCAGTACACGTGACAATAATAAATCAAACAATACTTTTCACTGTATTCAAGTACATGTGACAATAATAAATCAAACAATACTTTTCACTGTATCCCAATACACGTGACAAAAATAAATCAAACAATACTTTTCAGTGTATCCCAGTACATGTGACAATAATAAATCAAACAATACTTTTCACTGTATCCAAGTACATGTGACAATAATAAATCAAACAATACTTTTCAGTGTATCCCAGTACATGTGACAATAATAAATCAAACAATACTTTTCACTGTATCCAAGTACATGTGACAAAAATAAATCAAACAATACTTTTCAGTGTATCCCAGTACATGTGACAATAATAAATCAAACAATACTTTTCACTGTATCCCAGTACATGTGACAATAATAAATCAAACAATACTTTTCACTGTATCCCAATACACGGGACAATAATAAATCAAACAATACTTTTCACTGTATCCAAGTACATGTGACAATAATAAATCAAACAATACTTTTCAGTGTATCCCAGTACATGTGACAATAATAAATCAAACAATACTTTTCACTGTATCCAAGTACATGTGACAAAAATAAATCAAACAATACTTTTCAGTGTATCCCAGTACATGTGACAGTAATAAATCAAACAATACTTTTCACTGTATCCCAGTACATGTGACAATAATAAATCAAACAATACTTTTCACTGTATCCCAATACACGGGACAATAATAAATCAAACAATACTTTTCACTGTATCCCAGTACGTGACAATAATAAATCAAACAATACTTTTCACTGTATCCCAATACACGGGACAATAATAAATCAAACAATACTTTTCACTGTATCCCAGTACACGTGACAATAATAAATCAAACAATACTTTTCACTGTATCCCAGAACACGTGACAATAATATATCAAACAATACTTTTCACTGTATCCCAGTACACGTGACAATAATAAATCAAACAATACTTTTCACTGTATCCAAGTACACGTGACAGTAATAAATCAAACAATACTTTTCACTGTATCCCAATACACGTGACAATAATAAATCAAACAATACTTTTCACTGTATCCCAGTACACGTGACAATAATAAATCAAACAATACTTTTCACTCTAGTCCAATACACGAGACAATAATAAAGCAAAGAATAATTATCACTCTATCCCAATACACGAGACAATAATAAATCAAACAATACTTTTCACTCTATCCCAATACACGTGACAATAATAAATCAAACAATACTTTTCACTCTATCCCAATACACGTGACAATAATAAATCAAACAATACTTTTCACTGTATCCCAGTACACGTGACAATAATAAATCAAACAATATTTTCACTGTATCCCAATACACGTGACAATAATAAATCAAACAATACTTTTCACTGTATCCCAGTACACGTGACAATAATAAATCAAACAATAATTTTCACTGTATCCCAGTACACGTGACAATAATAAATCAAACAATACTTTTCACTGTATCCCAGTACACGTGACAATAATAAATCAAACAATATTTTTCACTTTATCCCAATACACGGGACAATAATAAATCAAACAATACTTTTCACTGTATCCCAGTACACGTGACAATAATAAATCAAACAATACTTTTCACTGTATCCCAATACACGTGACAATAATAAATCAAACAATACTTTACACTGTATCCCAGTACACGTGACAATAATAAATCATACAATCCTTTTCACTGTAGCCCAGTACACGGGACAATAATAAATCAAACAATACTTTTCACTGTATCCCAGTACACGTGACAATAATAAATCAAACAATACTTTTCACTGTATCCCGATACACGTGACAATAATAAATCAAACAATACTTTTCACTGTATCCCAGTACACGTGACAATAATAAATCAAACAATACTTTTCACTGTATCCAAGTACACGTGACAATAATAAATCAAACAATACTTTTCACTGAATCCCAGTACACGGGACAATAATAAATCAAACAATACTTTTCACTGTATCCCAATACACGTGACAATAATAAATTATACAATACTTTTCACTGTATCCCAGTACACGTGACAATAATAAATCAAACAATACATTTCACTGTATCCCAATACACGTGACAATAATAAATCAAACAATACTTTTCACTATATCCCAATACACATGACAACCATAAATCAAACAATAATTTTCACTGTATCCCTGTACACGTGACAATAATAAATCAAACAATACTTTTCACTATATCCCAGTACACGTGACAATAAGAACTCAGACAATACTTTTCACTGTATCCCAGTACATGTGACAATAATAAATCAAACAATACTTTTCACTGTATCCCAGTACACGTGACAATAATAAATCAAACAATACTTTTCACTGTATCCCAGTAAATGTGACAATAATAAATCAAACAATACTTTTCACTGTATCCCAGTACACGGGACAATAATAAATCAAACAATACTTTTCACTGTATCCCAGTACATGTGACAATAATAAATCATACAATACTTTTCACTGTATCCCAGTACACGTGACAATAATAAATCAAACAATACTTTTCACTGTATCCCAATACACGTGACAATAATAAATCAAACAATACTTTTCACTGTATCCCAGTACACGTGACAATAATAAATCAAACAATACTTTTCACTGTATCCCAGTACACGTGACAATAATAAATCAAACAATACTTTTCACTGTATCCCAGTACATGTGACAATCATAAATAAAACAATACTTTTCACAGTATCCCAGTACACGTGACAATAATAAATCAAACAATACTTTTCACTGTATCCCAATACACGTGACAATAATAAATCAAACAATACTTTTCACTGTATCCCAGTACACGTGACAATAATAAATCAAACAATACTTTTCACTGTATCCTAGTACATGTGACAATAATAAATCAAACAATGCTTTTTACTTTATCCCAGTACTCGTGACAATAATAAATCAAACAATACTTTTCACTGTATCCCAATACACGTGACAATAATAAATCAAACAATACTTTTCACTGTATCCCAGTACACGTGACAATAATAAATAAAACAATACTTTTCACTGTATCCCAGTACACGTGACAATAATAAATCAAACAATGCTTTTTACTTTATCCCAGTACTCGTGACAATAATAACTCAAACAATACTTTTCACTGTATCCCAATACACGTGACAATAATAAATCAAACAATACTTTTCACTGTATCCCAGTACAGGTGACAATAATAAGTCAAACAATACTTTTCACTGTATCCCAGTACACGTGACAATAATAAATCAAACAATACTTTTCACTTTATCCCAATACACGGGACAATAATAAATCAAACAATACTTTTCACTGTATCCCAGTACGCGTGACAATAATAAATCAAACAATACTTTTCACTGTATCCCAGTACATGTGACAATCATAAATAAAACAATACTTTTCACTGTATCCCAGTACACGGGACAATAATAAATCAAACAATACTTTTCACTGTAGCCCAGTACACGGGACAATAATAAATCAAACAATACTTTTCACTGTATCCCAATGCACGTGACAATCATAAATCAAACAATACTTTTCACTGTATCCCAGTACACGGGACAATAATAAATCAAACAATACTTTTCACTGTATCCCAGTACACGGAACAATAATAAATCAAACAATACTTTTCACTCTAATCCAATACACGAGACAATAATAAAGCAAATAATAATTATCACTCTATCCCAATACACGTGACAATAATAAATCAAACAATACTTTTCACTCTATTCCAATACACGTGACAATAATAAATCAAACAATATTTTCACTGTATCCCAATACACGGTACAATAATAAATCAAACAATACTTTTCACTGTATCCCAGTACACGTGACTATAATAAATCAAACAATAATTTTCACTGTATCCCAGTACACGTGACAATAATAAATCAAACAATACTTTTCACTGTATCCCAGTACACGTGACAATAATAAATCAAACAATACCTTTCACTTTATCCCAATACACGGGACAATAATAAATCAAACAATACTTTTCACTGTATCCCAGTACACGTGACAATAATAAATCAAACAATACTTTTCACTGTATCCCAATACACGGGACAATAATAAATCAAACAATACTTTTCACTGTATCCCAGTACATGTGACAATCATAAATAAAACAATACTTTTCACTGTATCCCAGTACACGGGACAATAATAAATCAAACAATACTTTTCACTGTATCCCAATACATGTGACAATAATAAATCAAACAATGCTTTTCACTGTATCCCAGTACACGTGATAATAATAAATCAAACAATACTTTTCACTGTATCCCAGTACACGTGACAATAATAAATCAAACAATACTTTTCACTGTATCCCAGTACACGTGACAATAATAAATCAAACAATACTTTTCACTGTATCCCAGTACACGTGATAATAATAAATCAAACAATACTTTTCACTGTATCCCAGTACACGTGACAATAATATATCAAACAATACTTTTCACTGTATCCCAGTACACGTGACAATAATAAATCAAACAATACTTTTCACTGTATCCCAGTACATGTGACAATAATAAATCAAACAATACTTTTCACTGTATCCCAGTACACGTGACAATAATAAATCAAACAATACTTTTCACTGTATCCCAGTACACGGGACAATAATAAATGAAACAATACTTTTCACTGTATCCCAATATACGTGACAATAATAAATCAAACAATACTTTTCACTGTATCCCAATACACGTGACAATCATAAATCAAACAATACTTTTCACTGTATCCCAGTACACGTGACAATAATAAATCAAACAATACTTTTCACTCTAATCCAATACACGTGACAATAATAAATCAAACCATACTTTTCACTGTATCCCAATACACGTGACAATAATAAATCAAACAATACTTTTCACTGTATCACAGTACACGTGACAATAATAAATCAAACAATACTTTTCACTGTAGCCCAGTACAAGTGACAATAATAAATCAAACAATACTTTTCACTGTATCCCAGTACACGTGACAATACTAACTCAAACAATACTTTTCACTCTATGCCAATACACGTGACAATAATAAATCAAACAATACTTTTCAGTCTCTCCCAATACACGTGACAATAATAAATCAAACAATACTTTTCACTGTATCCCAGTACACGTGACAATAATAAATCAAACAATACTTTTCACTGTATCCCAGTACACGTGACAATAATAAATCAAACAATACTTTTCACTGTATCCCAGTACACGTGACAATAATAAATCAAACAATACCTTTCACTTTATCCCAATACACGGGACAATAATAAATCAAACAATACTTTTCACTGTATCCCAGTACACGTGACAATAATAAATCAAACAATACTTTTCACTGTATCCCAATACACGGGACAATAATAAATCAAACAATACTTTTCACTGTATCCCAGTACATGTGACAATCATAAATAAAACAATACTTTTCACTGTATCCCAGTACACGGGACAATAATAAATCAAACAATACTTTTCACTGTATCCCAATACACATGACAATAATAAATCAAACAATGCTTTTCACTGTATCCCAGTACACGTGATAATAATAAATCAAACAATACTTTTCACTGTATCCCAGTACACGTGACAATAATAAATCAAACAATACTTTTCACTGTATCCCAGTACACGTGACAATAATAAATCAAACAATATTTTTCACTGTATCCCAGTACACGTGACAATACTAACTCAAACAATACTTTTCACTCTATGCCAATACACGTGACAATAATAAATCAAACAATACTTTTCAGTCTCTCCCAATACACGTGACAATAATAAATCAAACAATACTTTTCACTGTATCCCAGTACACGTGACAATAATAAATCAAACAATACTTTTCACTGTATCCCAGTACACGTGACAATAATAAATCAAACAATACTTTTCACTGTATCCCAGTACACGTGACAATAATAAATCAAACAATACCTTTCACTTTATCCCAATACACGGGACAATAATAAATCAAACAATACTTTTCACTGTATCCCAGTACACGTGACAATAATAAATCAAACAATACTTTTCACTGTATCCCAATACACGGGACAATAATAAATCAAACAATACTTTTCACTGTATCCCAGTACATGTGACAATCATAAATAAAACAATACTTTTCACTGTATCCCAGTACACGGGACAATAATAAATCAAACAATACTTTTCACTGTATCCCAATACACATGACAATAATAAATCAAACAATGCTTTTCACTGTATCCCAGTACACGTGATAATAATAAATCAAACAATACTTTTCACTGTATCCCAGTACACGTGACAATAATAAATCAAACAATACTTTTCACTGTATCCCAGTACACGTGACAATAATAAATCAAACAATACTTTTCACTGTATCCCAGTACACGTGATAATAATAAATCAAACAATACTTTTCACTGTATCCCAGTACACGTGACAATAATATATCAAACAATACTTTTCACTGTATCCCAGTACACGTGACAATAATAAATCAAACAATACTTTTCACTGTATCCCAGTACATGTGACAATAATAAATCAAACAATACTTTTCACTGTATCCCAGTACACGTGACAATAATAAATCAAACAATACTTTTCACTGTATCCCAGTACACGGGACAATAATAAATGAAACAATACTTTTCACTGTATCCCAATATACGTGACAATAATAAATCAAACAATACTTTTCACTGTATCCCAATACACGTGACAATCATAAATCAAACAATACTTTTCACTGTATCCCAGTACACGTGACAATAATAAATCAAACAATACTTTTCACTCTAATCCAATACACGTGACAATAATAAATCAAACCATACTTTTCACTGTATCCCAATACACGTGACAATAATAAATCAAACAATACTTTTCACTGTATCACAGTACACGTGACAATAATAAATCAAACAATACTTTTCACTGTAGCCCAGTACAAGTGACAATAATAAATCAAACAATACTTTTCACTGTATCCCAGTACACGTGACAATACTAACTCAAACAATACTTTTCACTCTATGCCAATACACGTGACAATAATAAATCAAACAATACTTTTCAGTCTCTCCCAATACACGTGACAATAATAAATCAAACAATACTTTTCACTGTATCCCAGTACACGTGACAATAATAAATCAAACAATACTTTTCACTGTATCCAAGTACACGTGACAATAATAAATCAAACAATACTTTTCACTGTAGCCCAGTACAAGTGACAATAATAAATCAAACAATACTTTTCACTGTATCCCAGTACACGTGACAATACTAACTCAAACAATACTTTTCACTCTATGCCAATACACGTGACAATAATAAATCAAACAATACTTTTCAGTCTCTCCCAATACACGTGACAATAATAAATCAAACAATACTTTTCACTGTATCCCAATACACGTGACAATAATAAATCAAACAATACTTTTCACTGTATCCCAATAAACGTGACAATAATAAATCAAACAATACTTTTCACTGTATCCCAATACACGTGACAATAATAAATCAAACAATACTTTTCACTGTATCCCAATACGCGTGACAATAATAAATCAAACAATACTTTTCACTGTATCTCAATACACGTGACAATAATAAATCAAACAATACTTTTCACTGAATCCCAGTACACGTGACAATAATAAATCAAGCAATACTTTTCACTGTATCTCAATACACGTGACAATAATAAATCAAACAATACTTTTCACTGTATCGCAGTACACGTGACAATAATAAATGAAACAATACTTTTCACTGTATCCAAGTACACGTGACAATAATAAATGAAACAATACTTTTCACTGTATCCAAGTACACGTGACAATAATAAATCAAACAATACTTTACACTGTATCCCAATACACGTGACAATAATAAATCAAACAATACTTTTCACTGAATCCCAGTACACGGGACAATAATAAATCAAACAATACTTTTCACTGTATCCCAATACACGTGACAATAATAAATCAAACAATACTTTTCACTGTATCCCAGTACACTTGACAATAATAAATCAAACAATACTTTTCACTGTATCCCAGTACATGTGACAATCATAAATAAAACAATACTTTTCACTGTATCCCAGTACACGTGACAATAATAAATCAAACAATGCTTTTTACTTTATCCCAGTACTCGTGACAATAATAACTCAAACAATACTTTTCACTGTATCCCAATACACGTGACAATAATAAATCAAACAATACTTTTCACTGTATCCCAGTACAGGTGACAATAATAAGTCAAACAATACTTTTCACTGTATCCCAGTACACGTGACAATAATAAATCAAACAATACTTTTCACTTTATCCCAATACACGGGACAATAATAAATCAAACAATACTTTTCACTGTATCCCAGTACGCGTGACAATAATAAATCAAACAATACTTTTCACTGTATCCCAGTACATGTGACAATCATAAATAAAACAATACTTTTCACTGTATCCCAGTACACGGGACAATAATAAATCAAACAATACTTTTCACTGTATCCCAATACACGTGACAATAATAAATCAAACAATACTTTTCACTGTATCCCAGTACATGTGACAATAATAAATCAAACAATACTTTTCACTGTATCCCAGTACACGTGACAATAATAAATCATACAATACTTTTCACTGTAGCCCAGTACACGGGACAATAATAAATCAAACAATACTTTTCACTGTATCCCAATACACGTGACAATCATAAATCAAACAATACTTTTCACTGTATCCCAGTACACGGAACAATAATAAATCAAACAATACTTTTCACTCTAATCCAATACACGAGACAATAATAAAGCAAAGAATAATTATCACTCTATCCCAATACACGTGACAATAATAAATCAAACAATACTTTTCACTCTATTCCAATACACGTGACAATAATAAATCAAACAATATTTTCACTGTATCCCAATACACGGTACAATAATAAATCAAACAATACTTTTCACTGTATCCCAGTACACGTGACTATAATAAATCAAACAATAATTTTCACTGTATCCCAGTACACGTGACAATAATAAATCAAACAATACTTTTCACTGTATCCCAGTACACGTGACAATAATAAATCAAACAATACCTTTCACTTTATCCCAATACACGGGACAATAATAAATCAAACAATTCTTTTCACTGTATCCCAGTACACGTGACAATAATAAATCAAACAATACTATTCACTGTATCCCAATACACGGGACAATAATAAATCAAACAATACTTTTCACTGTATCCCAGTACATGTGACAATCATAAATAAAACAATACTTTTCACTGTATCCCAGTACACGGGACAATAATAAATCAAACAATACTTTTCACTGTATCCCAATACACGTGACAATAATAAATCAAACAATACTTTTCACTGTATCCCAGTACACGTGACAATAATAAATCAAACAATACTTTTCACTGTATCCCAGTACACGTGATAATAATAAATCAAACAATACTTTTCACTGTATCCCAGTACACGTGACAATAATAAATCAAACAATACTTTTCACTGTATCCCAGTACACGTGACAATAATAAATCAAACAATACTTTTCACTGTATCCCAGTACACGTGATAATAATAAATCAAACAATACTTTTCACTGTATCCCAGTACAAGTGACAATAATAAATCAAACAATACTTTTCACTGTATCCCAGTACACGTGACAATAATAAATCAAACAATACTTTTCACTCTATGCCAATACACGTGACAATAATAAATCAAACAATACTTTTCAGTCTATCCCAATACACGTGACAATAATAAATCAAACAATACTTTTCACTGAATCCCAGTACCCGTGACAATAATAAATCAAACAATACTTTTCACTGTATCCCAATACACGTGAAAATAATAAATCAAACAATACTTTTCACTGTATCCCGATACACGAGACAATAATAAATCAAACAATACTTTTCACTGTATCCCAGTACACGTGACAATAATAAATGAAACAATACTTTTCACTGTATCCAAGTACACGTGACAATAATAAATCAAACAATACTTTTCACTGTATCCCAGTACACGTGACAATAATAAATCAAACAATACTTTTCACTGTATCCCAATACACGTGACAATAATAAATCAAACAATACTTTTCACTGAATCCCAGTACACGGGACAATAATAAATCAAACAATACTTTTCACTGTATCCCAATACACGTGACAATAATAAATCAAACAATACTTTTCACTGTATCCCAGTACATGTGACAATCATAAATAAAACAATACTTTTCACTGTATCCCAGTACACGTGACAATAATAAATCAAACAATGCTTTTTACATTATCCCAGTACTCGTGACAATAATAACTCAAACAATACTTTTCACTGTATCTCAATACACGTGACAATAATAAATCAAACAATACTTTTCACTGTATCCCAGTACACGTGACAATAATAAATCAAACAATACTTTTCACTCTATTCCAGTACACGTGACAATAATAAATCAAACAATATTTTCACTGTATCCCAATACACGTGACAATAATAAATCAAACAATACTTTTCACTTTATCCCAATACACGGGACAATAATAAATCAAACAATACTTTTCACTGTATCCCAGTACGCGTGACAATAATAAATCAAACAATACTTTTCACTGTATCCCAGTACATGTCACAATCATAAATAAAACAATACTTTTCACTATATCCCAGTACACGTGACAATAATAAATCAAACAATACTTTTCACTGTATCCCAGTACACGTGACAATAATAAATCAAACAATACTTTTCACTGTATTCAAGTACATGTGACAATAATAAATCAAACAATACTTTTCACTGTATCCCAATACACGTGACAAAAATAAATCAAACAATACTTTTCAGTGTATCCCAGTAGATGTGACAATAATAAATCAAACAATACTTTTCACTGTATCCAAGTACATGTGACAATAATAAATCAAACAATACTTTTCAGTGTATCCCAGTACATGTGACAATAATAAATCAAACAATACTTTTCACTGTATCCAAGTACATGTGACAAAAATAAATCAAACAATACTTTTCAGTGTATCCCAGTACATGTGACAATAATAAATCAAACAATACTTTTCACTGTATCCCAGTACATGTGACAATAATAAATCAAACAATACTTTTCACTGTATCCCAATACACGGGACAATAATAAATCAAACAATACTTTTCACTGTATCCAAGTACATGTGACAATAATAAATCAAACAATACTTTTCAGTGTATCCCAGTACATGTGACAATAATAAATCAAACAATACTTTTCACTGTATCCAAGTACATGTGACAAAAATAAATCAAACAATACTTTTCAGTGTATCCCAGTACATGTGACAGTAATAAATCAAACAATACTTTTCACTGTATCCCAGTACATGTGACAATAATAAATCAAACAATACTTTTCACTGTATCCCAATACACGGGACAATAATAAATCAAACAATACTTTTCACTGTATCCCAGTACGTGACAATAATAAATCAAACAATACTTTTCACTGTATCCCAATACACGGGACAATAATAAATCAAACAATACTTTTCACTGTATCCCAGTACACGTGACAATAATAAATCAAACAATACTTTTCACTGTATCCCAGAACACGTGACAATAATAAATCAAACAATACTTTTCACTGTATCCCATTACACGTGACAATAATAAATCAAACAATACTTTTCACTGTATCCAAGTACACGTGACAGTAATAAATCAAACAATACTTTTCACTGTATCCCAATACACGTGACAATAATAAATCAAACAATACTTTTCACTGTATCCCAGTACACGTGACAATAATAAATCATACAATACTTTTCACTGTAGCACCAGTACACGGGACAATAATAAATCAAACAATACTTTTCACTGTATCCCAGTACACGTGACAATAATAAATCAAACAATACTTTTCACTCTAGTCCAATACACGAGACAATAATAAAGCAAAGAATAATTATCACTCTATCCCAATACACGAGACAATAATAAATCAAACAATACTTTTCACTCTATCCCAATACACGTGACAATAATAAATCAAACAATACTTTTCACTCTATCCCAATACACGTGACAATAATAAATCAAACAATACTTTTCACTGTATCCCAGTACACGTGACAATAATAAATCAAACAATATTTTCACTGTATCCCAATACACGTGACAATAATAAATCAAACAATACTTTTCACTGTATCCCAGTACACGTGACAATAATAAATCAAACAATAATTTTCACTGTATCCCAGTACACGTGACAATAATAAATCAAACAATACTTTTCACTGTATCCCAGTACACGTGACAATAATAAATCAAACAATATTTTTCACTTTATCCCAATACACGGGACAATAATAAATCAAACAATACTTTTCACTGTATCCCAGTACACGTGACAATAATAAATCAAACAATACTTTTCACTGTATCCCAATACACGTGACAATAATAAATCAAACAATACTTTACACTGTATCCCAGTACACGTGACAATAATAAATCATACAATACTTTTCACTGTAGCCCAGTACACGGGACAATAATAAATCAAACAATACTTTTCACTGTATCCCAGTACACGTGACAATAATAAATCAAACAATACTTTTCACTGTATCCCGATACACGTGACAATAATAAATCAAACAATACTTTTCACTGTATCCCAGTACACGTGACAATAATAAATCAAACAATACTTTTCACTGTATCCAAGTACACGTGACAATAATAAATCAAACAATACTTTTCACTGTATCCCAGTAAACGGGACAATAATAAATCAAACAATACTTTTCACTGTATCCCAATACACGTGACAATAATAAATCAAACAATACTTTTCACTGAATCCCAGTACACGGGACAATAATAAATCAAACAATACTTTTCACTGTATCCCAATACACGTGACAATAATAAATTATACAATACTTTTCACTGTATCCCAATACACGTGACAATAATAAATCAAACAATACTTTTCACTGAATCCCAGTACACGGGACAATAATAAATCAAACAATACTTTTCACTGTATCCCAATACACGTGACAATAATAAATTATACAATACTTTTCACTGTATCCCAGTACACGTGACAATAATAAATCAAACAATACTTTTCACTGTATCCCAATACACGTGACAATAATAAATCAAACAATACTTTTCACTATATCCCAATACACATGACAACCATAAATCAAACAATAATTTTCACTGTATCCCTGTACACGTGACAATAATAAATCAAACAATACTTTTCACTATATCCCAGTACACGTGACAATAAGAACTCAGACAATACTTTTCACTGTATCCCAGTACATGTGACAATAATAAATCAAACAATACTTTTCACTGTATCCCAGTACACGTGACAATAATAAATCAAACAATACTTTTCACTGTATCCCAGTAAATGTGACAATAATAAATCAAACAATACTTTTCACTGTATCCCAGTACACGGGACAATAATAAATCAAACAATACTTTTCACTGTATCCCAGTACATGTGACAATAATAAATCATACAATACTTTTCACTGTATCCCAGTACACGTGACAATCATAAATAAAACAATACTTTTCACTGTATCCCAGTACACGTGACAATAATAAATCAAACAATACTTTTCACTGTATCCCAATACACGTGACAATAATAAATCAAACAATACTTTTCACTGTATCCCAGTACACGTGACAATAATAAATCAAACAATACTTTTCACTGTATCCTAGTACATGTGACAATAATAAATCAAACAATGCTTTTTACTTTATCCCAGTACTCGTGACAATAATAAATCAAACAATACTTTTCACTGTATCCCAATACACGTGACAATAATAAATCAAACAATACTTTTCACTGTATCCCAGTACACGTGACAATAATAAATAAAACAATACTTTTCACTGTATCCCAGTACACGTGACAATAATAAATCAAACAATGCTTTTTACTTTATCCCAGTACTCGTGACAATAATAACTCAAACAATACTTTTCACTGTATCCCAATACACGTGACAATAATAAATCAAACAATACTTTTCACTGTATCCCAGTACAGGTGACAATAATAAGTCAAACAATACTTTTCACTGTATCCCAGTACACGTGACAATAATAAATCAAACAATACTTTTCACTTTATCCCAATACACGGGACAATAATAAATCAAACAATACTTTTCACTGTATCCCAGTACGCGTGACAATAATAAATCAAACAATACTTTTCACTGTATCCCAGTACATGTGACAATCATAAATAAAACAATACTTTTCACTGTATCCCAGTACACGGGACAATAATAAATCAAACAGTACTTTTCACTGTATCCCAATACACGTGACAATAATAAATCAAACAATACTTTTCACTGTATCCCAGTACACGTGACAATAATAAATCATACAATACTTTTCACTGTAGCCCAGTACACGGGACAATAATAAATCAAACAATACTTTTCACTGTATCCCAATGCACGTGACAATCATAAATCAAACAATACTTTTCACTGTATCCCAGTACACGGGACAATAATAAATCAAACAATACTTTTCACTGTATCCCAGTACACGGAACAATAATAAATCAAACAATACTTTTCACTCTAATCCAATACACGAGACAATAATAAAGCAAATAATAATTATCACTCTATCCCAATACACGTGACAATAATAAATCAAACAATACTTTTCACTCTATTCCAATACACGTGACAATAATAAATCAAACAATATTTTCACTGTATCCCAATACACGGTACAATAATAAATCAAACAATACTTTTCACTGTATCCCAGTACACGTGACTATAATAAATCAAACAATAATTTTCACTGTATCCCAGTACACGTGACAATAATAAATCAAACAATACTTTTCACTGTATCCCAGTACACGTGACAATAATAAATCAAACAATACCTTTCACTTTATCCCAATACACGGGACAATAATAAATCAAACAATACTTTTCACTGTATCCCAGTACACGTGACAATAATAAATCAAACAATACTTTTCACTGTATCCCAATACACGGGACAATAATAAATCAAACAATACTTTTCACTGTATCCCAGTACATGTGACAATCATAAATAAAACAATACTTTTCACTGTATCCCAGTACACGGGACAATAATAAATCAAACAATACTTTTCACTGTATCCCAATACACGTGACAATAATAAATCAAACAATGCTTTTCACTGTATCCCAGTACACGTGATAATAATAAATCAAACAATACTTTTCACTGTATCCCAGTACACGTGACAATAATAAATCAAACAATACTTTTCACTGTATCCCAGTACACGTGACAATAATAAATCAAACAATACTTTTCACTGTATCCCAGTACACGTGATAATAATAAATCAAACAATACTTTTCACTGTATCCCAGTACACGTGACAATAATATATCAAACAATACTTTTCACTGTATCCCAGTACACGTGACAATAATAAATCAAACAATACTTTTCACTGTATCCCAGTACATGTGACAATAATAAATCAAACAATACTTTTCACTGTATCCCAGTACACGTGACAATAATAAATCAAACAATACTTTTCACTGTATCCCAGTACACGGGACAATAATAAATGAAACAATACTTTTCACTGTATCCCAATATACGTGACAATAATAAATCAAACAATACTTTTCACTGTATCCCAATACACGTGACAATCATAAATCAAACAATACTTTTCACTGTATCCCAGTACACGTGACAATAATAAATCAAACAATACTTTTCACTCTAATCCAATACACGTGACAATAATAAATCAAACCATACTTTTCACTGTATCACAGTACACGTGACAATAATAAATCAAACAATACTTTTCACTGTAGCCCAGTACAAGTGACAATAATAAATCAAACAATACTTTTCACTGTATCCCAGTACACGTGACAATACTAACTCAAACAATACTTTTCACTCTATGCCAATACACGTGACAATAATAAATCAAACAATACTTTTCAGTCTCTCCCAATACACGTGACAATAATAAATCAAACAATACTTTTCACTGTATCCCAGTACACGTGACAATAATAAATCAAACAATACTTTTCACTGTATCCCAGTACACGTGACAATAATAAATCAAACAATACTTTTCACTGTATCCCAGTACACGTGACAATAATAAATCAAACAATACCTTTCACTTTATCCCAATACACGGGACAATAATAAATCAAACAATACTTTTCACTGTATCCCAGTACACGTGACAATAATAAATCAAACAATACTTTTCACTGTATCCCAATACACGGGACAATAATAAATCAAACAATACTTTTCACTGTATCCCAGTACATGTGACAATCATAAATAAAACAATACTTTTCACTGTATCCCAGTACACGGGACAATAATAAATCAAACAATACTTTTCACTGTATCCCAATACACGTGACAATAATAAATCAAACAATGCTTTTCACTGTATCCCAGTACACGTGATAATAATAAATCAAACAATACTTTTCACTGTATCCCAGTACACGTGACAATAATAAATCAAACAATACTTTTCACTGTATCCCAGTACACGTGACAATAATAAATCAAACAATACTTTTCACTGTATCCCAGTACACGTGATAATAATAAATCAAACAATACTTTTCACTGTATCCCAGTACACGTGACAATAATATATCAAACAATACTTTTCACTGTATCCCAGTACACGTGACAATAATAAATCAAACAATACTTTTCACTGTATCCCAGTACATGTGACAATAATAAATCAAACAATACTTTTCACTGTATCCCAGTACACGTGACAATAATAAATCAAACAATACTTTTCACTGTATCCCAGTACACGGGACAATAATAAATGAAACAATACTTTTCACTGTATCCCAATATACGTGACAATAATAAATCAAACAATACTTTTCACTGTATCCCAATACACGTGACAATCATAAATCAAACAATACTTTTCACTGTATCCCAGTACACGTGACAATAATAAATCAAACAATACTTTTCACTCTAATCCAATACACGTGACAATAATAAATCAAACCATACTTTTCACTGTATCCCAATACACGTGACAATAATAAATCAAACAATACTTTTCACTGTATCACAGTACACGTGACAATAATAAATCATCAATACTTTTCACTGTAGCCCAGTACAAGTGACAATAATAAATCAAACAATACTTTTCACTGTATCCCAGTACACGTGACAATACTAACTCAAACAATACTTTTCACTCTATGCCAATACACGTGACAATAATAAATCAAACAATACTTTTCAGTCTCTCCCAATACACGTGACAATAATAAATCAAACAATACTTTTCACTGTATCCCAGTACACGTGACAATAATAAATCAAACAATACTTTTCACTGTATCCAAGTACACGTGACAATAATAAATCAAACAATACTTTTCACTGTAGCCCAGTACAAGTGACAATAATAAATCAAACAATACTTTTCACTGTATCCCAGTACACGTGACAATACTAACTCAAACAATACTTTTCACTCTATGCCAATACACGTGACAATAATAAATCAAACAATACTTTTCAGTCTCTCCCAATACACGTGACAATAATAAATCAAACAATACTTTTCACTGTATCCCAATACACGTGACAATAATAAATCAAACAATACTTTTCACTGTATCCCAATAAACGTGACAATAATAAATCAAACAATACTTTTCACTGTATCCCAATACACGTGACAATAATAAATCAAACAATACTTTTCACTGTATCCCAATACGCGTGACAATAATAAATCAAACAATACTTTTCACTGTATCTCAATACACGTGACAATAATAAATCAAACAATACTTTTCACTGAATCCCAGTACACGTGACAATAATAAATCAAGCAATACTTTTCACTGTATCTCAATACACGTGACAATAATAAATCAAACAATACTTTTCACTGTATCGCAGTACACGTGACAATAATAAATGAAACAATACTTTTCACTGTATCCAAGTACACGTGACAATAATAAATCAAACAATACTTTACACTGTATCCCAATACACGTGACAATAATAAATCAAACAATACTTTTCACTGAATCCCAGTACACGGGACAATAATAAATCAAACAATACTTTTCACTGTATCCCAATACACGTGACAATAATAAATCAAACAATACTTTTCACTATATCCCAGTACACGTGACAATAATAACTCAGACAATACCTTTCACTGTATCCCAGTACACGTGACAATAATAAATCAAACAATACTTTTCACTGTATCCCAATACACGTGACAATAATAAATCAAACAATACTTTTCACTGTATCCCAGTACACTTGACAATAATAAATCAAACAATACTTTTCACTGTATCCCAGTACATGTGACAATCATAAATAAAACAATACTTTTCACTGTATCCCAGTACACGTGACAATAATAAATCAAACAATGCTTTTTACTTTATCCCAGTACTCGTGACAATAATAACTCAAACAATACTTTTCACTGTATCCCAATACACGTGACAATAATAAATCAAACAATACTTTTCACTGTATCCCAGTACAGGTGACAATAATAAGTCAAACAATACTTTTCACTGTATCCCAGTACACGTGACAATAATAAATCAAACAATACTTTTCACTTTATCCCAATACACGGGACAATAATAAATCAAACAATACTTTTCACTGTATCCCAGTACGCGTGACAATAATAAATCAAACAATACTTTTCACTGTATCCCAGTACATGTCACAATCATAAATAAAACAATACTTTTCACTGTATCCCAGTACACGGGACAATAATAAATCAAACAATACTTTTCACTGTATCCCAATACACGTGACAATAATAAATCAAACAATACTTTTCACTGTATCCCAGTACATGTGACAATAATAAATCAAACAATACTTTTCACTGTATCCCAGTACACGTGACAATAATAAATCATACAATACTTTTCACTGTAGCCCAGTACACGGGACAATAATAAATCAAACAATACTTTTCACTGTATCCCAATACACGTGACAATCATAAATCAAACAATACTTTTCACTGTATCCCAGTACACGGAACAATAATAAATCAAACAATACTTTTCACTCTAATCCAATACACGAGACAATAATAAAGCAAAGAATAATTATCACTCTATCCCAATACACGTGACAATAATAAATCAAACAATACTTTTCACTCTATTCCAATACACGTGACAATAATAAATCAAACAATATTTTCACTGTATCCCAATACACGGTACAATAATAAATCAAACAATACTTTTCACTGTATCCCAGTACACGTGACTATAATAAATCAAACAATAATTTTCACTGTATCCCAGTACACGTGACAATAATAAATCAAACAATACTTTTCACTGTATCCCAGTACACGTGACAATAATAAATCAAACAATACCTTTCACTTTATCCCAATACACGGGACAATAATAAATCAAACAATTCTTTTCACTGTATCCCAGTACACGTGACAATAATAAATCAAACAATACTTTTCACTGTATCCCAATACACGGGACAATAATAAATCAAACAATACTTTTCACTGTATCCCAGTACATGTGACAATCATAAATAAAACAATACTTTTCACTGTATCCCAGTACACGGGACAATAATAAATCAAACAATACTTTTCACTGTATCCCAATACACGTGACAATAATAAATCAAACAATACTTTTCACTGTATCCCAGTACACGTGACAATAATAAATCAAACAATACTTTTCACTGTATCCCAGTACACGTGATAATAATAAATCAAACAATACTTTTCACTGTATCCCAGTACACGTGACAATAATAAATCAAACAATACTTTTCACTGTATCCCAGTACACGTGACAATAATAAATCAAACAATACTTTTCACTGTATCCCAGTACACGTGATAATAATAAATCAAACAATACTTTTCACTGTATCCCAGTACACGTGACAATAATAAATCAAACAATACTTTTCACTGTATCCCAGTACACGTGACAATAATAAATCAAAGAATACTTTTCACTGTATCCCAGTACATGTGACAATAATAAATCAAACAATACTTTTCACTGTATCCCAGTACACGTGACAATAATAAATCAAACAATACTTTTCACTGTATCCCAGTACACGGGACAATAATAAATGAAACAATACTTTTCACTGTATCCCAATACACGTGACAATCATAAATCAAACAATACTTTTCACTGTATCCCAGTACACGTGACAATAATAAATCAAACAATACTTTTCACTCTAATCCAATACACGTGACAATAATAAATCAAACAATACTTTTCACTGTATCCCAATACACGTGACAATAATAAATCAAACAATACTTTTCACTGTATCCCAGTACACGTGACAATAATAAATCAAACAATACTTTTCACTGTAGCCCAGTACAAGTGACAATAATAAATCAAACAATACTTTTCACTGTATCCCAGTACACGTGACAATAATAAATCAAACAATACTTTTCACTCTATGCCAATACACGTGACAATAATAAATCAAACAATACTTTTCAGTCTATCCCAATACACGTGACAATAATAAATCAAACAATACTTTTCACTGAATCCCAGTACCCGTGACAATAATAAATCAAACAATACTTTTCACTGTATCCCAATACACGTGAAAATAATAAATCAAACAATACTTTTCACTGCATCCCAGTACACGTGACAATAATAAATCAAACAACACTTTTCACTGTATCTCAATACACGTGACAATAATAAATCAAACAATACTTTTCACTGTATCCCAATACACGTGACAATAATAAATCAAACAATACTTTTCACTGAATCCCAGTACACGGGACAATAATAAATCAAACAATACTTTTCACTGTATCTCAATACACGTGACAATAATAAATCAAACAATACTTTTCACTGTATCCCAATACACGTGACAATAATAAATCAAACAATACTTTTCACTGAATCCCAGTACACGGGACAATAATAAATCAAACAATACTTTTCACTGTATCCCGATACACGAGACAATAATAAATCAAACAATACTTTTCACTGTATCCCAGTACACGTGACAATAATAAATGAAACAATACTTTTCACTGTATCCAAGTACACGTGACAATAATAAATCAAACAATACTTTTCACTGTATCCCAGTACACGTGACAATAATAAATCAAACAATACTTTTCACTGTATCCCAATACACGTGACAATAATAAATCAAACAATACCTTTCACTGAATCCCAGTACACGGGACAATAATAAATCAAACAATACTTTTCACTGTATCCCAATACACGTGACAATAATAAATCAAACAATACTTTTCACTGTATCCCAGTACATGTGACAATCATAAATAAAACAATACTTTTCACTGTATCCCAGTACACGTGACAATAATAAATCAAACAATGCTTTTTACATTATCCCAGTACTCGTGACAATAATAACTCAAACAATACTTTTCACTGTATCTCAATACACGTGACAATAATAAATCAAACAATACTTTTCACTGTATCCCAGTACACGTGACAATAATAAATCAAACAATACTTTTCACTCTATTCCAGTACACGTGACAATAATAAATCAAACAATATTTTCACTGTATCCCAATACACGTGACAATAATAAATCAAACAAAACTTTTCACTGTATCCCAGTACACGGGACAATAATAAATCAAACAATACTTTTCACTGTATCCCAGTACAGGTGACAATAATAAATCAAACAATACTTTTCACTGTATCCCAATACACGTGACAATAATAAATCAAACAATACTTTTCACTGTATCCCAATACACGTGACAATAATAAATCAAACTATTCTTTTCACTGTATCCCAGTACACGTGACAATAATAAATCAAACAATACTTTTCACTGTATCCCAGTACATGTGAGAATAATAAATCAAACAATACTTTTCACTGTATCCCAGTACACGTGACAATAATAAATCAAACAATACATTTCACTGTATCCCAGTATACGTGACAATAATAAATCAAACAATACTTTTCACTGTATTCCAGTACACGTGACAATAACAAATCAAACAATACTTTTCACTGTATCCCAGTACATGTGACAATAATAAATCAAACAATACTTTTCACTGTATCCCAGTACACGTGACAATAATAAATCAAACAATACTTTTCACTGTATCCCAATACACGTGACAATAATAAATCAAACAATACTTTTCACTGAATCACAGTACACGTGACAATAATATATCAAACAATACTTTTCACTGTATCCCAGTACACGGGACAATAATAAATCAAACAATAATCATCACTCCATCCCAATACACGTGACAATAATAAACCAAAAAATACTTTTCACTGTATCCCAGTACACGTGACAATAATAAATCAAACAATACTTTTCACTGTATCCCCATACATGTGACAATAATAAATCAAAGAATACTTTTCACTGTATCCCAGTACACGTGACAGTAATATATCAAACAATACTTTTCACTGTATCCCAATACATGTGACAATAATAAATCAAACAATACTTGTCACTGTATCCCAGTACATGTGACGATAAAAAATCAAACAATACTTTTCATTGTATCCCAGTACACGTGACAATAATAAATCAAACAATACTTTTCACTGTATCCCAATACACGTGACAATAATAAATCAAACAATACTTTTCACTGTATCCCAGTACACGGGACAATAATAAATCAAACAATACTTTTCACTGTGTCCCAATACACGTGACAATAATAAATCAAACAATACTTTTCACTGTATCCCAGTACACGGGACAATAATAAATCAAACAATACTTTTCACTGCATCCCAATACACGTGACAATAATAAATCAAACAATACTTTTCACTGTATCCCAATACACGTTACAATATTAAATCAAACAATACTTTTCACTGTATCCCAGTACACGTGACAATGATAAATCAAACAATACTTTTCACTCTAATCCAATACACGTGACAATAATAAATCAAACAATACTTTTCACTGTATCCCAATACATGTGACAATAATAAATCAAACAATACTTTTCACTGTATCCCAATACACGTGACAATTATAAATCAAACAATACTTTTCACTGTATCCCAATACACGTGACAATAATAAATCAAACAATACTTTTCATTGTATCCCTGTACACGTGACAATAATAAATCAAATAATACTTTTCACTGTATCCCAATACACGTGACAATAATAAATCAAACAATACTTTTCACTGTATCCCAGTACACGTGACAGTAATGAATCAAACAATACTTTTCACTGTATCCGAGTACACGTGACAATAATAAATCAAACAATACTTTTCACTGTATCCCAATAAACGTGACAATAATAAATCAAACAATACTTTTCACTGTATCCCGATACACATGACAATAATAAATCAAACAATACTTTTCACTGTATCCCAATACACGTGACAATAATAAATCAAACAATACTTTTCACTGTATCCCAATACACGTGACAATAATACATCAAACAATACTTTTCACTCTAATCCGATACTCGTGACAATAATAAATCAAACAATAATCATCACTCCATCCCAATACACGTGACAATAATAAATCAAACAATATTTTTCTCTGTATCCCAATACATGAGACAATAATAAATCAAACAATACTTTTCACTGAATCCCAGTACACGGGACAATAATAAATCAAACAATACTTTTCACTGTATCTCAATACACGTGACAATAATAAATCAAACAATACTTTTCACTGTATCCCAATACACGTGACAATAATAAATCAAACAATACTTTTCACTGAATCCCAGTACACGGGACAATAATAAATCAAACAATACTTTTCACTGTATCCCGATACACGAGACAATAATAAATCAAACAATACTTTTCACTGTATCCCAGTACACGTGACAATAATAAATGAAACAATACTTTTCACTGTATCCAAGTACACGTGACAATAATAAATCAAACAATACTTTTCACTGTATCCCAGTACACGTGACAATAATAAATCAAACAATACTTTTCACTGTATCCCAATACACGTGACAATAATAAATCAAACAATACTTTTCACTGAATCCCAGTACACGGGACAATAATAAATCAAACAATACTTTTCACTGTATCCCAATACACGTGACAATAATAAATCAAACAATACTTTTCACAATATCCCAGTACACGTGACAATAATAACTCAGACAATACTTTTCACTGTATCCCAGTACACGTGACAATAATAAATCAAACAATACTTTTCACTGTATCCCAATACACGTGACAATAATAAATCAAACAATAATTTTCACTGTATCCCAGTACACGTGACAATAATAAATCAAACAATACTTTTCACTGTATCCCAGTACATGTGACAATCATAAATAAAACAATACTTTTCACTGTATCCCAGTACACGTGACAATAATAAATCAAACAATGCTTTTTACATTATCCCAGTACTCGTGACAATAATAACTCAAACAATACTTTTCACTGTATCTCAATACACGTGACAATAATAAATCAAACAATACTTTTCACTGTATCCCAGTACACGTGACAATAATAAATCAAACAATACTTTTCACTCTATTCCAGTACACGTGACAATAATAAATCAAACAATATTTTCACTGTATCCCAATACACGTGACAATAATAAATCAAACAATACTTTTCACTGGATACCAGTACCTGTGACAATAATAAATCAAACAATACTTTTCACTGTATCCCAGTACAGGTGACAATAATAAATCAAACAATACTTTTCACTCTATTCCAGTACACGTGACAATAATAAATCAAACAGTATTTTCACTGTATCCCAATACACGTGACAATAATAAATCAAACAATAATTTTCACTGTATCCCAGTACACGTGACAATAATAAATCAAACAATGCTTTTTACATTATCCCAGTACTCGTGACAATAATAACTCAAACAATACTTTTCACTGTATCTCAATACACGTGACAATAATAACTCAAACAATACTTTTCACTGTATCCCAGTACACGTGACAATAAGAACTCAAACAATACTTTTCACTCTATCCCAATACACGTGACAATAATAAATCAAACAATACTTTTCACTGTATCCCAATACACGTGACAATAATAAATCAAACTATTCTTTTCACTGTATCCCAGTACACGTGACAATAATAAATCAAACAATACTTTTCACTGTATCCCAGTACATGTGAGAATAATAAATCAAACAATACTTTTCACTGTATCCCAGTACACGTGACAATAATAAATCAAACAATACATTTCACTGTATCCCAGTATACGTGACAATAATAAATCAAACAATACTTTTCACTGTATTCCAGTACACGTGACAATAACAAATCAAACAATACTTTTCACTGTATCCCAGTACATGTGACAATAATAAATCAAACAATACTTTTCACTGTATCCCAGTACACGTGACAATAATAAATCAAACAATACTTTTCACTGTATCCCAATACACGTGACAATAATAAATCAAACAATACTTTTCACTGAATCACAGTACACGTGACAATAATATATCAAACAATACTTTTCACTGTATCCCAGTACACGGGACAATAATAAATCAAACAATAATCATCACTCCATCCCAATACACGTGACAGTAATAAACCAAAAAATACTTTTCACTTTATCCCAGTACACGTGACAATAATAAATCAAACAATACTTTTCACTGTATCCCCATACATGTGACAATAATAAATCAAAGAATACTTTTCACTGTATCCCAGTACACGTGACAGTAATAAATCAAACAATACTTTTCACTGTATCCCAATACATGTGACAATAATAAATCAAACAATACTTTTCACTGTATCCCAGTACATGTGACGATAAAAAATCAAACAATACTTTTCATTGTATCCCAGTACACGTGACAATAATAAATCAAACAATACTTTTCACTTTATCCCAATACACGTGACAATAATAAATCAAACAATACTTTTCACTGTATCCCAGTACACGGGACAATAATAAATCAAACAATACTTTTCACTGTATCCCAATACACGTGACAATAATGAATCAAACAATACTTTTCAATGTATCCCAGTACACGTGACAACAATAAATCAAACAATACTTTTCACTGTATCCCAGTACACGTGACAATAATAAATCAAACAATACTGTTCACTGTATCCCAGTACACGGGACAATAATAAATCAAACAATACTTTTCACTGCATCCCAATACACGTGACAATAATGAATCAAACAATACTTTTCACTGTATCCCAGTACACGTGACAGTAATAAATCAAACAATACTTTTCACTATATCCCAGTACACGTGACAATAATAAATTCAACAATACTTTTCACTGTATCCCAATACACGTTACAATATTAAATCAAACAATACTTTTCACTGTATCCCAGTACACGTGACAATGATAAATCAAACAATACTTTTCACTCTAATCCAATACACGTGACAATAATAAAGCAAAGAATATTTTTCTCTGTATCCCAATACATGAGACAATAATAAATCAAACAATACTTTTCACTGTATCCCAGTACACGTGACAATAATAAACCAAAAAACACTTTTCACTGTATCCCAGTACACGTGACAATAATAAATCAAACAATACTTTTCACTGTATCCCCATACATGTGACAATAATAAATCAAACAATACTTTTCACTGTATCCCAGTACACGTGACAGTAATAAATCAAAAAATACTTTTCACTGTGTCCCAATACATGTGACAATAATAAATCAAACAATACTTTTCACTGTATCCCAGTACATGTGACGATAAAAAATCAAACAATACTTTTCATTGTATCCCAGTACACGTGACAATAATAAATCAAACAATACTTTTCACTGTATCCCAATACACGTGACAACAATAAATCAAACAATACATTTCACTGTATCCCAGTACACGTGACAATAATAAATCAAACAATACTTTTCACTGTATCCCAGTACACGGGACAATAATAAATCAAACAATACTTTTCACTGTATCCCAATACACGTGACAATAATGAATCAAACAATACTTTTCACTGTATCCCAATACACGTGACAGTAATAAATCAAACAATACTTTTCACTATATCCCAGTACACGTGACAATAATAAATTCAACAATACTTTTCACTGCATCCCAACACACGTTACAATAATAAATCAAACAATACTTTTCACTGTATCCCAATACACGGGACAATAATAAATCAAACAATACTTTTCACTGTATCCCAATACACGTGACAATAATAAATCAAACAATACTTTTCACTGTATCCCAATACACGTGACAATCATAAATCAAAAAATACTTTTCACTGTATCCCTGTACACGTGACAATAATAAATCAAACAATACTTTTCACTGTATCCCAGTACACGTGACGATAATAAATCAAACAATACTTTTCACTATATCCCAGTACACGTGACAATAATAAATCAAACTATTCTTTTCACTGTATCCCAGTACACGTGACAATAATAAATCAAACAATACTTTTCACTGTATCCCAATACATGTGACAATAATAAATCAAACAATACTTTTCACTGTATCCCAATACACGTGACAATAATAAATCAAACAATACTTTTCACTTTATCCCAATACACGTGACAATAATAAATCAAACAATACTTTTCATTGTATCCCTGTACACGTGACAATAATAAATCAAATAATACTTTTCACTGTATCCCAATACACGTGACAATAATAAATCAAACAATACTTTTCACTGTATCCGAGTACACGTGACAATAATAAATCAAACAATACTTTTCACTGTATCCCAGTACATGTGACAATAATAAATCAAACAATACTTTTCATTGTATCCCAGTACACGTGACAATAATACATCAAACAATACTTTTCACTCTAATCCGATACTCGTGACAATAATAAATCAAACAATAATCATCACTCCATCCCAATACACGTGACAATAATATATCAAACAATATTTTTCTCTGTATCCCAATACATGAGACAATAATAAATCAAACAATACTTTTCACTGTATCCCAGTACACGTGACAATAATAAATCAAACAATACTTTTCACTGTATCCCCATACATGTGACAATAATAAATCAAACAATACTTTTCACTGTATCCCAGTACACGTGACAGTAATAAATCAAAAAATACTTTTCACTGTGTCCCAATACATGTGACAATAATAAATCAAACAATACTTTTCACTGTATCCCAGTACATGTGACGATAAAAAATCAAACAATACTTTTCATTGTATCCCAGTACACGTGACAATAATAAATCAAACAATACTTTTCACTGTATCCCAATACACGTGACAATAATAAATCAAACAATACTTTTCACTGTATCCCAGTACACGTGACAACAATAAATCAAACAATACATTTCACTGTATCCCAGTACACGTGACAATAATAAATCAAACAATACTTTTCACTGTATCCCAGTACACGTGACAATAATGAATCAAACAATACTTTTCACTGTATCCCAGTACACGTGACAGTAATAAATCAAACAATACTTTTCACTGTATCCCAGTACACGGGACAATAATAAATCAAACAATACTTTTCACTGTATCCCAATACACGTGACAATAATGAATCAAACAATACTTTTCACTGTATCCCAGTACACGGGACAATAATAAATCAAACAATACTTTTCACTGTATCCCAATACACGTGACAATAATGAATCAAACAATACTTTTCACTGTATCCCAGTACACGTGACAGTAATAAATCAAACAATAGTTTTCACTATATCCCAGTACACGTGACAATAATAAATTCAACAATACTTTTCACTGCATCCCAACACACGTTACAATAATAACTCAAACAATACTTTTCACTGTATCCCAATACACGGGACAATAATAAATCAAACAATACTTTTCACTGTATCCCAATACATGTGACAATAATAAATCAAACAATACTTTTCACTGTATCCCAATACACGTGACAATCATAAATCAAAAAATACTTTTCGCTGTATCCCTGTACACGTGACAATAATAAATGAAACAATACTTTTCACTGTATCCCAGTACACGTGACGATAATAAATCAAACAATACTTTTCTCTATATCCCAGTACACGTGACAATAATAAATCAAACTATTCTTTTCACTGTATCCCAGTACACGTGACAATAATAAATCAAACAATACTTTTCACTGTGTCCCAGTACATGTGACAATAATAAATCAAACAATACTTTTCACTGTATCCCAGTACACGTGACAATAATAAATCAAACAATACTTTTCACTGTATCCCAATACACGTGACAATAATAAATCAAACAATACTTTTCACTGAATCCCAATACACGGGACAATAATAAATCAAACAATACTTTTCACTGTATCCCAATACACGTGACAATAATAAATCAAACAATACTTTTCACTGTATCCCAATACACATGACAATCATAAATCAAACAATACTTTTCACTGTATCCCTGTACACGTGACAATAATAAATGAAACAATACATTTCACTGTATCCCAGTACACGTGACAATAATAAATCAAACAATACTTTTCACTGTATCCCAGTACATGTGACAATCATAAATAAAACAATACTTTTCACTGTATCCCAGTACACGTGACAATAATAAATCAAACAATGCTTTTTACTTTATCCCAGTACTCGTGACAATAATAACTCAAACAATACTTTTCACTGTATCCCAATACACGTGACAATAATAATTCAAACAATACTTTTCACTGTATCCCAGTACAGGTGACAATAATAAGTCAAACAATACTTTTCACTGTATCCCAATACACGTGACAATCATAAATCAAACAGTACTTTTCACTGTATCCTAGTACAGGTGACAATTATAAATCAAACAATACTTTTCACTGTATCCCAATACACGTGACAATAATAACTCAAACAATACTTTTCACTCTATCCCAATACACGTGACAATAATAAATCAAACAATACTTTTCACTGGATAGCAGTACCTGTGACAATAATAAATGAAACAATACTTTTCACTGTATCCCAATACACGTGACAATAATAAATCAAACAATACTTTTCACTGTATCCCAGTACACGTGACAATAATAAATCAAACAATACTTTTCACTGTATCCCAGTACATGTGACAATAATAAATCAAACAATACTTTTCACTGTATCCCAGTACACGTGACAATAATAAATCAAACAATACTTTTCACTGTATCCCAATACACGTGACAATAATAAATCAAACTTTTCTTTTCACTGTATCCCAGTACACGTGACAATAATTAATCAAACAATACTTTTCACTGTATCCCAATACACGTGACAATAATAAATCAAACAATACTTTTCACTGTATCCCAGTACATGTGACAATAATAAATCAAACAATACATTTCACTGTATCCCAGTGCACGGGACAATAATAAATCAAACAATACTTTTCACTGTATCCCAATACACGTGACAATAATGAATCAAACAATACTTTTCACTGTATCCCAGTACACGTGACAACAATAAATCAAACAATACTTTTCACTGTATCCCAGTACACGGGACAATAATAAATCAAACAATACTTTTCACTGTATCCCAATACACGTTACAATAATAAATCAAACAATACTTTTCACTGTATCCCAGTACACGTGACAATGATAAATCAAACAATACTTTTCACTCTAATCCAATACACGTGACAATAATAAATCAAACAATACTTTTCACTGTATCCCAATATACGTGACAATAATAAATCAAACAATACTTTTCATTGTATCCCAGTACACGTGACAATAATAAATCAAATAATACTTTTCACTGTATCCCAATACATGTGACAATAATAAATCAAACAATACTTTTCACTGTATCCCAATACAAGTGACAATAATAAATCAAACAATACTTTTCATTGTATCACAGTACACGTGACAATAATAAATCAAATAATACTTTTCACTTTATCCCAGTACACGTGACAATAATAAATCAAACAATACTTTTCACTGTATCCCAATAAACGTGACAATAATACATCAAACAATACTTTTCACTGTATCCCAATGCACGTGACAATAATAAATCAAACAATACTTTTCACTGTATCCCAATACACGTGACAATAATAAATCAAACAATACTTTTCACTGTATCCAAATACACGTGACAATAATAGATCAAACAATACTTTTCACTGTATCCCAATACATGTGACAATAATAAATCAAACAATACTTTTCACTGTATCCCAATACACGTGACAATAATAAATCAAACAATACTTTTCACTGTATCCCAATACACGTGACAATAATAAATCAAACAATACTTTTCACTGTATCCCAATGCACGTGACAATAATAAATCAAACAATACTTTTCACTGTATCCCAATACACGTGACAATAATAAATCAAACAATACTTTTCACTGTATCCAAATACACGTGACAATAATAAATCAAACAATACTTTTCACTGTATCCCAGTACACGTGACAATGATAAATCAAACAATACTTTTCACTCTAATCCAATACACGTGACAATAATAAATCAAACAATACTTTTCATTGTATCCCAGTACACGTGACAATAATAAATCAAATAATACTTTTCACTGTATCCCAATACACGTGACAATAATAAATCAAACAATACTTTTCACTGTATCCCAGTACACGTGACAATGATAAATCAAACAATACTTTTCACTCTAATCCAATACACGTGACAATAATAAATCAAACAATACTTTTCATTGTATCCCAGTACACGTGACAATAATAAATCAAATAATACTTTTCACTGTATCCCAATACATGTGACAATAATAAATCAAACAATACTTTTCACTGTATCCCAATACAAGTGACAATAATAAATCAAACAATACTTTTCATTGTATCACAGTACACGTGACAATAATAAATCAAATAATACTTTTCACTTTATCCCAGTACACGTGACAATAATACATCAAACAATACTTTTCACTGTATCCCAATGCACGTGACAATAATAAATCAAACAATACTTTTCACTGTATCCCAATACACGTGACAATAATAAATCAAACAATACTTTTCACTGTATCCAAATACACGTGACAATAATAAATCAAACAATACTTTTCACTGTATCCCAATACATGTGACAATAATAAATCAAACAATACTTTTCACTGTATCCCAATACACGTGACAATAATAAATCAAACAATACTTTTCACTGTATCCCAATACACGTGACAATAATAAATCAAACAATACTTTTCACTGTATCCCAATGCACGTGACAATAATAAATCAAACAATACTTTTCACTGTATCCCAATACACGTGACAATAATAAATCAAACAATACTTTTCACTGTATCCAAATACACGTGACAATAATAAATCAAACAATACTTTTCACTGTATCCCAATACATGTGACAATAATAAATCAAACAATACTTTTCACTGTATCCCAATACACGTGACAATAATAAATCAAACAATACTTTTCACTGTATCCCAATACACGTGACAATAATAAATCAAACAATACTTTTCACTGTATCCCAATACACGTGACAATAATAAATCAAACAATACTTTTCACTGTATCCAAATACACGTGACAACAATAAATCAAACAATACTTTTCACTGTATCCCAGTACACGTGACAATAATAAATCAAACAATACTTTTCACTGTATCCCAATACACGTGACAATAATAAATCAAACAATACTTTTCACTGAATCCCAGTACACGGGACAATAATAAATCAAACAATACTTTTCACTGTATCCCAATACACGTGACAATAATAAATCAAACAATACTTTTCACTGTATCCCAATGCACGTGACAATCATAAATCAAAAAATACTTTTCACTGTATCCCTGTACACGTGACAATAATAAATGAAACAATACATTTCACTGTATCCCAGTACACGTGACGATAATAAATCAAACAATACTTTTCACTATATCCCAGTACACGTGACAATAATAAATCAAACTATTCTTTTCACTGTATCCCAGTACACGTGACAATAATAAATCAAACAATACTTTTCACTGTATCCCAGTACACGTGACAATAATAAATCAAACAATACTTTTCACTGTGTCCCAGTACATGTGACAATAATAAATCAAACAATACTTTTCACTGTATCCCAGTACATGTGACGATAATAAATCAAACAATACTTTTCACTGTATCCCAGTACACGTGACAATAATAAATCAAACAATACTTTTCACTGTATCCCAGTACACGTGACAATAATAAATCAAACAATACTTTTCACTGTATCCCAGTACACGTGACAAAAATAAATCAAACAATACTTTTCACTGTATCCCAGTACACGTGACAAAAATAAATCAAACAATACTTTTCACTGTATCCCAATACACGTGACAAAAATAAATCAAACAATACTTTTCACTGTATCCCAATACACGTGACAATAATAAATGAAACAATACTTTTCACTGTATCCCAGTACACGTGACAATAATAAATCAAACAATACTTTTCACTGTATCCCAATACACGTGACAATAATAAATCAAACAATACTTTTCACTGAATCCCAATACACGGGACAATAATAAATCAAACAATACTTTTCACTGTATCCCAATACACGTGACAATAATAAATCAAACAATACTTTTCACTGTATCCCAGTACATGTGACAATAATCAATCAAACAATACATTTCACTGTATCCCAGTGCACGGGACAATAATAAATCAAACAATACTTTTCACTGTATCCCAATACACGTGACAATAATGAATCAAACAATACTTTTCACTGTATCCCAGTACACGTGACGGTAATAAATCAAACAATACTTTTCACTGTATCCCAGTACACGTGACAATAATAAATTCAAGAATACTTTTCACTGCATCCCAACACACGTTACAATAATAAATCAAACAATACTTTTCACTGTATCCCAATACACGTTACAATAATAAATCAAACAATACTTTTCACTGTATCCCAGTACACGTGACAATGATAAATCAAACAATACTTTTCACTCTAATCCAATACACGTGACAATAATAAATCAAACAATACTTTTCACTGTATCCCAATACACGTGACAATAATAAATCAAACAATACTTTTCACTGTATCCCAGTACACGTGACAATAATAAATCAAATAATACTTTTCACTGTATCCCAATACATGTGACAATAATAAAGCAAACAATACTTTTCACTGTATCCCAGTACACGTGACAATAATAAATCAAATAATACTTTTCACTGTATCCCAATACATGTGACAATAATAAATCAAACAATACTTTTCATTGTATCCCAGTACACGTGACAATAATAAATCAAATAATACTTTTCACTGTATCCCAATACATGTGACAATAATAAAGCAAACAATACTTTTCACTGTATCCCAATACAAGTGACAATAATAAATCAAATAATACTTTTCATTGTATCTCAGTACACGTGACAATAATAAATCAAATAATACTTTTCACTTTATCCCAGTACACGTGACAATAATAAATTAAACAAAACTTTTCACTGTATCCCAGTACACGTGACAATAATAAATGAAACAATACTTTTCACTGTATCCCAGTACACGGGACAATAATAAATCAAACAATACTTTTCACTGTATCCCAATAAACGTGACAATAATACATCAAACAATACTTTTCACTGTATCCCAATACACGTGACAATAATAAATCAAACAATACTTTTCACTGTATCCCAATACACGTGACAATAATAAATCAAACAATACTTTTCACTGTATCCAAATACACGTGACAATAATAAATCAAACAATACTTTTCACTGTATCCCAGTACACGTGACAATAATAAATCAAACAATACTTTTCACTGTATCCCAATACACGTGACAATAATAAATCAAACAATACTTTTCACTGAATCCCAGTACACGGGACAATAATAAATCAAACAATACTTTTCACTGTATCCCAATACACGTGACAATAATAAATCAAACAATACTTTTCACTGTATCCCAATACACGTGACAATCATAAATCAAAAAATACTTTTCACTGTATCCCTGTACACGTGACAATAATAAATGAAACAATACTTTTCACTGTATCCCAGTACACGTGACGATAATAAATCAAACAATACTTTTCACTATATCCCAGTACACGTGACAATAATAAATCAAACTATTCTTTTCACTGTATCCCAGTACACGTGACAATAATAAATCAAACAATACTTTTCACTGTATCCCAGTACACGTGACAATAATAAATCAAACAATACTTTTCACTGTGTCCCAGTACATGTGACAATAATAAATCAAACAATACTTTTCACTGTATCCCAGTACATGTGACGATAATAAATCAAACAATACTTTTCACTGTATCCCAGTACACGTGACGATAATAAATCAAACAATACTTTTCTCTGTATCCCAATACATGTGACAATAAAAAATCAAACAATACTTTTCACTGTATCCCAATAAACGTGACAATAATAAATCAAATAATACTTTTCACTGTATCCCAGTAGATGTGACAATAATAAATTCAACAATACTTTTCACTGCATCCCAACACACGTTACACTAATAAATCAAACAATACTTTTCACTGTATCCAAGTACACGTGACAGTAATAAATCAAACAATACTTTTGACTCTAATCCAATACACGTGACAATAATAAATCAAACAATAATTATCACTCCAACCCAATACACGTGACAATAATAAATCAAACAATATTTTTCTCTGTATCCCAATACATGAGACAATAATAAATCAAACAATAATTGTCACTGTATCCCAGTACACGTGACAATGATAAATCAAACAATACTTTTCACTCTAATCCAATACACGTGACAATAATAAATCAAACAATACTTTTCTCTGTATCCCAATACATGTGACAATAATAAATCAAACAATAATTATCACTCCATCCCAATACACGTGACAATAATAAATCAAACAATACTTTTCTCTGTATCCCAATACATGTGACAATAATAAATCAAACAATACTTTTCACTGTATCCCAGTACACGTGACAATAATAAATCAAACAATACTTTTCACTGTATCCCAATGCATGTGACAATAATAAATCAAACAATACTTTTCACTGTATCCCAGTACATGTGACAATAATAAATCAAACAATACTTTTCACTGTATCCCAATACACGTGACAATAATAAATCAAACAATACTTTTCACTGTATCCCAATGCATGTGACAATAATAAATCAAACAATACTTTTCACTGTATCCCAGTACATGTGACAATAATAAATCAAACAATACTTTTCACTGTATCCCAATACACCTGACAATAATAAATCAAACAATACTTTTCACTGAATCCCAGTACACGGGACAATAATAAATCAAACAATACTTTTCACTGTATCCCAATACACGTGACAATAATAAATCAAACAATAATTTTCACTGTATCCCAGTAGACGTGACAATAATAAATCAAACAATACTTTTCACTGTATCCCAGTACACGGGACAATAATAAATCAAACAATACTTTTCACTGTATCCCAGTACACGGGACAATAATAAATCAAACAATACTTTTCACTGTATCCCAGTACACGTGACAATAATAAATCAAACAATACTTTTCACTCTATCCCAGTACATGTGACAAAAATAAATCAAACAATACTTTTCACTGTATCCCAGTACACGTGACAATAATAAATCAAACAATACTTTTCACTGTATCCCAATAGACGTGACAATAATAAATCAAACAATACTTTTCACTGTATCCCAGTACACGTGACAATAATAATTCAAACAATACTTTTCACTGTATCCCAGTACATGTGACAAAAATAAATCAAACAATACTTTTCACTGTATCTCAGTACACGTGACAAAAATAAATCAAACAATACTTTTGAGTGTATCCCAGTACATGTGACAATAATAAATCAAACAATACTTTTCACTGTATCCAAGTACATGTGACAATAATAAATCAAACAATACTTTTCACTGTATCCCAGTACACGTGACAATAATGAATCAAACAATACTTTTCACTGTATCCCAGTACATGTGACAATAATAAATCAAACAATACTTTTCACTTTATCCCAGTACACGTGACAATAATAAATCAAACAATACTTTTCACTGTATCTCAGTACACGTGACAAAAATAAATCAAACAATACTTTTCACTGTATCCCAATACACGTGACAATAATAAATCAAACAATACTTTTCAGTCTATCCCAATACACGTGACAATAATAATTCAAACAATACTTTTCACTGAATCACAGTACACGTGACAATAATATATCAAACAATACTTTTCACTGTATACCAGTACACGGGACAATAATAAATCAAACAATACTTTTCACTGTATCCAATACACGTGACAATCATAAATCAAACAATACTTTTCACTGTATCCCAGTACACGTGACAATAATAAATCAAACAATACTTTTCACTGTATCCCAGTACACGTGACAATAATAAATCAAACAATATTTTTGACTCTAATCCAATACACGTGACAATAATAAATCAAACAATAGTTTTCACTCTATCCCAATACACGTGACAATAATAAATCAAACAATACTTTTCACTGTATCCCAGTACACGTGACAATAATAAATCAAACAATACTTTTCACTGTATCCCAGTACACGTGACAATAATAAATCAAACAATATTTTTGACTCTAATCCAATACACGTGACAATAATAAATCAAACAGTACTTTTCACTCTATCCCAATACACGTGACAAAAATAAATCAAACAATACTTTTCACTGTATCCCAATACACGTCACAATAATAAATCAAACAATACTTTTCAGTCTATCCCAATACACGTGACAATAATAAATCAAACAATACTTTTGACTCTAATCCAATACACGTGACAATAATAAATCAAACAATACTTTTCACTGAATCACAGTACACGTGACAATAATATATCAAACAATACTTTTCACTGTATCCCAGTACACGGGACAATAATAAATCAAACAATACTTTTCACTGTATTCCAGTACACGTGACAATCATAAATCAACCAATACTTTTCACTGTATCCCAGTACACGTGACAATAATAAATCAAACAATACTTTTCTCTGTATCCCAATACATGTGACAATAATAAATCAAACAATACTTTTCACTGTATCCCACTACATGTGACAAAAATAAATCAAACAATACTTTTCACTGTATCTCAGTACACGTGACAAAAATAAATCAAACAATACTTTTCAGTGTATCCCAGTACATGTGACAATAATAAATCAAAAAATACTTTTCACTGTATCCAAGTACATTTGACAATAATAAATCAAACAATACATTTCAGTGTATCCCAGTACATGTGACAATAATAAATCAAACAATACTTTTCACTGTATCCAAGTACATGTGACAATAATAAATCAAACAATACTTTTCACTGTATCCCAATAAACGTGACAATAATAAATCAAACAATACTTTTCACTGTATCCCAGTCGACGTGACAATAACAAATGAAACAATACTTTTCACTTTATCCCAGTACACGTGACAATAATAAATCAAACAATACTTTTCACTGTATCCCAGTACACGTGCCAATAATAAATCAAACAATACTTTTCACGGTATCCCAGTACACGTGACAATAATAAATTCAACAATAATTTTCACTGCATCCCAACACACGTTATAATAATAAATCAAACAATACTTTTCACTGTATCCCAATACACGTGACAATAATAAATCAAACAATACTTTTCACTGTATCCCAGTAAACGGGACAATAATAAATCAAACAATACTTTTCACTGTATCCCAATACACGTGACAGTAATAAATCAAACAATACTTTTCACAGTATCCCAATACACGTGACAATAATAAATCAACAATACTTTTCACTGTATCCCAGTACACGGGACAATAATAAATCAAACAATACTTTTCACTGTATCCCAACACACGTGACAATAATAAATCAAACAATACTTTTCACTGTATCCCAGTACACCTGACAATAATAAATCAAACAATACTTTTCACTGTATCCCAGTAAACGGGACAATAATAAATCAAACAATACTTTTCACTGTATCCCAATACACGTGACAGTAATAAATCAAACAATACTTTTCACAGTATCCCAATACACGTGACAGTAATAAATCAACAATACTTTTCACTGTATCCCAGTACACGGGACAATAATAAATCAAACAATACTTTTCACTGTATCCCAATACACGTGACAATAATAAATCAAACAATACTTTTCACTGTATCCCAGTACACATGACAATAATAAATCAAACAATACTTTTCACTGTATCCCAGTAAACGGGACAATAATAAATCAAACAATACTTTTCACTGTATCCCAATACACGTGACAGTAATAAATCAAACAATACTTTTCACAGTATCCCAATACACGTGACAATAATAAATCAACAATACTTTTCACTGTATCCCAGTACACGGGACAATAATAAATCAAACAATACTTTTCACTGTATCCCAATACACGTGACAATAATAAATCAAACAATACTTTTCACTGTATCCCAGTACACCTGACAATAATAAATCAAACAATACTTTTCACTGTATCCCAATACACGTGACAATAATAAATCAAACAATACTTTTCACTGTATCCCAGTACACGTGACAATAATGAATCAAACAATACTTTTCACTGTATCCCAGTACACGTGACAATAATAAATCAAACAATACTTTTCACTGTATCCCAATAAACGTGACAATAATAAATCAAACAATACTTTTCACAGTATCCCAACACACGTTACAATAATAAATCAAACAATACTTTTCACTGTATCGCAACACACGTGACAATAATAAATCAAACAATACTTTTCCCTGTATCCCAGTACACGTGACAATAATAAATCAAACAATACTTTTCACTACTTTTCACTGTATCCCAGTACACGTGACAATAATAAATCAAACAATACTTTTCACTGTATCCCAGTACACGTGACAATAATGAATCAAACAATACTTTTCACTGTATCCGAGTACACGTGACAATAATAAATCAAACAATACTTTTCACTGTATCCCAATAAACGTGACAATAATAAATCAAACAATACTTTTCACTGTATCCCAGTAGACGTGACAATAATAAATCAAACAATACTTTTCATTTATCCCAATACACGTGACAATAACAAATCAAACAATACTTTTCACTGTATCCAAGCACACGTGAGAATAATAAATCAAACAATACTTTTCACTGTATCCCAGTACACGTGACCATAATAAATCAAACAATACTTTTCACTATATCCCAGTCCACGTGACAATAATAAATCAAACAATACTTTTCACTGTATTACAGTACACGTGACAATAATAAATCAAACAATACTTTTCACTGTATCCCAGTACATGTGACAATAATAAATTAAACAATACTTTTCACTGTATCCCAGTACACGTGACAATAATAAATGAAACAATACTTTTCATTGTATCCCAGTACACGTGACAATAATAAATCAAACAATACTTTTCACTGTATCCCAATACACGTGACAATAATAAATCAAACAATACTTTTCACTGAATCCCAGTACACGGGACAATAATAAATCAAACAATACTTTTCACTGTATCCCAATACACGTGACAATAATAAATCAAACAATACTTTTCACTGTATCCCTGTACACGTGAGAACAATAAATGAAACAATACTTTTCACTGTATCCCAGTACACGTGACAATAATAAATGAAACAATACTTTTCACTATATCCCAGTACACGTGACAATAATAAATCAAACAATACTATTCACTGTATCCCAGTAAATGTGACAATAATAAATCAAACAATACGTTTCACTGTATCCCAGTACACGTGACGATAATAAATCAAACAATACTTTTCACTGTATCCCAGTACACGTGACAATAATAAATCAAACAATACTTTTCACTCTATCCCAGTACACGTGAGAAAAATATATCAAACAATACTTTTCACTGTATCCCAGTACACGTGACAAAAATAAATCAAACAATACTTTTCACTGTATCCCAGTACATGTGACAATAATAAATCAAACAATACTTTTCACTGTATCTCAGTACACGTGACAAAAATAAATCAAACAATACTTTTCAGTGTATCCCAGTACATGTGACAATAATAAATCAAACAATACTTTTCACTGTATCCAAGTACATGTGACAATAATAAATCAAACAATACTTTTCACTGTATCCCAGTACACGTGACAAAAATAAATCAAACAATACTTTTCACTGTATCCCAGTACACGTGGCAAAAATAAATCAAACAATACTTTTCACTGTATCCCAGTACATCTGACAATAATAAATCAAACAATACTTTTCATTGTAACCCAGTACATGTGATAAAAATAAACCAAAGAATACTTTTCACTGTATCCCAATAAACGTGACAATAATAAATCAAACAATACTTTTCACTCTATCCCAATACACGTGACAATAATAAATCAAACAATACTTTTCAGTGTATCCCAGTACACGTGACAATAATAAATCAAACAATACTTTTCACTGTATCCCAGTACACGTGACAATAATAAATCAAACAATACTTTTCACTGTATCCCAGTACACGTGACAAAAATAAATCAAACAATACTTTTCACTGTATCCCAGTACATGTGACAATAATAAATCAAACAATACTTTTCACTGTATCTCAGTACACGTGACAATAATAAATCAAACAATACTTTTCACTGTATCCCAATACACGTGACAATAATAAATCAAACAATACTTTTCACTGTATCCAAATACACGTGACAATAATAAATCAAACAATACTTTTCACTGTATCCCAGTACACGTGACAATAATAAATCAAACAATACTTTTCACTGTATCCCAATACACGTGACAATAATAAATCAAACAATACTTTTCACTGAATCCCAGTACACGGGACAATAATAAATCAAACAATACTTTTCACTGTATCCCAATACACGTGACAATAATAAATCAAACAATACTTTTCACTGTATCCCAATACACGTGACAATCATAAATCAAAAAATACTTTTCACTGTATCCCTGTACACGTGACAATAATAAATGAAACAATACTTTTCACTGTATCCCAGTACACGTGACGATAATAAATCAAACAATACTTTTCACTATATCCCAGTACACGTGACAATAATAAATCAAACTATTCTTTTCACTGTATCCCAGTACACGTGACAATAATAAATCAAACAATACTTTTCACTGTATCCCAGTACACGTGACAATAATAAATCAAACAATACTTTTCACTGTGTCCCAGTACATGTGACAATAATAAATCAAACAATACTTTTCACTGTATCCCAGTACATGTGACGATAATAAATCAAACAATACTTTTCACTGTATCCCAGTACACGTGACAATAATAAATCAAACAATACTTTTCACTGTATCCCAGTACACGTGACAATAATAAATCAAACAATACTTTTCACTGTATCAAAGTACACGTGACAATAATAAATCAAACAATACTTTTCACTGTATCCCAATACACGTGACAATAATAAATCCAACAATACTTTTCTCTGTATCCCAATACATGTGACAATAAAAAATCAAACAATACTTTTCACTGTATCCCAATAAACGTGACAATAATAAATCAAATAATACTTTTCACTGTATCCCAGTAGATGTGACAATAATAAATTCAACAATACTTTTCACTGCATCCCAACACACGTTACACTAATAAATCAAACAATACTTTTCACTGTATCCAAGTACACGTGACAGTAATAAATCAAACAATACTTTTGACTCTAATCCAATACACGTGACAATAATAAATCAAACAATAATTATCACTCCAACCCAATACACGTGAGAATAATAAATCAAACAATATTTTTCTCTGTATCCCAATACATGAGACAATAATAAATCAAACAATAATTGTCACTGTATCCCAGTACACGTGACAATGATAAATCAAACAATACTTTTCACTCTAATCCAATACACGTGACAATAATAAATCAAACAATACTTTTCTCTGTATCCCAATACATGTGACAATAATAAATCAAACAATAATTATCACTCCATCCCAATACACGTGACAATAATAAATCAAACAATACTTTTCTCTGTATCCCAATACATGTGACAATAATAAATCAAACAATACTTTTGACTGTATGCCAGTACACGTGACAATAATAAATCAAACAATACTTTTCACTGTATCCCAATGCATGTGACAATAATAAATCAAACAATACTTTTCACTGTATCCCAGTACATGTGACAATAATAAATCAAACAATACTTTTCACTGTATCCCAATACACGTGACAATAATAAATCAAACAATACTTTTCACTGTATCCCAATGCATGTGACAATAATAAATCAAACAATACTTTTCACTGTATCCCAGTACATGTGACAATAATAAATCAAACAATACTTTTCACTGTATCCCAATACACCTGACAATAATAAATCAAACAATACTTTTCACTGAATCCCAGTACACGGGACAATAATAAATCAAACAATACTTTTCACTGTATCCCAATACACGTGACAATAATAAATCAAACAATAATTTTCACTGTATCCCAGTAGACGTGACAATAATAAATCAAACAATACTTTTCACTGTATCCCAGTACACGGGACAATAATAAATCAAACAATACTTTTCACTGTATCCCAGTACACGGGACAATAATAAATCAAACAATACTTTTCACTGTATCCCAGTACACGTGACAATAATAAATCAAACAATACTTTTCACTCTATCCCAGTACATGTGACAAAAATAAATCAAACAATACTTTTCACTGTATCCCAGTACACGTGACAATAATAAATCAAACAATACTTTTCACTGTATCCCAATAGACGTGACAATAATAAATCAAACAATACTTTTCACTGTATCCCAGTACACGTGACAATAATAAGTCAAACAATACTTTTCACTGTATCCCAGTACATGTGTCAAAAATAAATCAAACAATACTTTTCACTGTATCTCAGTACACGTGACAAAAATAAATCAAACAATACTTTTGAGTGTATCCCAGTACATGTGACAATAATAAATCAAACAATACTTTTCACTGTATCCAAGTACATGTGACAATAATAAATCAAACAATACTTTTCACTGTATCCCAGTACACGTGACAATAATGAATCAAACAATACTTTTCACTGTATCCCAGTCGACGTGACAATAATAAATCAAACAATACTTTTCACTTTATCCCAGTACACGTGACAATAATAAATCAAACAATACTTTTCACTGTATCTCAGTACACGTGACAAAAATAAATCAAACAATACTTTTCACTGTATCCCAATACACGTGACAATAATAAATCAAACAATACTTTTCAGTCTATCCCAATACACGTGACAATAATAATTCAAACAATACTTTTCACTGAATCACAGTACACGTGACAATAATATATCAAACAATACTTTTCACTGTATACCAGTACACGGGACAATAATAAATCAAACAATACTTTTCACTGTATCCAATACACGTGACAATCATAAATCAAACAATACTTTTCACTGTATCCCAGTACACGTGACAATAATAAATCAAACAATACTTTTCACTGTATCCCAGTACACGTGACAATAATAAATCAAACAATATTTTTGACTCTAATCCAATACACGTGACAATAATAAATCAAACAATAGTTTTCACTCTATCCCAATACACGTGACAATAATAAATCAAACAATACTTTTCACTGTATCTCAGTACACGTGACAAAAATAAATCAAACAATACTTTTCACTGTATCCCAATACACGTCACAATAATAAATCAAACAATACTTTTCAGTCTATCCCAATACACGTGACAATAATAAATCAAACAATACTTTTGACTCTAATCCAATACACGTGACAATAATAAATCAAACAATACTTTTCACTGAATCACAGTACACGTGACAATAATAAATCAAACAATACTTTTCACTGTATCCCAGTACACGGGACAATAATAAATCAAACAATACTTTTCACTGTATTCCAGTACACGTGACAATCATAAATCAACCAATACTTTTCACTGTATCCCAGTACACGTGACAATAATAAATCAAACAATACTTTTCTCTGTATCCCAATACATGTGACAATAATAAATCAAACAATACTTTTCACTGTATCCCACTACATGTGACAAAAATAAATCAAACAATACTTTTCACTGTATCTCAGTACACGTGACAAAAATAAATCAAACAATACTTTTCAGTGTATCCCAGTACATGTGACAATAATAAATCAAAAAATACTTTTCACTGTATCCAAGTACATTTGACAATAATAAATCAAACAATACATTTCAGTGTATCCCAGTACATGTGACAATAATAAATCAAACAATACTTTTCACTGTATCCAAGTACATGTGACAATAATAAATCAAACAATACTTTTCACTGTATCCCAGTCGACGTGACAATAACAAATGAAACAATACTTTTCACTTTATCCCAGTACACGTGACAATAATAAATCAAACAATACTTTTCACTGTATCCCAGTACACGTGCCAATAATAAATCAAACAATACTTTTCACGGTATCCCAGTACACGTGACAATAATAAATTCAACAATAATTTTCACTGCATCCCAACACACGTTATAATAATAAATCAAACAATACTTTTCACTGTATCCCAATACACGTGACAATAATAAATCAAACAATACTTTTCACTGTATCCCAGTAAACGGGACAATAATAAATCAAACAATACTTTTCACTGTATCCCAATACACGTGACAGTAATAAATCAAACAATACTTTTCACAGTATCCCAATACACGTGACAATAATAAATCAACAATACTTTTCACTGTATCCCAGTACACGGGACAATAATAAATCAAACAATACTTTTCACTGTATCCCAACACACGTGACAATAATAAATCAAACAATACTTTTCACTGTATCCCAGTAAACGGGACAATAATAAATCAAACAATACTTTTCACTGTATCCCAATACACCTGACAATAATAAATCAAACAATACTTTTCACTGTATCCCAGTAAACGGGACAATAATAAATCAAACAATACTTTTCACTGTATCCCAATACACGAGACAGTAATAAATCAAACAATACTTTTCACAGTATCCCAATACACGTGACAATAATAAATCAACAATAGTTTTCACTGTATCCCAGTACACGGGACAATAATAAATCAAACAATACTTTTCACTGTATCCCAATACACGTGACAATAATAAATCAAACAATACTTTTCACTGTATCCCAGTACACCTGACAATAATAAATCAAACAATACTTTTCACTGTATCCCAGTACAGGTGACAATAATAAATCGAACAATACTTTTCACTGTATCCCAGTAAACGGGACAATAATAAATCAAACAATACTTTTCACTGTATCCCAATACACGTGACAATAATAAATCAAACAATACTTTTCACTGTATCCCAATACACGTGACAATAATAAATCAAACAATACTTTTCACTGAATCCCAGTACACGGGACAATAATAAATCAAACAATACTTTTCACTGTATCCCAATACACGTGACAATAATAAATCAAACAATACTTTTCACTGTATCCCTGTACACGTGAGAACAATAAATGAAACAATACTTTTCGCTGTATCCCAGTACACGTGACAATAATAAATGAAACAGTACTTTTCACTATATCCCAGTACACGTGACAATAATAAATCAAACAATACTTTTCACTGTATCCCAGTAAATGTGACAATAATAAATCAAACAATACGTTTCACTGTATCCCAGTACACGTGACAATAATAAATCAAACAATACTTTTCACTGTATCCCAGTACACGTGACAATAATAAATCAAACAATACTTTTCACTGTATCCCAGTACACGTGAGAAAAATATATCAAACAATACTTTTCACTGTATCCCAGTACACGTGACAAAAATAAATCAAACAATACTTTTCACTGTATCCCAGTACATGTGACAATAATAAATCAAACAATACTTTTCACTGTATCTCAGTACACGTGACAAAAATAAATCAAACAATACTTTTCACTGTATCCCAGTACATGTGACAATAATAAATCAAACAATACTTTTCACAGTATCCAAGTACATGTGACAATAATAAATCAAACAATACTTTTCACTGTATCCCAGTACACGTGACAAAAATAAATCAAACAATACTTTTCACTGTATCCCAGTACACGTGGCAAAAATAAATCAAACAATACTTTTCACTGTATCCCAGTACATCTGACAATAATAAATCAAACAATACTTTTCACTGTAACCCAGTACATGTGACAAAAATAAACCAAAGAATACTTTTCACTGTATCCCAATAAACGTGACAATAATAAATCAAACAATACTTTTCACTCTATCCCAATACACGTGACAATAATAAATCAAACAATACTTTTCACTGTATCCCAGTACACGTGACAATAATAAATCAAACAATACTTTTCACTGTATCCCAGTACACGTGACAATAATAAATCAAACAATACTTTTCACTGTATCCCAGTACACGTGACAAAAATAAATCAAACAATACTTTTCACTGTATCCCAGTACATGTGACAATAATAAATCAAACAATACTTTTCACTGTATCTCAGTACACGTGACAAAAATAAATCAAACAATACTTTTCAGTGTATCCCAGTACATGTGACAATAATAAATCAAACAATACTTTTCACTGTATCCCAATACATGTGACAATAATAAATCAAACAATACTTTTCACTGTATCCAAGTACATGTGACAATAATAAATCAAACAATACTTTTCACTGTATCCCAGTACACGTGACAAAAATAAATCAAACAATACTTTTCACTGTATCCCAGTACACGTGGCAAAAATAAATCAAACAATACTTTTCACTGTATCCCAGTACATCTGACAATAATAAGTCAAACAATACTTTTCACTGTATCCCAGTACATGTGACAAAAATAAACCAAACAATACTATTCACTGTATCCCAACAAACGTGACAATAATAAATCAAACAATACTTTTCACTCTATCCCAATACACGTGACAATAATAAATCAAACAATACTTTTCACTGAATCACAGTACACGTGACAATAATATATCAAACAATACTTTTCACTGTATCCCAATACACGGGACAATAATAAATCAAACAATACTTTTCACTGTATCCCAATACACGTGAGAATCATAAATCAAGCAATACTTTTCACTGTATCCCAGTACACGTGTCAATCATAAATCAAACAATACTATTCACTGTATCCCAGTACACGTGACAATAATAAATCAAACAATACTTTTCACTGTATCCCAATACACGTGACAATAATAAATCAAACAATACTTTTCTCTGTATCCCAATACACGTGACAATAATAAATCAAATAATACTTTTCACTGTATCCCAGTAGACGTGACAATAATAAATTCAACAATACTTTTCACTGCATCCCAACACACGTTACACTAATAAATCAAACAATACTTTTCACTGTATCCAAGTACACGTGACAGTAATAAATCAAACAATACTTTTGACTCTAATCCAATACACGTGACAATAATAAATCAAACAATAATTATCACTCCATCCCAATACACGTGACAATAATAAATCAAACAATATTTTTCTCTGTATCCCAATACATGAGACAATAATAAATCAAACAATACTTTTCACTGTATCCCAGTACACGTGACAAAAATAAATCAAACAATACTTTTCACTGTATCCCAGAACACGTGACAATAATAAATGAAACAATAATTTTCACTGTATCCCAATACACGTGACAATCATAAATCAAACAATACTTTTCACTGTATCCCTGTACACGTGAGAATAATAAATGAAACAATACTTTTCACTATATCCCAGTACACGTGACAATAATAAATGAAACAATACTTTTCACTATATCCCAGTACACGTGACAATAATAAATCAAACTATTCTTTTCACTGTATCCCAGTACACGTGACAATAATAAATCAAACAATACTTTTCACTGTATCCCAGTAAATGTGACAATAATAAATCAAACAATACGTTTCACTGTATCCCAGTACACGTGACAATAATAAATCAAACAATACTTTTCACTGTATCCCAGTACACGTGACAATAATAAATCAAACAATACTTTTCACTGTATCCCAGTACACGTGAGAATAATAAATCAAACAATACTTTTCACTGTATCCCAGTACACGTGACAAAAATAAATCAAACAATACTTTTCACTGTATCCCAGTACATGTGACAATAATAAATCAAACAATACTTTTCACTGTATCTCAGTACACGTGACAAAAATAAATCAAACAATACTTTTCAGTGTATCCCAGTACATGTGACAATAATAAATCAAACAATACTTTTCACTGTATCCAAGTACATGTGACAATAATAAATCAAACAATACTTTTCACTGTATCCCAGTACACGTGACAAAAATAAATCAAACAATACTTTTCACTGTATCCCAGTACACGTGGCAAAAATAAATCAAACAATACTTTTCACTGTATCCCAGTACATCTGACAATAATAAATCAAACAATACTTTTCACTGTAACCCAGTACATGTGACAAAAATAAACCAAACAATACTTTTCACTGTATCCCAATAAACGTGACAATAATAAATCAAACAATACTTTTCACTCTATCCCAATACACGTGACAATAATAAATCAAACAATACTTTTCACTGTATCCTAGTACACGTGACAAAAATAAATCAAACAATACTTTTCACTGTATCCCAGTACATGTGACAATAATAAATCAAACAATACTTTTCACTGTATCTCAGTACACGTGACAAAAATAAATCAAACAATACTTTTCAGTGTATCCCAGTACATGTGACAATAATAAATCAAACAATACTTTTCACTGTATCCAAGTACATGTGACAATAATAAATCAAACAATACTTTTCACTGTATCCCAGTACACGTGACAAAAATAAATCAAACAATACTTTTCACTGTATCCCAGTACACGTGGCAAAAATAAATCAAACAATACTTTTCACTGTATCCCAGTACATCTGACAATAATAAATCAAACAATACTTTTCACTGTATCCCAGTACATGTGACAATAATAAATCAAACAATACTTTTCACTGTATCCCAGTACACGTGACAAAAATAAATCAAACAATACTTTTCACTGTATCCCAGTACACGTGGCAAAAATAAATCAAACAATACTTTTCACTGTATCCCAGTACATCTGACAATAATAAATCAAACAATACTTTTCACTGTATCCCAGTACATGTGACAAAAATAAACCAAACAATACTTTTCACTGTATCCCAATAAACGTGACAATAATAAATCAAACAATACTTTTCACTGTATCCCAGTACACGTGACAATAATAAATCAAACAATACTTTTCACTGTATCCCAGTACACGTGACAATAATAAATCAAACAATACTTTTCACTGTATCCCAGTACACGGGACAATAATGAATCAAACAATACTTTTCACTGTATCCCAGTACACGTGACAATAATAAATCAAACAATACTTTTCAGTCTATCCCAATACACGTGACAATAATAAATCAAACAATACTTTTGACTCTAATCCAATACACGAGACAATAATAAATCAAACAATACTTTTCACTGAATCACAGTACACGTGACAATAATAAATCAAACAATACTTTTCACTGTATCCCAGTACACGGGACAATAATAAATCAAACAATACTTTTCACTGTATTCCAATACACGTGACAATCATAAATCAACCAATACTTTTCACTGTATCCCAGTACACGTGACAATAATAAATCAAACAATACTTTTCTCTGTATCCCAATACATGTGACAATAATAAATCAAACAATACTTTTCACTGTATCCCACTGCATGTGACAGAAATAAATCAAACAATACTTTTCACTGTATCTCAGTACACGTGACAAAAATAAATCAAACAATACTTTTCAGTGTATCCCAGTACATGTGACAATAATAAATCAAAAAATACTTTTCACTGTATCCAAGTACATTTGACAATAATAAATCAAACAATACTTTTCAGTGTATCCCAGTACATGTGACAATAATAAATCAAACAATACTTTTCACTGTATCCAAGTACATGTGACAATAATAAATCAAACAATACTTTTCACTGTATCCCAATAAACGTGACAATAATAAATCAAACAATACTTTTCACTGTATCCCAGTCGACGTGACAATAATAAATGAAACAATACTTTTCACTTTATCCCAGTACACGTGACAATAATAAATCAAACAATACTTTTCACTGTATCCCAGTACACGTGCCAATAATAAATCAAACAATACTTTTCACGGTATCCCAATACACGTTACAATAATAAATCAAACAATACTTTTCACTGTATCCCAATACACGTTACAATAATAAATCAAACAATACTTTTCACTGTATCCCAGTACACGTGACAATAATAAATCAAACAATACTTTTCACTGTATCCCACTACACGTGCCAATAATAAATCAAACAATACTTTTCACGGTATCCCAATACACGTTACAATAATAAATCAAACAATACTTTTCACTGTATCCCAATACACGTTACAATAATAAATCAAACAATACTTTTCACTGTATCCCAGTACACGTGACAATAATAAATCAAACAATACTTTTCACTGTATCCCAGTACACGTGACAATAATAAATCAAACAATACTTTTCACTGTATCCCAGTACACGTGACAATAATAAATTAAACAATACTTTTCACTGTATCCCAGTTCACGTCACAATAATAAATGGAACAATATTTTTCACTGTATCCCAATACACGTGACAATAATAAATCAAACAATACGTTTCACTGTATCCCAACACACGTTACAATAATAAATCAAACAATACTTTTCACTGTATCCCAATACACGTGACAATAATAAATCAAACAATACTTTTCACTGAATCCCAGTACACGGGACAATAATAAATCAAACAATACTTTTCACTGTATCCCAGTACACGTGACAATAATAAATCAAACAATACTTTTCACTGTAACCCAATACACCTGACAATAATAAATCAAACAATACTTTTCACTGAATCCCAGTACACGGGACAATAATAAATCAAACAATACTTTTCACTGTATCCCAATACACGTGACAATAATAAATAAAGCAATACTTTTCACTATATCCCAGTACACGTGGCAATAATAAATCAAACTATTCTTTTCACTGTATCCCAGTACACGAGACAAAAATAAATCAAACAATACTTTTCACTGTATCCCAGTACATGTGACAATAATACATCAAACAATACTTTTCACTGTATCCCAGTACATGTGACAAAAATAAATCAAACAATACTTTTCACTGTATCTCAGTACACGAGACAAAAATAAATCAAACAATACTTTTCAGCGTATCCCAGTACATGTGACAATAATAAATCAAACAATACTTTTCACTGTATCCAAGTACATGTGACAATAATAAATCAAACAATACTTTTCAATGTATCCCAATACACGTGACAATAATAAATCAAACAATACTTTTCACTATATCCCAGTACACGTGACAAAAATAAATCAAACAATACTTTTCACTGTATCCCAATACACGTGACAATAATAAATCAAACAATACTTTTCAGTCTATCCCAATACACGTGACAATAATAAATCAAACAATACTTTTCACTGAATCACAGTACACGTGACAATAATATATCAAACAATACTTTTCACTGTATACCAGTACACGGGACAATAATAAATCAAACAATACTTTTCACTGTATCCAATACACGTGACAATAATAAATCAAACAATACTTTTCACTGTATCCCAATACACGTGACAATAATAAATCAAACAATACTTTTCACTGTATCCCAGTACACGTGACAATAATAAATCAAACAATACTTTTGACTCTAATCCAATACACGTGACAATAATAAATCAAACAATAGTTTTCACTCTATCCCAATACACGTGACAATAATAAATCAAACAATACTTTTCACTGAATCACAGCACACGTGACAATTATATATCAAACAATACTTTTCACTGTATCCCAGTACATGTGACAATAATAAATCAAACAATATTTTTCACTGTATCCCAGTAAACGGGACAATAATAAATCAAACAATACTTTTCACTGTATTCCAATACACGTGACAATCATAAATCAACCAATACTTTTCACTGTATCCCAGTACACGTGACAATAATAAATCAAACAATACTTTTCTCTGTATCCCCATACAAGTGACAATAATAAATCAAACAATACTTTTCACTGTATCCCAGTACACGTGACAATAATAAATCAAACAATACTTTTCACTGTATTCCAATACACGTGACAATAATAAATCAAACAATACTTTTCACTGTATCCCAGTACACGTGACAATAATAAATCAAACAATACTTTTCACTGTATCCCAGTACACGTGACAATAATATACCAAAAAATACTTTTCACTGTATCCCAGTACACGGGACAATAATAAATCAAACAATACTTTTCACTGTATTCCAATACATGTGACAATAATAAATCAAACAATACTTTTCACTGTATCCCAGTACACGTGACAATAATAAATCAAACAATACCTTTCTCTGTATCCCAATACATGTGACAATAATAAATCAAACAATACTTTTCACTGTATCCCAGTACACGTGACAGTAATGAATCAAACAATACTTTTCACTGTATCCCAGTACACGTGACGATAATAAATCAAACAATACTTTTCACTGTATCCCAATAAACGTGACAATAATAAATCAAACAATACTTTTCACTGTATCCCAGTACACGTGACAATAATAAATCAAACAATACTTTTCACTGTATCCCAGTAGACGTGACAGTAATAAATCAAACAATACTTTTCACTTTATCCCAATACACGTGACAATAATAAATCAAACAATACTTTTCACTGTATCCCAATAAACGTGACAATAATAAATCAAACAATACTTTTCACTGTATCCCAGTACACGGGACAATAATATGTTAAACAATACTTTTCACTGTATCCCAGTGCACGGGAGAATAGTAAATCAAACAATACTTTTCACTGTATCCCAGTACACGTGACAATGATAAATCAAACAATACTTTTCACTGTATCCCAGTACACGTGACCATAATAAATCAAACAATGCTTTTCACTGTATCCCAGTAGACGTGACAGTAATAAATCAAACAATACTTTTCACTTTATCCCAATACACGTGACAATAATACACAAACAATACTTTTCACTGTATCCCAATAAACGTGACAATAATAATTCAAACAATACTTTTCACTGTATCCCAGTACATGGGACAATAATAAATCAAACAATACTTTTCACTGTATCTCAGTACACGTGACAGTAATAAATCAAACAACACTTTTCACAGTATCCCAATACACGTGACAATAATAAATCAACAATACTTTTCACTGTATCCGAGTACACGGGACAATAATAAATCAAACAATACTTTTCACTGTATCTCAATACACGTGACAATAATAAATCAAACAATACCTTTCACTGTATCCCAGTACACGGGACAATAATAAATCAAACAATACTTTTCACTGTATCCCAATACACGTGACAATAATAAATCAAACAATACTTTTCACTCTATCCCAATACACGTGACAATAATAAATCAAACAATACTTTTCACTGAATCACAGTACACGTGACAATAATATATCAAACAATACTTTTCACTGTATCCCAGTACACGGGACAATAATAAATCAAACAGTACTTTTCACTGTATCCCAATACACGTGACAATCATAAATCAAACAATACTTTTCACTGTATCCCAGTACACGTGACAATAATAAATCAAACAATACTTTTGACTCTAATCCAATACACGTGACAATAATAAATCAAACAATACTTTTCACTCTATCCCAATACACGTGACAATAATAAATCAAACAATACTTTTCACTGTATCCCAGTACACGTGACAATAATATATCAAACAATACTTTTCACTGTATCCCAGTACACGTGACAATAATAAACCAAAAAATACTTTTCACTGTATCCCAGTACACGTGACAATAATAAATCAAACAATACTTTTCACTGTATCCCCATACATGTGACAATAGTAAATCAAACAATACTTTTCACTGAATCCCAGTACACGTGACAATAATAAATCAAACAATACTTTTCACTGTATCCCAATACATGTGACAATAATAAATCAAACAATACTTTTCACTGTATCCCAGTACATGTGACGATAATAAATCAAACAATACTTTTCACTGTATCCCAATACACGTGACAATAATAAATCAAACAATACTTTTCACTGTATCCCAATACACGTGACAATAATAAATCAAACAATACTTTTCACTGTATCCCAATAAACGTGACAATAATAAATCAAACAATACTTTTCACTGTATCCCAATACACGCGACAGTAATAAATCAAACAATACTTTTCACAGTATCCCAATACACGTGACAATAATAAATCAACAATACTTTTCACTGTATCCCAGTACACGGGACAATAATAAATCAAACAATACTTTTCACTGTATCCCAATACACGTGACAATAATAAATCAAACAATACTTTTCACTGTATCCCAGTACACGTGACAATAATGAATCAAACAATACTTTTCACTGTATCCCAGTACACGTGACAATAATAAATCAAACAATACTTTTCACTGTATCCCAATAAACGTGACAATAATAAATCAAACAATACTTTTCACAGTATCCCAATACACGTGACAATAATAAATTCAACAATACTTTTCACTGCATCCCAACACACGTTACAATAATAAATCAAACAATACTTTTCACTGTATCGCAATACACGTGACAAAAATAAATCAAACAATACTTTTCAGTGTATCCCAGTACATGTGACAATAATAAATCAAAAAATACTTTTCACTGTATCCAAGTACATTTGACAATAATAAATCAAACAATACTTTTCAGTGTATCCCAGTACATGTGACAATAATAAATCAAACAATACTTTTCACTGTATCCAAGTACATGTGACAATAATAAATCAAACAATACTTTTCACTGTATCCCAGTCGACGTGACAATAATAAATGAAACAATACTTTTCACTTTATCCCAGTACACGTGACAATAATAAATCAAACAATACTTTTCACTGTATCCCAGTACACGTGCCAATAATAAATCAAACAATACTTTTCACGGTATCCCAGTACACGTGACAATAATAAATTCAACAATAATTTTCACTGCATCCCAACACACGTTACAATAATAAATCAAACAATACTTTTCACTGTATCCCAATACACGTTACAATAATAAATCAAACAATACTTTTCACTGTATCCCAGTACACGTGACAATAATAAATCAAACAATACTTTTCACTGTATCCCAGTACACGTGACAAAAATAAATCAAACAATACTTTTCACTGTATCCCAGTACATGTGACAATAATAAATTAAACAATACTTTTCACTGTATCCCAGTTCACATGACAATAATAAATGAAACAATATTTTTCACTGTATCCCAATATACGTGACAATAATAAATCAAACAATACTTTTCACTGTATCCCAACACACGTTACAATAATAAATCAAACAATACTTTTCACTGTATCCCAATACACGTGACAATAATAAATCGAACAATACTTTTCACTGAATCCCAGTACACGGGACAATAATAAATCAAACAATACTTTTCACTGTATCCCAGTACACGTGACAATAATAAATCAAACAATACTTTTCACTGTAACCCAATACACCTGACAATAATAAATCAAACAATACTTTTCACTGAATCCCAGTACACGGGACAATAATAAATCAAACAATACTTTTCACTGTATCCCAATATACGTGACAATAATAAATAAAGCAATACTTTTCACTATATCCCAGTACACGTGACAATAATAAATCAAACTATTCTTTTCACTGTATCCCAGTACACGTGACAAAAATAAATCAAACAATACTTTTCACTGTATCCCAGTACATGTGACAATAATACATCAAACAATACTTTTCACTGTATCCCAGTACATGTGACAAAAATAAATCAAACAATACTTTTCACTGTATCTCAGTACACGAGACAAAAATAAATCAAACAATACTTTTCAGCGTATCCCAGTACATGTGACAATAATAAATCAAACAATACTTTTCACTGTATCCAAGTACATGTGACAATAATAAATCAAACAATACTTTTCACTGTATCCCAATACACGTGACAATAATAAATCAAACAATACTTTTCACTATATCCCAGTACACGTGACAAAAATAAATCAAACAATACTTTTCACTGTATCCCAATACACGTGACAATAATAAATCAAACAATACTTTTCAGTCTATCCCAATACACGTGACAATAATAAATCAAACAATACTTTTCACTGAATCACAGTACACGTGACAATAATATATCAAACAATACTTTTCACTGTATACCAGTACACGGGACAATAATAAATCAAACAATACTTCTCACTGTATCCCAATACACTTGACAATAATAAATCAAACAATACTTTTCACTGTATCCCAGTACACGTGACAATAATAAATCAAACAATACTTTTCACTGTATCCCAGTACACGTGACAATAATAAATCAAAGAATAGTTTTCACTCTATCCCAATACACGTGACAATAATAAATCAAACAATACTTTTCACTGAATCACAGCACACGTGACAATTATATATCAAACAATACTTTTCACTGTATCCCAGTACATGTGACAATAATAAATCAAACAATATTTTTCACTGTATCCCAGTAAACGGGACAATAATAAATCAAACAATACTTTTCACTGTATTCCAATACACGTGACAATCATAAATCAACCAATACTTTTCACTGTATCCCAGTACACGTGACAATAATAAATCAAACAATACTTTTCTCTGTATCCCAATACAAGTGACAATAATAAATCAAACAATACTTTTCACTGTATCCCAGTACACGTGACAATAATAAATCAAACAATACTTTTCACTGTATTCCAATACACGTGACAATAATAAATCAAACAATACTTTTCACTGTATCCCAGTACACGTGACAATAATAAATCAAACAATACTTTTCACTGTATCCCAGTACACGTGACAATAATATACCAAAAAATACTTTTCACTGTATCCCAGTACACGTGACAATAATAAATCAAACAATACTTTTCACTATATCCCAGTACACGTGACAATAATAAATCAAACAACACTTTTCACTGTATCCCAGTACACGTGACAGTAATGAATCAAACAATAATTTTCACTGTATCCCAGTACACGTGACAATAATAAATCAAACAATACTTTTCACTGTATCCCAATAAACGTGACAATAATAAATCAAACAATACTTTTCACTGTATCCCAGTACACGTGACAATAATAAATCAAACAATACTTTTCACTGTATCCCAGTAGACGTGACAGTAATAAATCAAACAATACTTTTCACTTTATCCCAATACACGTGACAACAATAAATCAAACAATACTTTTCACTGTATCCCAATAAACGTGTCAATAATAAATCAAACAATACTTTTCACTGTATCCCAGTACACGGGACAATAATATGTTAAACAATACTTTTCACTGTGTCCCAGTGCACGGGAGAATAGTAAATCAAACAATACTTTTCACTGTATCCCAGTACACGTGACAATGATAAATCAAACAATACTTTTCACTGTATCCCAGTACACGTGACCATAATAAATCAAACAATACTTTTCACTGTATCCCAGTACATGTGACAATAATAAATCAAACAATACTTTTCACTGTATCCCAGTAGACGTGACAGTAATAAATCAAACAATACTTTTCACTTTATCCCAATACACGTGACAATAATACACAAACAATACTTTTCACTGTATCCCAATAAACGTGACAATAATAATTCATCAATACTTTTCACTGTATCCCAGTACATGGGACAATAATAAATCAAACAATACTTTTCACTGTATCTCAGTACACGTGACAGTAATAAATCAAACAATACTTTTCACAGTATCCCAATACACGTGACAATAATAAATCAACAATACTTTTCACTGTATCCGAGTACACGGGACAATAATAAATCAAACAATACTTTTCACTGTATCCCAATACACGTGACAATAATAAATCAAACAATACTTTTCACTCTATCCCAATACACGTGACAATAATAAATCAAACAATACTTTTCACTGAATCACAGTACACGTGACAATAATATATCAAACAATACTTTTCACTGTATCCCAGTACACGGGACAATAATAAATCAAACAGTACTTTTCACTGTATCCCAATACACGTGACAATCATAAATCAAACAATACTTTTCACTGTATCCCAGTACACGTGACAATAATAAATCAAACAATACTTTTGACTCTAATCCAATACACGTGACAATAATAAATCAAACAATACTTTTCACTCTATCCCAATACACGTGACAATAATAAATCAAACAATACTTTTCACTGAATCACAGTACACGTGACAATAATAAATCAAACAATACTTTTCACTGTATCCCAATACATGTGACAATAATAAATCAAACAATACTTTTCACTGTATCCCAATACACGTGACAATAATAAATCAAACAATACTTTTCACTGTATCCCAGTACACCTGACAATAATAAATCAAACAATACTTTTCACTGTATCCCAATAAACGTGACAATAATAAATCAAACAATACTTTTCACTGTATCCCAATACACGTTACAATAATAAATCAAACACTACTTTTCACTGTATCCCGGTAGACGTGACAATAATAAATCAAACAATACTTTTCACTGTATCCAAGTACATGTGACAATAATAAATCAAACAATACTTTTCACTGTATCCCAGTACACGGGACAATAATAAATTAAACAATTCTTTTCACTGTATGCCAGTACACTGGAGAATAGTAAATCAAACAATACTTTTCACTGTATCCCAGTACATGTGACCATAATAAATCAAACAATACTTTTCACTATATCCCAGTACACGTGACAATAATAAATCAAACAATACTTTTCACTGTATCCCAATACACGTTACAATAATAAATCAAACAATACTTTTCACTGTATCCAAGTACATGTGACAATAATAAATCAAACAATACTTTTCACTGTATCCCAGTAGACGGGACAATAATAAATAAAACAATACTTTTCACGATATCCCAGTACACGGGAGAATAGTAAATCACACAATACTTTTCACTGTATCCCAGTACATGTGACCATAATAAATCAAACAATACTTTTCACTATATCCCAGTACACGTGACAATAATAAATCAAACAATACATTTCACTGTATCCCAGTACACGTGACAATAATAAATCAAACAATACTTTTCACTGTATCCCAATACACGTGACGATAATAAATCAAACAATACTTTTCACTGTATCCCAGTACACGTGACAACAATAAATCAAACAATACTTTTCACTGTATTCCAGTACATGTGACAATAATAAATTAAACAATACTTTTCACTGTATCCCAGTACACGGGAGAATAGTAAATCAAACAATACTTTTCACTGTATCGCAGTACACGGGACAATAATAAATCAAACAATACTTTTCACTGAATCCCAATACAAGTGACCATAATATATCAAATAATACTTTTCACTGCATCCCAGTACACGTGACAATAATAAATCAAACAATACTTTTCACTGTATCCCAATACACGGGACAATAATAAATCAAACAATAATTTTCACTGTATCGCAATTCACTTGACAATAATAAATCAAACAATACTTTTCACTGTATCCCAATACACGGGACAATAATAAATCAAACAATAATTTTCACTGTATCGCAATTCACTTGACAATAATAAATCAAACAATACTTTTCACTGTATCCCAATACATGTGACAACAATAAATCAAACAATACTTTTCACTGTATCCCAATACATGTGACAATAATAAATCAAATAATACTTTTCACTGTATCCCAGTACACGTGACAATAATAAATCAAACAATACTTTTCACTGTATCCCAATACACGTGACAATAATAAATCAAACAATACTTTTCACTGTACCCAATACACGGGACAATAATAAATCAAACAATAATTTTCACTGTATCGCAATTCACTTGACAATAATAAATCAAACAATACTTTTCACTGTATCCCAATACATGTGACAACAATAAATCAAACAATACTTTTCACTGTATCCCAATACATGTGACAATAATAAATCAAATAATACTTTTCACTGTATCCCAGTACACGTGATAATAATAAATCAAACAATACTTTTCACTGTATCCCAGTACATGTGACAATAATAAATCAAACAATACTTTTCACTGTATCCCAATACACGTGACAATAATAAATCAAACAATACTTTTCACTCTATCCCAATTCACGTGACAATAATAAATCAAACAATACTTTTCACTGTATCCCAGTATATGTGACAATAATAAATCAAACAATACTTTTCACTCTATCCCAATACATGTGACAATAATAAATCAAACAATACTTTTCACTGTATCCCAGTACATGTGACAATAATAAATCAAACAATACTTTTCACTGTATCCCAGTACACGTGACAATAATAAATCAAACAATACTTTTCACTGTATCCCGGTACACGTGACAATAATAAATCAAACAATACTTTTCACTGTATCCCGGTCGACGTGACAATAATAAATCAAACAATACTTTTCACTGTATCCCAGTACATGTGACAATAATAAATCAAACAATACTTTTCACTGTATCCCAATACATGTGACAATAATAAATCGAACAATACTTTTCACTGTATCCCAATACACGTGACAATAATAAATCAAACAATACTTTTCACTGTATCCCAGTACACGTGATAATAATAAATCAACAATACTTTTCACTGTATCCCAGTACATGTGACAATAATAAATCAAACAATACTTTTCACTGTATCCCAATACACGTGACAATAATAAATCAAACAATACTTTTCACTGAATCCCAGTACACGTGACAATAATAAATCAAACAATACTTTTCACTCTATCCCAGCACACGTGTCAATAATAAATCAAACAATACTTTTCACTGTATCCCAATACACGTGACAATAATAAATCAAACAATACTTTTCACTGTATCCCAATACACGTTACAATAATAAATCAAACAATACTTTTTACTGTATCTCAATATACGTGACAATAATAAATCAAACAATACTTTTCACTGTATCCCAGTACATGTGACAATAATAAATCAAACAATACTTTTCACTGCATCCCAGTACACTTGAGAATAATAAATCAAACAATACTTTTCACTGTATCCCAATACATGTGACAATAATAAATCAAACAATACTTTTCACTGTATCCCAGTACACTTGAGAATAATAAATCAAACAATACTTTTCACTGTATCCCAATACATGTGACAATAATAAATCAAACAATACTTTTCACTGTATCCCAATACATGTGACAATAATAAATCAAACAATACTTTTCACTGTATCCCAGTACACGTGACAATAATAAATCAAACACTACTTTTCACTGTATCCCGGTAGACGTGACAATAATAAATCAAACAATACTTTTCACTGTATCCAAGTACATGTGACAATAATAAATCAAACAATACTTTTCACTGTATCCCAGTACACGGGACAATAATACATTAAACAATTCTTTTCACTGTATGCCAGTACACTGGAGAATAATAAATCAAACAATACTTTTCACTGTATCCCAGTACACGTGACCATAATAAATCAAACAATACTTTTCACTGTATCCCAGTACATGTGACCATAATAAATCAAACAATACTTTTCACTATATCCCAGTACACGTGACAATAATAAATCAAACAATACTTTTCACTGTATCCCAATACACGTTACAATAATAAATCAAACAATACTTTTCACTGTATCCAAGTACATGTGACAATAATAAATCAAACAATACTTTTCACTGTATCCCAGTACACGGGACAATAATAAATTAAACAATACTTTTCACTATATCCCAGTACACGGGAGAATAGTAAATCACACAATACTTTTCACTGTATCCCAGTACATGTGACCATAATAAATCAAACAATACTTTTCACTATATCCCAGTACACGTGACAATAATAAATCAAACAATACATTTCACTGTATCCCAATACATGTGACAACAATAAATCAAACAATACTTTTCACTGTATTCCAGTACATGTGACAATAATAAATTAAACAATACTTTTCACTGTATCCCAGTACACGGGAGAATAGTAAATCAAACAATACTTTTCACTGTATCGCAGTACACGGGACAATAATAAATCAAACAATACTTTTCACTGAATCCCAATACAAGTGACCATAATATATCAAATAATACTTTTCACTGCATCCCAGTACACGTGACAATAATAAATCAAACAATACTTTTCACTGTATCCCAATACACGGGACAATAATAAATCAAACAGTACTTTTCACTGTATCCCAATACACGTGACAATCATAAATCAAACAATACTTTTCACTGTATCCCAGTACACGTGACAATAATAAATCAAACAATACTTTTGACTCTAATCCAATACACGTGACAATAATAAATCAAACAATACTTTTCACTCTATCCCAATACACGTGACAATAATAAATCAAACAATACTTTTCACTGAATCACAGTACACGTGACAATAATAAATCAAACAATACTTTTCACTGTATCCCAATACATGTGACAATAATAAATCAAACAATACTTTTCACTGTATCCCAATACACGTGACAATAATAAATCAAACAATACTTTTCACTGTATCCCAGTACACCTGACAATAATAAATCAAACAATACTTTTCACTGTATCCCAATAAACGTGACAATAATAAATCAAACAATACTTTTCACTGTATCCCAATACACGTTACAATAATAAATCAAACACTACTTTTCACTGTATCCCGGTAGACGTGACAATAATAAATCAAACAATACTTTTCACTGTATCCAAGTACATGTGACAATAATAAATCAAACAATACTTTTCACTGTATCCCAGTACACGGGACAATAATAAATTAAACAATTCTTTTCACTGTATGCCAGTACACTGGAGAATAGTAAATCAAACAATACTTTTCACTGTATCCCAGTACATGTGACCATAATAAATCAAACAATACTTTTCACTATATCCCAGTACACGTGACAATAATAAATCAAACAATACTTTTCACTGTATCCCAATACACGTTACAATAATAAATCAAACAATACTTTTCACTGTATCCAAGTACATGTGACAATAATAAATCAAACAATACTTTTCACTGTATCCCAGTAGACGGGACAATAATAAATAAAACAATACTTTTCACGATATCCCAGTACACGGGAGAATAGTAAATCACACAATACTTTTCACTGTATCCCAGTACATGTGACCATAATAAATCAAACAATACTTTTCACTATATCCCAGTACACGTGACAATAATAAATCAAACAATACATTTCACTGTATCCCAGTACACGTGACAATAATAAATCAAACAATACTTTTCACTGTATCCCAATACACGTGACGATAATAAATCAAACAATACTTTTCACTGTATCCCAGTACACGTGACAACAATAAATCAAACAATACTTTTCACTGTATTCCAGTACATGTGACAATAATAAATTAAACAATACTTTTCACTGTATCCCAGTACACGGGAGAATAGTAAATCAAACAATACTTTTCACTGTATCGCAGTACACGGGACAATAATAAATCAAACAATACTTTTCACTGAATCCCAATACAAGTGACCATAATATATCAAATAATACTTTTCACTGCATCCCAGTACACGTGACAATAATAAATCAAACAATACTTTTCACTGTATCCCAATACACGGGACAATAATAAATCAAACAATAATTTTCACTGTATCGCAATTCACTTGACAATAATAAATCAAACAATACTTTTCACTGTATCCCAATACACGGGACAATAATAAATCAAACAATAATTTTCACTGTATCGCAATTCACTTGACAATAATAAATCAAACAATACTTTTCACTGTATCCCAATACATGTGACAACAATAAATCAAACAATACTTTTCACTGTATCCCAATACATGTGACAATAATAAATCAAATAATACTTTTCACTGTATCCCAGTACACGTGACAATAATAAATCAAACAATACTTTTCACTGTATCCCAATACACGTGACAATAATAAATCAAACAATACTTTTCACTGTACCCAATACACGGGACAATAATAAATCAAACAATAATTTTCACTGTATCGCAATTCACTTGACAATAATAAATCAAACAATACTTTTCACTGTATCCCAATACATGTGACAACAATAAATCAAACAATACTTTTCACTGTATCCCAATACATGTGACAATAATAAATCAAATAATACTTTTCACTGTATCCCAGTACACGTGATAATAATAAATCAAACAATACTTTTCACTGTATCCCAGTACATGTGACAATAATAAATCAAACAATACTTTTCACTGTATCCCAATACACGTGACAATAATAAATCAAACAATACTTTTCACTCTATCCCAATTCACGTGACAATAATAAATCAAACAATACTTTTCACTGTATCCCAGTATATGTGACAATAATAAATCAAACAATACTTTTCACTCTATCCCAATACATGTGACAATAATAAATCAAACAATACTTTTCACTGTATCCCAGTACATGTGACAATAATAAATCAAACAATACTTTTCACTGTATCCCAGTACACGTGACAATAATAAATCAAACAATACTTTTCACTGTATCCCGGTACACGTGACAATAATAAATCAAACAATACTTTTCACTGTATCCCGGTCGACGTGACAATAATAAATCAAACAATACTTTTCACTGTATCCCAGTACATGTGACAATAATAAATCAAACAATACTTTTCACTGTATCCCAATACATGTGACAATAATAAATCGAACAATACTTTTCACTGTATCCCAATACACGTGACAATAATAAATCAAACAATACTTTTCACTGTATCCCAGTACACGTGATAATAATAAATCAACAATACTTTTCACTGTATCCCAGTACATGTGACAATAATAAATCAAACAATACTTTTCACTGTATCCCAATACACGTGACAATAATAAATCAAACAATACTTTTCACTGAATCCCAGTACACGTGACAATAATAAATCAAACAATACTTTTCACTCTATCCCAGCACACGTGTCAATAATAAATCAAACAATACTTTTCACTGTATCCCAATACACGTGACAATAATAAATCAAACAATACTTTTCACTGTATCCCAATACACGTTACAATAATAAATCAAACAATACTTTTTACTGTATCTCAATATACGTGACAATAATAAATCAAACAATACTTTTCACTGTATCCCAGTACATGTGACAATAATAAATCAAACAATACTTTTCACTGCATCCCAGTACACTTGAGAATAATAAATCAAACAATACTTTTCACTGTATCCCAATACATGTGACAATAATAAATCAAACAATACTTTTCACTGTATCCCAGTACACTTGAGAATAATAAATCAAACAATACTTTTCACTGTATCCCAATACATGTGACAATAATAAATCAAACAATACTTTTCACTGTATCCCAATACATGTGACAATAATAAATCAAACAATACTTTTCACTGTATCCCAGTACACGTGACAATAATAAATCAAACACTACTTTTCACTGTATCCCGGTAGACGTGACAATAATAAATCAAACAATACTTTTCACTGTATCCAAGTACATGTGACAATAATAAATCAAACAATACTTTTCACTGTATCCCAGTACACGGGACAATAATACATTAAACAATTCTTTTCACTGTATGCCAGTACACTGGAGAATAATAAATCAAACAATACTTTTCACTGTATCCCAGTACACGTGACCATAATAAATCAAACAATACTTTTCACTGTATCCCAGTACATGTGACCATAATAAATCAAACAATACTTTTCACTATATCCCAGTACACGTGACAATAATAAATCAAACAATACTTTTCACTGTATCCCAATACACGTTACAATAATAAATCAAACAATACTTTTCACTGTATCCAAGTACATGTGACAATAATAAATCAAACAATACTTTTCACTGTATCCCAGTACACGGGACAATAATAAATTAAACAATACTTTTCACTATATCCCAGTACACGGGAGAATAGTAAATCACACAATACTTTTCACTGTATCCCAGTACATGTGACCATAATAAATCAAACAATACTTTTCACTATATCCCAGTACACGTGACAATAATAAATCAAACAATACATTTCACTGTATCCCAATACATGTGACAACAATAAATCAAACAATACTTTTCACTGTATTCCAGTACATGTGACAATAATAAATTAAACAATACTTTTCACTGTATCCCAGTACACGGGAGAATAGTAAATCAAACAATACTTTTCACTGTATCGCAGTACACGGGACAATAATAAATCAAACAATACTTTTCACTGAATCCCAATACAAGTGACCATAATATATCAAATAATACTTTTCACTGCATCCCAGTACACGTGACAATAATAAATCAAACAATACTTTTCACTGTATCCCAATACACGGGACAATAATAAATCAAACAATAATTTTCACTGTATCGCAATTCACTTGACAATAATAAATCAAACAATACTTTTCACTGTATCCCAATACATGGGACAATAATAAATCAAACAATAATTTTCACTGTATCGCAATTCACTTGACAATAATAAATCAAACAATACTTTTCACTGTATCCCAATACATGTGACAACAATAAATCAAACAATACTTTTCACTGTATCCCAATACATGTGACAATAATAAATCAAATAATACTTTTCACTGTATCCCAGTACACGTGACAATAATAAATCAAACAATACTTTTCACTGTATCCCAATACACGTGACAATAATAAATCAAACAATACTTTTCACTGTACCCAATACACGGGACAATAATAAATCAAACAATAATTTTCACTGTATCGCAATTCACTTGACAATAATGAATCAAACAATACTTTTCACTGTATCCCAATACATGTGACAACAATAAATCAAACAATACTTTTCACTGTATCCCAATACATGTGACAATAATAAATCAAATAATACTTTTCACTGTATCCCAGTACACGTGACAATAATAAATCAAACAATACTTTTCACTGTATCCCAATACACGTGACAATAATAAATCAAACAATACTTTTCACTCTATCCCAATTCACGTGACAATAATAAATCAAACAATACTTTTCACTGTATCCCAGTATATGTGACAATAATAAATCAAACAATACTTTTCACTCTATCCCAATACATGTGACAATAATAAATCAAACAATACTTTTCACTGTATCCCAGTACATGTGACAATAATAAATCAAACAATACTTTTCACTGTATCCCAATACATGTGACAATAATAAATCGAACAATACTTTTCACTGTATCCCAATACACGTGACAATAATAAATCAAACAATACTTTTCACTGTATCCCAGTACACGTGATAATAATAAATCAACAATACTTTTCACTGTATCCCAGTACATGTGACAATAATAAATCAAACAATACTTTTCACTGTATCCCAATACACGCGACAATAATAAATCAAACAATACTTTTCACTGAATCCCAGTACACGTGACAATAATAAATCAAACAATACTTTTCACTCTATCCCAGCACACGTGACAATAATAAATCAAACAATACTTTTCACTGTATCCCAATACACGTGACAATAATAAATCAAACAATTCTTTTCACTCTATCCCAATACACGTGACAATAATAAATCAAACAATACTTTTCACTGTATCCCAATACACGTTACAATAATAAATCAAACAATACTTTTCACTGTATCCCAATATACGTGACAATAATAAATCAAACAATACTTTTCACTGTATCCCAGTACATGTGACAATAATAAATCAAACAATACTTTTCACTGTATCCCAGTACACTTGAGAATAATAAATCAAACAATACTTTTCACTGTATCCCAATACATGTGACAATAATAAATCAAACAATACTTTTCACTGTATCCCAATACACTTGAGAATAATAAATCAAACAATACTTTTAACTGTATCCCAGTACATGTGACAATAATAAATCAAACAATACTTTTCACTGTATCCCAGTACACGTGACAATAATAAATCAAACACTACTTTTCACTGTATCCCGGTAGACGTGACAATAATAAATCAAACAATACTTTTCACTGTATCCAAGTACATGTGACAATAATAAATCAAACAATACTTTTCACTGTATCCCAATACACGTGACAATAATAAATCAAACAATACTTTTCACTGTATCCCAATACACGTGACAATAATAAATCAAACAATACTTTTCACTGTATCCCAGTACACCGGACAATAATAAATTAAACAATTCTTTTCACTGTATGCCAGTACACTGGAGAATAGTAAATCAAACAATACTTTTCACTGTATCCCAGTACATGTGACCATAATAAATCAAACAATACTTTTCACTATATCCCAGTACACGTGACAATAATAAATCAAACATTACTTTTCACTGTATCCCAATACACGTTACAATAATAAATCAAACAATACTTTTCACTGTATCCAAGTACATGTGACAATAATAAATCAAACAATACTTTTCACAATATCCCAGTACACGGGACAATAATAAATTAAACAATACTTTTCACTATATCCCAGTACACGGGAGAATAGTAAATCACACAATACTTTTCACTGTATCCCAGTACATGTGACCATAATAAATCAAACAATACTTTTCACTATATCCCAGTACACGTGACAATAATAAATCAAACAATACTTTTCACTGTATCCCAATACACGTTACAATAATAAATCAAACAATACTTTTCACTGTATCCAAGTACATGTGACAATAATAAATCAAACAATACTTTTCACTGTATCCCAGTAGACGGGACAATAATAAATTAAACAATACTTTTCACTATATCCCAGTACACGGGAGAATAGTAAATCACACAATACTTTTCACTGTATCCCAGTACATGTGACCATAATAAATCAAACAATACTTTTCACTATATCCCAGTACACGTGACAATAATAAATCAAACAATACTTTTCACTGTATCCCAATACACGTTACAATAATAAATCAAACAATACTTTTCACTGTATCCAAGTACATGTGACAATAATAAATCAAACAATACTTTTCACTGTATCCCAGTAGACGGGACAATAATAAATTAAACAATACTTTTCACTATATCCCAGTACACGGGAGAATAGTAAATCACACAATACTTTTCACTGTATCCCAGTACATGTGACCATAATAAATCAAACAATACTTTTCACTATATCCCAGTACACGTGACAATAATAAATCAAACAATACATTTCACTGTATCCCAGTACACGTGACAATAATAAATCAAACAATACTTTTCACTGTATCCCTATACATGTGACAACAATAAATCAAACAATACTTTTCACTGTATTCCAGTACATGTGACAATAATAAATTAAACAATACTTTTCACTGTATCCCAGTACACGGGAGAATAGTAAATCAAACAATACTTTTCACTGTATCGCAGTACACGGGACAATAATAAATCAAACAATACTTTTCACTGAATCCCAATACAAGTGACCATAATATATCAAATAATACTTTTCACTGCATCCCAGTACACGTGACAATAATAAATCAAACAATACTTTTCACTGTATCCCAATACACGGGACAATAATAAATCAAACAATAATTTTCACTGTATCGCAATTCACTTGACAATAATAAATCAAACAATACTTTTCACTGTATCCCAATACACGGGACAATAATAAATCAAACAATAATTTTCACTGTATCGCAATTCACTTGACAATAATAAATCAAACAATACTTTTCACTGTATCCCAATACATGTGACAACAATAAATCAAACAATACTTTTCACTGTATCCCAATACATGTGACAATAATAAATCAAATAATACTTTTCACTGTATCCCAGTACACGTGACAATAATAAATCAAACAATACTTTTCACTGTATCCCAATACACGTGACAATAATAAATCAAACAATACTTTTCACTGTACCCAATACACGGGACAATAATAAATCAAACAATAATTTTCACTGTATCGCAATTCACTTGACAATAATAAATCAAACAATACTTTTCACTGTATCCCAATACATGTGACAACAATAAATCAAACAATACTTTTCACTGTATCCCAATACATGTGACAATAATAAATCAAATAATACTTTTCACTGTATCCCAGTACACGTGATAATAATAAATCAAACAATACTTTTCACTGTATCCCAGTACATGTGACAATAATAAATCAAACAATACTTTTCACTGTATCCCAATACACGTGACAATAATAAATCAAACAATACTTTTCACTCTATCCCAATTCACGTGACAATAATAAATCAAACAATACTTTTCACTGTATCCCAGTATATGTGACAATAATAAATCAAACAATACTTTTCACTGTATCCCAGTACACGTGACAATAATAAATCAAACAATACTTTTCACTGTATCCCAGTATATGTGACAATAATAAATCAAACAATACTTTTCACTGTATCCCAATACATGTGACAATAATAAATCAAACAATACTTTTCACTGTATCCCAGTACATGTGACAATAATAAATCAAACAATACTTTTCACTGTATCCCAGTACACGTGACAATAATAAATCAAACAATACTTTTCACTGTATCACAGTACATGTGACAATAATAAATCAAACAATACTTTTCACTGTATCCCAATACATGTGACAATAATAAATCGAACAATACTTTTCACTGTATCCCAATACACGTGACAATAATAAATCAAACAATACTTTTCACTGTATCCCAGTACACGTGATAATAATAAATCAACAATACTTTTCACTGTATCCCAGTACATGTGACAATAATAAATCAAACAATACTTTTCACTGTATCCCAATACACGTGACAATAATAAATCAAACAATACTTTTCACTGTATCCCAGTACACTTGAGAATAATAAATCAAACAATACTTTTCACTGTATCCCAATACATGTGACAATAATAAATCAAACAATACTTTTCACTGTATCCCAATACACTTGAGAATAATAAATCAAACAATACTTTTAACTGTATCCCAATACACGTTACAATAATAAATCAAACAATACTTTTCACTGTATCCCAATATACGTGACAATAATAAATCAAACAATACTTTTCACTGTATCCCAGTACATGTGACAATAATAAATCAAACAATACTTTTCACTGTATCCCAGTACACGTGACAATAATAAATCAAACACTACTTTTCACTGTATCCCGGTAGACGTGACAATAATAAATCAAACAATACTTTTCACTGTATCCAAGTACATGTGACAATAATAAATCAAACAATACTTTTCACTGTATCCCAGTACACCGGACAATAATAAATTAAACAATTCTTTTCACTGTATGCCAGTACACTGGAGAATAGTAAATCAAACAATACTTTTCACTGTATCCCAGTACATGTGACCATAATAAATCAAACAATACTTTTCACTATATCCCAGTACACGTGACAATAATAAATCAAACAATACTTTTCACTGTATCCCAATACACGTTACAATAATAAATCAAACAATACTTTTCACTGTATCCAAGTACATGTGACAATAATAAATCAAACAATACTTTTCACTATATCCCAGTACACGGGACAATAATAAATTAAACAATACTTTTCACTATATCCCAGTACACGGGAGAATAGTAAATCACACAATACTTTTCACTGTATCCCAGTACATGTGACCATAATAAATCAAACAATACTTTTCACTATATCCCAGTACACGTGACAATAATAAATCAAACAATACTTTTCACTGTATCCCAATACACGTTACAATAATAAATCAAACAATACTTTTCACTGTATCCAAGTACATGTGACAATAATAAATCAAACAATACTTTTCACTGTATCCCAATACACGTGACAATAATAAATCAAACAATACTTTTCACTGTATCCCAGTACACGTGATAATAATAAATCAACAATACTTTTCACTGTATCCCAGTACATGTGACAATAATAAATCAAACAATACTTTTCACTGTATCCCAGTACACGTGACAATAATAAATCAAACAATACTTTTCACTGTATCCCAGTACACTTGAGAATAATAAATCAAACAATACTTTTCACTGTATCCCAATACATGTGACAATAATAAATCAAACAATACTTTTCACTGTATCCCAATACACTTGAGAATAATAAATCAAACAATACTTTTAACTGTATCCCAATACACGTTACAATAATAAATCAAACAATACTTTTCACTGTATCCCAATATACGTGACAATAATAAATCAAACAATACTTTTCACTGTATCCCAGTACATGTGACAATAATAAATCAAACAATACTTTTCACTGTATCCCAGTACACGTGACAATAATAAATCAAACACTACTTTTCACTGTATCCCGGTAGACGTGACAATAATAAATCAAACAATACTTTTCACTGTATCCAAGTACATGTGACAATAATAAATCAAACAATACTTTTCACTGTATCCAAGTACATGTGACAATAATAAATCAAACAATACTTTTCACTATATCCCAGTACACGGGACAATAATAAATTAAACAATACTTTTCACTATATCCCAGTACACGGGAGAATAGTAAATCACACAATACTTTTCACTGTATCCCAGTACATGTGACCATAATAAATCAAACAATACTTTTCACTATATCCCAGTACACGTGACAATAATAAATCAAACAATACTTTTCACTGTATCCCAATACACGTTACAATAATAAATCAAACAATACTTTTCACTGTATCCAAGTACATGTGACAATAATAAATCAAACAATACTTTTCACTGTATCCCAATACACGTGACAATAATAAATCAAACAATACTTTTCACTGTATCCCAGTACACGTGATAATAATAAATCAACAATACTTTTCACTGTATCCCAGTACATGTGACAATAATAAATCAAACAATACTTTTCACTGTATCCCAATACACGTGACAATAATAAATCAAACAATACTTTTCACTGTATCCCAGTACACTTGAGAATAATAAATCAAACAATACTTTTCACTGTATCCCAATACATGTGACAATAATAAATCAAACAATACTTTTCACTGTATCCCAATACACTTGAGAATAATAAATCAAACAATACTTTTAACTGTATCCCAATACACGTTACAATAATAAATCAAACAATACATTTCACTGTATCCCAGTACACGTGACAATAATAAATCAAACAATACTTTTCACTGTATCCCAGTACATGTGACAATAATAAATCAAACAATACTTTTCACTGTATCCCAGTACACGTGACAATAATAAATCAAACACTACTTTTCACTGTATCCCGGTAGACGTGACAATAATAAATCAAACAATACTTTTCACTGTATCCAAGTACATGTGACAATAATAAATCAAACAATACTTTTCACTGTATCCCAGTACACCGGACAATAATAAATTAAACAATTCTTTTCACTGTATGCCAGTACACTGGAGAATAGTAAATCAAACAATACTTTTCACTGTATCCCAGTACATGTGACCATAATAAATCAAACAATACTTTTCACTATATCCCAGTACACGTGACAATAATAAATCAAACAATACTTTTCACTGTATCCCAATACACGTTACAATAATAAATCAAACAATACTTTTCACTGTATCCAAGTACATGTGACAATAATAAATCAAACAATACTTTTCACGATATCCCAGTACACGGGACAATAATAAATTAAACAATACTTTTCACTATATCCCAGTACACGGGAGAATAGTAAATCACACAATACTTTTCACTATATCCCAGTACACGTGACAATAATAAATCAAACAATACTTTTCACTGTATCCCAATACACGTTACAATAATAAATCAAACAATACTTTTCACTGTATCCAAGTACATGTGACAATAATAAATCAAACAATACTTTTCACTGTATCCCAGTAGACGGGACAATAATAAATTAAACAATACTTTTCACTATATCCCAGTACACGGGAGAATAGTAAATCACACAATACTTTTCACTGTATCCCAGTACATGTGACCATAATAAATCAAACAATACTTTTCACTATATCCCAGTACACGTGACAATAATAAATCAAACAATACTTTTCACTGTATCCCAATACACGTTACAATAATAAATCAAACAATACTTTTCACTGTATCCAAGTACATGTGACAATAATAAATCAAACAATACTTTTCACTGTATCCCAGTAGACGGGACAATAATAAATTAAACAATACTTTTCACTATATCCCAGTACACGGGAGAATAGTAAATCACACAATACTTTTCACTGTATCCCAGTACATGTGACCATAATAAATCAAACAATACTTTTCACTATATCCCAGTACACGTGACAATAATAAATCAAACAATACATTTCACTGTATCCCAGTACACGTGACAATAATAAATCAAACAATACTTTTCACTGTATCCCTATACATGTGACAACAATAAATCAAACAATACTTTTCACTGTATTCCAGTACATGTGACAATAATAAATTAAACAATACTTTTCACTGTATCCCAGTACACGGGAGAATAGTAAATCAAACAATACTTTTCACTGTATCGCAGTACACGGGACAATAATAAATCAAACAATACTTTTCACTGAATCCCAATACAAGTGACCATAATATATCAAATAATACTTTTCACTGCATCCCAGTACACGTGACAATAATAAATCAAACAATACTTTTCACTGTATCCCAATACACGGGACAATAATAAATCAAACAATAATTTTCACTGTATCGCAATTCACTTGACAATAATAAATCAAACAATACTTTTCACTGTATCCCAATACACGGGACAATAATAAATCAAACAATAATTTTCACTGTATCGCAATTCACTTGACAATAATAAATCAAACAATACTTTTCACTGTATCCCAATACATGTGACAACAATAAATCAAACAATACTTTTCACTGTATCCCAATACATGTGACAATAATAAATCAAATAATACTTTTCACTGTATCCCAGTACACGTGACAATAATAAATCAAACAATACTTTTCACTGTATCCCAATACACGTGACAATAATAAATCAAACAATACTTTTCACTGTACCCAATACACGGGACAATAATAAATCAAACAATAATTTTCACTGTATCGCAATTCACTTGACAATAATAAATCAAACAATACTTTTCACTGTATCCCAATACATGTGACAACAATAAATCAAACAATACTTTTCACTGTATCCCAATACATGTGACAATAATAAATCAAATAATACTTTTCACTGTATCCCAGTACACGTGACAATAATAAATCAAACAATACTTTTCACTGTATCCCAATACATGTGACAATAATAAATCAAACAATACTTTTCACTGTATCCCAGTACATGTGACAATAATAAATCAAACAATACTTTTCACTGTATCCCAGTACACGTGACAATAATAAATCAAACAATACTTTTCACTGTATCACAGTACATGTGACAATAATAAATCAAACAATACTTTTCACTGTATCCCAATACATGTGACAATAATAAATCGAACAATACTTTTCACTGTATCCCAATACACGTGACAATAATAAATCAAACAATACTTTTCACTGTATCCCAGTACACGTGATAATAATAAATCAACAATACTTTTCACTGTATCCCAGTACATGTGACAATAATAAATCAAACAATACTTTTCACTGTATCCCAATACACGTGACAATAATAAATCAAACAATACTTTTCACTGTATCCCAGTACACTTGAGAATAATAAATCAAACAATACTTTTCACTGTATCCCAATACATGTGACAATAATAAATCAAACAATACTTTTCACTGTATCCCAATACACTTGAGAATAATAAATCAAACAATACTTTTAACTGTATCCCAATACACGTTACAATAATAAATCAAACAATACTTTTCACTGTATCCCAATATACGTGACAATAATAAATCAAACAATACTTTTCACTGTATCCCAGTACATGTGACAATAATAAATCAAACAATACTTTTCACTGTATCCCAGTACACGTGACAATAATAAATCAAACACTACTTTTCACTGTATCCCGGTAGACGTGACAATAATAAATCAAACAATACTTTTCACTGTATCCAAGTACATGTGACAATAATAAATCAAACAATACTTTTCACTGTATCCCAGTACACCGGACAATAATAAATTAAACAATTCTTTTCACTGTATGCCAGTACACTGGAGAATAGTAAATCAAACAATACTTTTCACTGTATCCCAGTACATGTGACCATAATAAATCAAACAATACTTTTCACTATATCCCAGTACACGTGACAATAATAAATCAAACAATACTTTTCACTGTATCCCAATACACGTTACAATAATAAATCAAACAATACTTTTCACTGTATCCAAGTACATGTGACAATAATAAATCAAACAATACTTTTCACTATATCCCAGTACACGGGACAATAATAAATTAAACAATACTTTTCACTATATCCCAGTACACGGGAGAATAGTAAATCACACAATACTTTTCACTGTATCCCAGTACATGTGACCATAATAAATCAAACAATACTTTTCACTATATCCCAGTACACGTGACAATAATAAATCAAACAATACTTTTCACTGTATCCCAATACACGTTACAATAATAAATCAAACAATACTTTTCACTGTATCCAAGTACATGTGACAATAATAAATCAAACAATACTTTTCACTGTATCCCAATACACGTGACAATAATAAATCAAACAATACTTTTCACTGTATCCCAGTACACGTGATAATAATAAATCAACAATACTTTTCACTGTATCCCAGTACATGTGACAATAATAAATCAAACAATACTTTTCACTGTATCCCAATACACGTGACAATAATAAATCAAACAATACTTTTCACTGTATCCCAGTACACTTGAGAATAATAAATCAAACAATACTTTTCACTGTATCCCAATACATGTGACAATAATAAATCAAACAATACTTTTCACTGTATCCCAATACACTTGAGAATAATAAATCAAACAATACTTTTAACTGTATCCCAATACACGTTACAATAATAAATCAAACAATACTTTTCACTGTATCCCAATATACGTGACAATAATAAATCAAACAATACTTTTCACTGTATCCCAGTACATGTGACAATAATAAATCAAACAATACAATTCACTGTATCCCAGTACACGTGACAATAATAAATCAAACACTACTTTTCACTGTATCCCGGTAGACGTGACAATAATAAATCAAACAATACTTTTCACTGTATCCAAGTACATGTGACAATAATAAATCAAACAATACTTTTCACTGTATCCAAGTACATGTGACAATAATAAATCAAACAATACTTTTCACTATATCCCAGTACACGGGACAATAATAAATTAAACAATACTTTTCACTATATCCCAGTACACGGGAGAATAGTAAATCACACAATACTTTTCACTGTATCCCAGTACATGTGACCATAATAAATCAAACAATACTTTTCACTATATCCCAGTACACGTGACAATAATAAATCAAACAATACTTTTCACTGTATCCCAATACACGTTACAATAATAAATCAAACAATACTTTTCACTGTATCCAAGTACATGTGACAATAATAAATCAAACAATACTTTTCACTGTATCCCAATACACGTGACAATAATAAATCAAACAATACTTTTCACTGTATCCCAGTACACGTGATAATAATAAATCAACAATACTTTTCACTGTATCCCAGTACATGTGACAATAATAAATCAAACAATACTTTTCACTGTATCCCAATACACGTGACAATAATAAATCAAACAATACTTTTCACTGTATCCCAGTACACTTGAGAATAATAAATCAAACAATACTTTTCACTGTATCCCAATACATGTGACAATAATAAATCAAACAATACTTTTCACTGTATCCCAATACACTTGAGAATAATAAATCAAACAATACTTTTAACTGTATCCCAATACACGTTACAATAATAAATCAAACAATACATTTCACTGTATCCCAGTACACGTGACAATAATAAATCAAACAATACTTTTCACTGTATCCCAGTACATGTGACAATAATAAATCAAACAATACTTTTCACTGTATCCCAGTACACGTGACAATAATAAATCAAACACTACTTTTCACTGTATCCCGGTAGACGTGACAATAATAAATCAAACAATACTTTTCACTGTATCCAAGTACATGTGACAATAATAAATCAAACAATACTTTTCACTGTATCCCAGTACACCGGACAATAATAAATTAAACAATTCTTTTCACTGTATGCCAGTACACTGGAGAATAGTAAATCAAACAATACTTTTCACTGTATCCCAGTACATGTGACCATAATAAATCAAACAATACTTTTCACTATATCCCAGTACACGTGACAATAATAAATCAAACAATACTTTTCACTGTATCCCAATACACGTTACAATAATAAATCAAACAATACTTTTCACTGTATCCAAGTACATGTGACAATAATAAATCAAACAATACTTTTCACTATATCCCAGTACACGGGACAATAATAAATTAAACAATACTTTTCACTATATCCCAGTACACGGGAGAATAGTAAATCACACAATACTTTTCACTGTATCCCAGTACATGTGACCATAATAAATCAAACAATACTTTTCACTATATCCCAGTACACGTGACAATAATAAATCAAACAATACTTTTCACTGTATCCCAATACACGTTACAATAATAAATCAAACAATACTTTTCACTGTATCCAAGTACATGTGACAATAATAAATCAAACAATACTTTTCACTGTATCCCAATACACGTGACAATCATAAATCAAACAATACTTTTCACTGTATCCCAGTACACGGGACAATAATAAATTAAACAATACTTTTCACTATATCCCAGTACACGGGAGAATAGTAAATCACACAATACTTTTCACTGTATCCCAGTACATGTGACCATAATAAATCAAACAATACTTTTCACTATATCCCAGTACACGTGACAATAATAAATCAAACAATACATTTCACTGTATCCCAATACATGTGACAACAATAAATCAAACAATACTTTTCACTGTATTCCAGTACATGTGACAATAATAAATTAAACAATACTTTTCACTGTATCCCAGTACACGGGAGAATAGTAAATCAAACAATACTTTTCACTGTATCGCAGTACACGGGACAATAATAAATCAAACAATACTTTTCACTGAATCCCAATACAAGTGACCATAATATATCAAATAATACTTTTCACTGCATCCCAGTACACGTGACAATAATAAATCAAACAATACTTTTCACTGTATCCCAATACACGGGACAATAATAAATCAAACAATAATTTTCACTGTATCGCAATTCACTTGACAATAATAAATCAAACAATACTTTTCACTGTATCCCAATACATGGGACAATAATAAATCAAACAATAATTTTCACTGTATCGCAATTCACGTGACAATAATAAATCAAACAATACTTTTCACTGTATCCCAATACATGTGACAACAATAAATCAAACAATACTTTTCACTGTATCCCAATACATGTGACAATAATAAATCAAATAATACTTTTCACTGTATCCCAGTACACGTGACAATAATAAATCAAACAATACTTTTCACTGTATCCCAATACACGTGACAATAATAAATCAAACAATACTTTTCACTGTACCCAATACACGGGACAATAATAAATCAAACAATAATTTTCACTGTATCGCAATTCACTTGACAATAATGAATCAAACAATACTTTTCACTGTATCCCAATACATGTGACAACAATAAATCAAACAATACTTTTCACTGTATCCCAATACATGTGACAATAATAAATCAAATAATACTTTTCACTGTATCCCAGTACACGTGACAATAATAAATCAAACAATACTTTTCACTGTATCCCAATACACGTGACAATAATAAATCAAACAATACTTTTCACTCTATCCCAATTCACGTGACAATAATAAATCAAACAATACTTTTCACTGTATCCCAGTATATGTGACAATAATAAATCAAACAATACTTTTCACTCTATCCCAATACATGTGACAATAATAAATCAAACAATACTTTTCACTGTATCCCAGTACATGTGACAATAATAAATCAAACAATACTTTTCACTGTATCCCAATACATGTGACAATAATAAATCGAACAATACTTTTCACTGTATCCCAATACACGTGACAATAATAAATCAAACAATACTTTTCACTGTATCCCAGTACACGTGATAATAATAAATCAACAATACTTTTCACTGTATCCCAGTACATGTGACAATAATAAATCAAACAATACTTTTCACTGTATCCCAATACACGCGACAATAATAAATCAAACAATACTTTTCACTGAATCCCAGTACACGTGACAATAATAAATCAAACAATACTTTTCACTCTATCCCAGCACACGTGACAATAATAAATCAAACAATACTTTTCACTGTATCCCAATACACGTGACAATAATAAATCAAACAATACTTTTCACTCTATCCCAATACACGTGACAATAATAAATCAAACAATACTTTTCACTGTATCCCAATACACGTTACAATAATAAATCAAACAATACTTTTCACTGTATCCCAATATACGTGACAATAATAAATCAAACAATACTTTTCACTGTATCCCAGTACATGTGACAATAATAAATCAAACAATACTTTTCACTGTATCCCAGTACACTTGAGAATAATAAATCAAACAATACTTTTCACTGTATCCCAATACATGTGACAATAATAAATCAAACAATACTTTTCACTGTATCCCAATACACTTGAGAATAATAAATCAAACAATACTTTTAACTGTATCCCAGTACATGTGACAATAATAAATCAAACAATACTTTTCACTGTATCCCAGTACACGTGACAATAATAAATCAAACACTACTTTTCACTGTATCCCGGTAGACGTGACAATAATAAATCAAACAATACTTTTCACTGTATCCAAGTACATGTGACAATAATAAATCAAACAATACTTTTCACTGTATCCCAGTACACCGGACAATAATAAATTAAACAATTCTTTTCACTGTATGCCAGTACACTGGAGAATAGTAAATCAAACAATACTTTTCACTGTATCCCAGTACATGTGACCATAATAAATCAAACAATACTTTTCACTATATCCCAGTACACGTGACAATAATAAATCAAACATTACTTTTCACTGTATCCCAATACACGTTACAATAATAAATCAAACAATACTTTTCACTGTATCCAAGTACATGTGACAATAATAAATCAAACAATACTTTTCACTATATCCCAGTACACGGGACAATAATAAATTAAACAATACTTTTCACTATATCCCAGTACACGGGAGAATAGTAAATCACACAATACTTTTCACTGTATCCCAGTACATGTGACCATAATAAATCAAACAATACTTTTCACTATATCCCAGTACACGTGACAATAATAAATCAAACAATACTTTTCACTGTATCCCAATACACGTTACAATAATAAATCAAACAATACTTTTCACTGTATCCAAGTACATGTGACAATAATAAATCAAACAATACTTTTCACTGTATCCCAGTAGACGGGACAATAATAAATTAAACAATACTTTTCACTATATCCCAGTACACGGGAGAATAGTAAATCACACAATACTTTTCACTGTATCCCAGTACATGTGACCATAATAAATCAAACAATACTTTTCACTATATCCCAGTACACGTGACAATAATAAATCAAACAATACTTTTCACTGTATCCCAATACACGTTACAATAATAAATCAAACAATACTTTTCACTGTATCCAAGTACATGTGACAATAATAAATCAAACAATACTTTTCACTGTATCCCAGTAGACGGGACAATAATAAATTAAACAATACTTTTCACTATATCCCAGTACACGGGAGAATAGTAAATCACACAATACTTTTCACTGTATCCCAGTACATGTGACCATAATAAATCAAACAATACTTTTCACTATATCCCAGTACATGTGACAATAATAAATCAAACAATACTTTTCACTGTATCCCAGTACACGTGACAATAATAAATCAAACAATACATTTCACTGTATCCCAGTACACGTGACAATAATAAATCAAACAATACTTTTCACTGTATCCCTATACATGTGACAACAATAAATCAAACAATACTTTTCACTGTATTCCAGTACATGTGACAATAATAAATTAAACAATACTTTTCACTGTATGCCAGTACACGGGAGAATAGTAAATCAAACAATACTTTTCACTGTATCGCAGTACACGGGACAATAATAAATCAAACAATACTTTTCACTGAATCCCAATACAAGTGACCATAATATATCAAATAATACTTTTCACTGCATCCCAGTACACGTGACAATAATAAATCAAACAATACTTTTCACTGTATCCCAATACACGGGACAATAATAAATCAAACAATAATTTTCACTGTATCGCAATTCACTTGACAATAATAAATCAAACAATACTTTTCACTGTATCCCAATACACGGGACAATAATAAATCAAACAATAATTTTCACTGTATCGCAATTCACTTGACAATAATAAATCAAACAATACTTTTCACTGTATCCCAATACATGTGACAACAATAAATCAAACAATACTTTTCACTGTATCCCAATACATGTGACAATAATAAATCTAATAATACTTTTCACTGTATCCCAGTACACGTGACAATAATAAATCAAACAATACTTTTCACTGTACCCAATACACGGGACAATAATAAATCAAACAATAATTTTCACTGTATCGCAATTCACTTGACAATAATAAATCAAACAATACTTTTCACTGTATCCCAATACATGTGACAACAATAAATCAAACAATACTTTTCACTGTATCCCAATACATGTGACAATAATAAATCAAATAATACTTTTCACTGTATCCCAGTACACGTGATAATAATAAATCAAACAATACTTTTCACTGTATCCCAGTACATGTGACAATAATAAATCAAACAATACTTTTCACTGTATCCCAATACACGTGACAATAATAAATCAAACAATACTTTTCACTCTATCCCAATTCACGTGACAATAATAAATCAAACAATACTTTTCACTGTATCCCAGTATATGTGACAATAATAAATCAAACAATACTTTTCACTGTATCCCAGTACACGTGACAATAATAAATCAAACAATACTTTTCACTGTATCCCAGTATATGTGACAATAATAAATCAAACAATACTTTTCACTGTATCCCAATACATGTGACAATAATAAATCAAACAATACTTTTCACTGTATCCCAGTACATGTGACAATAATAAATCAAACAATACTTTTCACTGTATCCCAGTACACGTGACAATAATAAATCAAACAATACTTTTCACTGTATCCCGGTACACGTGACAATAATAAATCAAACAATACTTTTCACTGTATCCCGGTCGACGTGACAATAATAAATCAAACAATACTTTTCACTGTATCACAGTACATGTGACAATAATAAATCAAACAATACTTTTCACTGTATCCCAATACATGTGACAATAATAAATCGAACAATACTTTTCACTGTATCCCAATACACGTGACAATAATAAATCAAACAATACTTTTCACTGTATCCCAGTACACGTGATAATAATAAATCAACAATACTTTTCACTGTATCCCAGTACATGTGACAATAATAAATCAAACAATACTTTTCACTGTATCCCAATACACGTGACAATAATAAATCAAACAATACTTTTCACTGTATCCCAGTACACTTGAGAATAATAAATCAAACAATACTTTTCACTGTATCCCAATACATGTGACAATAATAAATCAAACAATACTTTTCACTGTATCCCAATACACTTGAGAATAATAAATCAAACAATACTTTTAACTGTATCCCAATACACGTTACAATAATAAATCAAACAATACTTTTCACTGTATCCCAATATACGTGACAATAATAAATCAAACAATACTTTTCACTGTATCCCAGTACATGTGACAATAATAAATCAAACAATACTTTTCACTGTATCCCAGTACACGTGACAATAATAAATCAAACACTACTTTTCACTGTATCCCGGTAGACGTGACAATAATAAATCAAACAATACTTTTCACTGTATCCAAGTACATGTGACAATAATAAATCAAACAATACTTTTCACTGTATCCCAGTACACCGGACAATAATAAATTAAACAATTCTTTTCACTGTATGCCAGTACACTGGAGAATAGTAAATCAAACAATACTTTTCACTGTATCCCAGTACATGTGACCATAATAAATCAAACAATACTTTTCACTATATCCCAGTACACGTGACAATAATAAATCAAACAATACTTTTCACTGTATCCCAATACACGTTACAATAATAAATCAAACAATACTTTTCACTGTATCCAAGTACATGTGACAATAATAAATCAAACAATACTTTTCACTATATCCCAGTACACGGGACAATAATAAATTAAACAATACTTTTCACTATATCCCAGTGCACGGGAGAATAGTAAATCACACAATACTTTTCACTGTATCCCAGTACATGTGACCATAATAAATCAAACAATACTTTTCACTATATCCCAGTACACGTGACAATAATAAATCAAACAATACTTTTCACTGTATCCCAATACACGTTACAATAATAAATCAAACAATACTTTTCACTGTATCCAAGTACATGTGACAATAATAAATCAAACAATACTTTTCACTGTATCCCAGTAGACGGGACAATAATAAATTAAACAATACTTTTCACTATATCCCAGTACACGGGAGAATAGTAAATCACACAATACTTTTCACTGTATCCCAGTACATGTGACCATAATAAATCAAACAATACTTTTCACTATATCCCAGTACACGTGACAATAATAAATCAAACAATACTTTTCACTGTATCCCAATACACGTTACAATAATAAATCAAACAATACTTTTCACTGTATCCAAGTACATGTGACAATAATAAATCAAACAATACTTTTCACTGTATCCCAGTAGACGGGACAATAATAAATTAAACAATACTTTTCACTATATCCCAGTACACGGGAGAATAGTAAATCACACAATACTTTTCACTGTATCCCAGTACATGTGACCATAATAAATCAAACAATACTTTTCACTATATCCCAGTACACGTGACAATAATAAATCAAACAATACATTTCACTGTATCCCAGTACACGTGACAATAATAAATCAAACAATACTTTTCACTGTATCCCAATACATGTGACAACAATAAATCAAACAATACTTTTCACTGTATTCCAGTACATGTGACAATAATAAATTAAACAATACTTTTCACTGTATCCCAGTACACGGGAGAATAGTAAATCAAACAATACTTTTCACTGTATCGCAGTACACGGGACAATAATAAATCAAACAATACTTTTCACTGAATCCCAATACAAGTGACCATAATATATCAAATAATACTTTTCACTGCATCCCAGTACACGTGACAATAATAAATCAAACAATACTTTTCACTGTATCCCAATACACGGGACAATAATAAATCAAACAATAATTTTCACTGTATCGCAATTCACTTGACAATAATAAATCAAACAATACTTTTCACTGTATCCCAATACACGGGACAATAATAAATCAAACAATAATTTTCACTGTATCGCAATTCACTTGACAATAATAAATCAAACAATACTTTTCACTGTATCCCAATACATGTGACAACAATAAATCAAACAATACTTTTCACTGTATCCCAATACATGTGACAATAATAAATCTAATAATACTTTTCACTGTATCCCAGTACACGTGACAATAATAAATCAAACAATACTTTTCACTGTATCCCAATACACGTGACAATAATAAATCAAACAATACTTTTCACTGTACCCAATACACGGGACAATAATAAATCAAACAATAATTTTCACTGTATCGCAATTCACTTGACAATAATAAATCAAACAATACTTTTCACTGTATCCCAATACATGTGACAACAATAAATCAAACAATACTTTTCACTGTATCCCAATACATGTGACAATAATAAATCAAATAATACTTTTCACTGTATCCCAGTACACGTGATAATAATAAATCAAACAATACTTTTCACTGTATCCCAGTACATGTGACAATAATAAATCAAACAATACTTTTCACTGTATCCCAATACACGTGACAATAATAAATCAAACAATACTTTTCACTCTATCCCAATTCACGTGACAATAATAAATCAAACAATACTTTTCACTGTATCCCAGTATATGTGACAATAATAAATCAAACAATACTTTTCACTGTATCCCAGTACACGTGACAATAATAAATCAAACAATACTTTTCACTGTATCCCAGTATATGTGACAATAATAAATCAAACAATACTTTTCACTGTATCCCAATACATGTGACAATAATAAATCAAACAATACTTTTCACTGTATCCCAGTACATGTGACAATAATAAATCAAACAATACTTTTCACTGTATCCCAGTACACGTGACAATAATAAATCAAACAATACTTTTCACTGTATCCCGGTACACGTGACAATAATAAATCAAACAATACTTTTCACTGTATCCCGGTCGACGTGACAATAATAAATCAAACAATACTTTTCACTGTATCACAGTACATGTGACAATAATAAATCAAACAATACTTTTCACTGTATCCCAATACATGTGACAATAATAAATCGAACAATACTTTTCACTGTATCCCAATACACGTGTCAATAATAAATCAAACAATACTTTTCACTGTATCCCAGTACACGTGATAATAATAAATCAACAATACTTTTCACTGTATCCCAGTACATGTGACAATAATAAATCAAACAATACTTTTCACTGTATCCCAATACACGTGACAATAATAAATCAAACAATAGTTTTCACTGTATCCCGATACACGTGACAATAATAAATCAAACAATACTTTTCACTGTATCCCAATACACGTGACAATAATAAATCAAACAATACTTTTCACTGTATCCCAGTACACGTGATAATAATAAATCAAACAATACTTTTCACTGTATCCCAATACATGTGACAATAATAAATCAAACAATACTTTTCACTGTATCCCAGTACATGTGACAGTAATAAATCAAACAATACTTTTCACTTTATCCCAGTACACGTGACAATAATAAATCAAACAATACTTTTCACTGTATCCCAGTACACGTGACAATAATAAATCAAACAATACTTTTCACTGTATCCCAGTACACGTGACAATAATAAATCAAACAATACTTTTCACTGTGTCCCAATACACGTGACAATAATAAATCAAACAATACTTTTCACTGTATCCCAGTACACGTGACAATAATAACTCAAACAATACTTTTCACTGTATCCCAGTACATGTGACAATAATAAATCAAACAATACTTTTCACTGTGTCCCAATACACGTGACAATAATAAATCAAACAATACTTTTCACTGTATCCCAGTACACGTGACAATAATAAATCAAACAATACTTTTACTGTATCCCAGTACACGTGACAATAATAAATCAAACAATACTTTTCACTGTATCCCAGTTCACGTGATAATAATGAATTTAAGAGATAATAATAATATAAGTGACAATAATAAATGAAATCAAGTCAAAATACATTAACTCGATCTTTCTCTACACCCCAGGTATGACTGTTGCACTCCACTCTGCACCCTCTCCTTTCCTTCTGTCCTATATACTATATAAACGGTATGCTTTGTCTGTATAGCGCGCAAGAAGCAATACCCTTCATTGTATACTAATACATGTGACAATAATAAATCAATTAACTCTGATTTTCTCCCGTTGGCTGTGTATTTTTTTCCAGCAGTGTTTTATTTGTTCACTCAATTGTAACATGTATACCATCAATACACCGGCACTACTAATAGCTTTATGCATTACATAGTCTCAGCACACATTTCTCGCCCCATGTGTCCACCTAACGCGGTTCTTTAATTTCAGTGTATTTCCTCTGTCCATGTAGCGCTGTGCATTCCCTGGGACGCTAACTGTCTGTTCCAGCCGGGACAGTATGGACAGCACATTGGATTCCCCCAGGCGTTTCACCAAACTCAGCCTCCCCAATTGAATTTAACACGGTCATCTCGGCAGGAGCCCCCCCGGAGTGAGTGGCACAGAGAGACATCGGGCGAAGCTGAAGAGGGGCAGAGGCGAAGGGGAATCATTCCGATCTGCCTAATTACAGAAATCTCCACGCTGTTAATTTTGGGGGTTCAGCAGTAATAATTACCGTTGTGAATATAACAGCGTGGACCCTATTCTGAGTCAGACCAAACAGCTATGATCTCTCCTTCTCTATAAACATGCATGCTTAAACTCCAAGCTCCCCCCCCCCACCCCCCACCCAATACTTCCCCGACCCACTGTGAGTTTGTAATGTCTGTGAGGTGTTCAACGCGGAATATGAAACTCTATTCTGCATTCCACTCAATATATTCGCACCAAGCTTCACATTTTTGCCCCTTTCAAGTGTAATCTGGAATGGGCAGTTGAAACCAGCTCCCGTTAAGGAACAGCAATTCTCATGAGCCGCTAACACTCAGAATTGGGTTACGACTCAAAGTCTATTTTGCAACATATCTGTGACTCTGTCTATATTACACTTTGCACACTCTTTTCGTTTGTGTGTATCTGTCTGTTTCCTCCCCGCTGTTCTCTTGTGCACTCTTCTCCCACTTTAGATAATTGCCACTATTTTGTCGTTTATATGCCCCAAATCCTGGTAATAAGCCGAATAAGCGAGCAATAAACATTCCACGTAGCAACAGAATCAAGAACTCGTTCTTCCTTATCGCCGTCAGACATCAGAATGGACCTTCCTTATATTCAGCAGATCTTTCCCGACATTCCAGCTATGACTGCAACACTAAATCCTGCAGTCTGGCCTTTCCTTGGCTCCCATGTACTCCATGAACGGTATGTTTTGTCTGTGTATTGTGCAAGAAACAATACTTTTCACTGTATCCCAGTACACGTGACAATAACAAATCAAACAATACTTTTCACTGTATCCCAGTACACGTGACAATAATAAATCAAACAATACTTTTCACTGTATCCCAGTACACGTGACAATAATAAATCAAACAATACTTTTCACTGTATCCCAATACACGTGACAATAATAAATCAAACAATACTTTTCACTGTATCCCAGTACACGTGACAATAATAAATCAAGCAATACTTTTCACTGTATCCCAGTACACGGGAGAATAATAAATCAAACAATACTTTTCACTGTATCCCAATACACGTGACAATAACAAATCAAACAATACTTTCACTGTATCCCAGTACACGTGACAATAATAAATCAAACAATTATTTTCACTGTATCCCAGTACATGTGACAATAATAAATCAAACAATACTTTTCACTGTATCCCAGTACACGTGACAATAATAAATCAAACAAGACTTTTCACTGTATCCCAGTACACTGACAATAATAAATCAAACAATACTTTTCACTGTATCCCAGTACATGTGACAATAATAAATAAAACAATACTTTTCACTGTATCCTAGTACATGTGACAATAATAAATCAAATTACTTTTCACTGTATCCCAGTACACGTGACAATAATAAATCAAACAATACTTTTCCACTGTATCCCAATACACGTGACAATAATAAATCAAACAATACTTTTCACTGTATCCCAGTACACGTGACAATAATAAATCAAATACTTTTCACTGTATCCCAGTACATGTGACAATAATAAATCAAACAATACTTTTCAACTGTTCCCAGTACATGTGACAATAATAAATCAAACAATACTTTTCACTGTATCCCTGTACACGTGACAATAATAAATCAAACAATACTTTTCACTGTATCCTAATACACGTGACAATAATAAATCAAACAATACTTTTCACTGTATCCCAGTACACGTGACAATAATAAATCAAATACTTTTCACTGTATCCCAGTACATGTGACAATAATAAATCAAACAATACTTTTCACTGTATCCCAGTAACATGTGACAATAATAAATCAAACAATACTTTTCACTGTATCCCAGTACATGTGGCAATAATAAATCAAACAATACTTTTCACTGCATCCCAGTACACGTGACAATAATAAATCAAACAATACTTTTCACTGTATCCCAATACATATGACAATAATAAATCAAACAATACTTTTCACTGTATCCCAGTACATGTGACAATAATAAATCAAACAATACTTTTCACTGTATCCCAGTACACGTGACAATAATAAATCAAACAAAACTTTTCACTGTATCCAGTACACGTGACATAATAAATCAAACAATACTTTTCACTGTATCCCAATACACATGACAATAATAAATCAAACAATACTTTTCACTGTAATCCCTATACACATGACAATAATAAATCAAACAATACTTTTCACTGTATCCCAGTACACGTGACAATAATAAATCAAACAAAACTTTTCACTGTATCCCAGTACACGTGACAATAATAAATCAAACAATACTTTTCACTGTATCCCAATACGCATGGACAATAATAAATCAAACAATACTTTTCACTGTATCCCAGTACACGTGACAATAATAAATCAAACAATACTTTTCACTGTATCCCAGTACATGTGACAATAATAAATAAAACAATACTTTTCACTGTATCCTAGTACATGTGACAATAATAAATCAAATACTTTTCACTGTATCCCAGTACACGTGACAATAATAAATCAAACAATACTTTTCACTGCATCCCAGTACATGTGACAATAATAAATCAAACAATACTTTTCACTGTATCCCAGTACACGTGACAATAATAAATCAAACAATACTTTTCACTGTATCCCAGTACACGTGACAATAATAAATCAAACAATACTTTTCATTGTATCCCAGTACACGTGACAATAATAAATCAAACAATACTTTTCACTGTATCCCAATACATGTGACAATAATAAATCAAACAATACTTTTCATTGTATCCCAGTACACGTGACAATAATAAATCAAACAATACTTTTCACTGTACCCAATACATGTGACAATAATAAATCAAACAATACTTTTCACTGTATCCCAGTACACGGGACAATAATAAATCAAACAATACTTTTCACTGTATCCCAGTACATGTGGCAATAATTAAATCAAACAATACTTTTCACTGCATCCCAGTACACGTGACAATAATAAATCAAACAATACTTTTCACTGTATCCCAGTACATGTGGCAATAATAAATCAAACAATACTTTTCACTGCATCCCAGTACACGGGACAATAATAAATCAAACAATACTTTTCACTGTATCTCAGTACACGTGACAATAATAAATCAAACAATACTTTTCACTGTATCCCAGTACACGTGACAATAATACATTAAACAATACTTTTCACTGTATCTCAGTAGACGGGACAATAATAAATCAAACAATACTTTTCACTGTATCTCAGTAGACGTGACAATAATAAATCAAACAATACTTTTCACTGTATCCCAGTACACGTGACAATAATACATTAAACAATATTTTTCACTGTATCTCAGTAGACGGGACAATAATAAATCAAACAATACTTTTCACTGTATCTCAGTATACGGGACAATAATAAATCAACAATACTTTTCACTGTATCTCAGTACACGTGACAATAATAAATCAAACAATACTTTTCACTGTATCCCAGTACACGTGACAATAATACATTAAACAATATTTTTCAACTGTATCTCAGTAGACGGGACAATAATAAATCAAACAATACTTTTCACTGTATCTCAGTACACGTGACAATAATAAATCAAACAATACTTTTCACTGTATCCCAGTACACGTGACAATAATACATTAAACAATATTTTTCACTGTATCTCAGTAGACGGGACAATAATAAATCAAACAATACTTTTCACTGTATCTCAGTACACGTGACAATAATAAATCAAACAATACTTTTCACTGTATCCCAGTACATGTGACAATAATACATTAAACAATACTTTTCACTGTATCTCAGTACACGGGACAATAATAAATCAAACAATACTTTTCACTGTATCCAGTACATGTGACAATAATAAATCAAACAATACTTTCACTGTATCCCAGTACACGTGACAATAATAATCAAACAATACTTTTCACTGTATCCCAGTACATGTGACAATAATAAATCAAACAATACTTTTCACTGTATCCAGTACATGTGACAATAATAAATCAAACAGTACTTTTCACTGTATCCCAATACACGTGACAATAATAAATCAAACAATACTTTTCACTGTATCCCAGTACATGTGACAATAATATAATCAAATTAAAATTAACTCTATCCAGTAATGTTTCCGAGTTTGTCGATTTAAACCCTGATGATTATCAACTTGTCGCCAATAACTACATGTTTTGCTTAGCAAAGCAATGCAGGCTGATTCTTAAAGCTAATTTTGGATTGTTAATTCTGCCTCGGTGTACCCGAACAGGAGCCGCGGTGATTTTCACAGTAACTTCATCGCAGTGTTATGTAAACTACTGGTGATACGAATAAATAAACTTCAATGAGGGTGGGGTTATTTGAGGATTTGTTAAGCACAATGTTACACTGGGAGTTCAGTAATTATTTCAGGCAGTCTGTTCACTGGGAAATAAGCGTGTGTTTTGCCCAGTTCAATTGCAGCCCCCAGTTTGTGTCAATCTTACAGCCTCGGTGTTCAAAGCTCCTTAGAAGCTTGGGAACATCTTGGGATCCAGAAGAGAGGGGGGGGGGGGGGGTGGGGGGGAGAGAGGAAAGAAATCTCCTTCTGTTGCACCTTATCTGCTTTGCTGGTGTATTCATTGCGCCGGGAGTCGCGGGGAAGTGTGGAAGGTTGGAACTTGTGGTGCCTATGTCTTAAGCATCTTGGTCGCTGAGCCAGAACACGCACCCTCTTTCCAAAAGCCAAGAGTGGCCAATCCGCAAGTCTCTGTGTGTTTCTCTCTCTCTCCTTCCTGCACACCGTTCCTGGGATCCCGTTTAGGATTGGAACCCCCTCTTTTTTTTTGGAGAGAAGGGGTTGGGAGGGGAGGAGACCTTATTTGACACCCAGTGAGAGACAGAGGTGGATTCCAGTAGGCAAAGAAGGTGAGGATTTTGGCCAGAGTTAAAATGTGGAAGGTTGGGGGGGGGGGGGGGTGAATTGTAACTGTGTTGTCGGAGTGTTTTCTTCACTGATTAGAGGGAAACTTGAATCAGTCATCATTATTTTCTGGGAGGGAGCTCAGGCAGGTTGTAAAGTGAGTTGACTTGTCTGTGTTTCTGTTTCTATCTGCAGCGTTCTGGGTCTCGAAGTGGGAGCAGGAAATCTAACCCCATCTCCTTCCCCCAAACCTTCTGCTCATTGCCAAGACTCTGTGTTCGTGTCTGGAGCTGGACGGCGCCTGGAACACATTTGAGAGAAAAACACACAGTGAGCACGTGAACAGTACGGTCAGGTAACTTTTCTTGTCCCTGTGCACGCCTGAGATTGAGGAGGGGGGGGGGGGGGACCGATCCCCTCTCTCACACTTACTGTCCATTACTCCTTTTAGCATGGCAATATTTCCCCCCCCCCCTCCCTCCTCCTCCTCCTCCTCCTCCTCCTCCTCCTCCTCCCCCTCCTCACTGCAGTGATTTCAAGTGCCCGCCGAATGGGGATTCTTTCTGGGCTAAAACAAAAATTCGGTTCGAATTTCAGAACCACCAAAAAAAAACTGCTACAAAGAACTACCAGTAACTGCCGTTGGGGTTCTTTATTGGCGAGCCGCTGGTAATTAACCCTGCCTGCGAGCAGAGGGAATGAGGGAGTGGTATTTCACTCGTATTTTCCGTTGAGGATGTTAGATTATTTTAGGTAAGTGCAGGGTGAGATTAAGCTGATATTCAGTGTGGTTGTATCGAATATCCAGCTGATTGTATCTAATATCCAGCTGATTGTATCTAATATTCAGTGAATGATTGTATCTGATGTCCTGTATGTGTTTGTATTTAATATCCAGTGTGTGGTTGTATCTAATATCCAGTGTGTGATTGTATCTGATATTCAGTGTGTGATTGTATTTAATATCCAGTGTGTGGTTGTATCTAATATCCAGTGTGTGATTGTATCTAATATCCAGTGTGTGATTGTATCTGATATCCAGCGTGTAATTGTATCTAATATCCAGTGTGTGACTGTATCTGATATCCAGTGTGTGTTTGTATTTAATATCCAGTGTATGATTGTTTCTAATATCCAGTGTGTGATTGTATCTGATATCCAGTGTGTGACTGTATTTGAATCCAGTGTGTGATTGTATCTGATATCCAGCGTGTGACTGTATCTGATGTCCTGTGTGTGTTTGTATTTAATATCCAGTGTGTGGTTGTATCTAATATCCAGTGTGTGACTGTATCTGATATCCAGCGTGTAATTGTATCTAATATCCAGTGTGTGACTGTATCTGATATCCAGTGTGTGTTTGTATTTAATATCCAGTGTATGATTGTTTCTAATATCCAGTGTGTGACTGTATTTGATATCCAGTGTGTGACTGTATTTGATATCCAGTGTGTGGCTGTATTTGATATCCAGTGTGTGGCTGTATTTGATATCCAGTGTGTGACTGTATTTGATATCCAGTGTGTGACTGTATTTGATATCCAGTGTGTGATTGTATTTGATATCCAGTGTGTGATTGTATCTGATAGCCAGTGTTAGCTGTATTTGATATCCAGTGTGTGATTGTATCTGATATCCACTGTGTGACTGTATTTGATATCCAGTGTGTGACTGTATCTGATATCCACTGTGTGACTGTATTTGATATCCAGTGTGTGACTGTATCTGATAGCCAGTGTGTGGCTGTATTTGAATCCAGTGTGACTGTATTTGATATCCAGTGTGTGACTGTATCTGATACCCAGTGTGTGGCTGTATTTGAATCCAGTGTGACTGTATTTGATATCCAGTGTGTGATTGTATCTGATAGCCAGTGTGTAGCTGTATTTGAATCCAGTGTGACTGTATCTGATATCCAGTGTGATTATATCTGGCTCTGATGCAATTGTGTGATCATCGTTGAGATTGAGAAACAGGAAGAGGTTGTATTTTAAAATCAGTCTGTCATATTTTAAATGATGTCCAGTCAGTAACAATCTGATTACAGTCACACTTAAGAGTGTGACTTTGATATTTACTTTATTACAAGCAGACACAGAGTGATATTGACTCCAGCACAACTTTACATTCACTTTATTACAGGCACAGAGTGAGACTGACTCATATTTGCATTGTGGGCAGGTACAGAGTGATACTGACCAGCACAAATGTGTAATAATTTTATTACAAGCGAACTCAAATTTACTGGTACAAGTGTGTAATAATTTTATTACAGGCAGGTACAGAGTGATATTAACTAGCACAAGCGTGTAATAATTTTATTACAAGCAAACTCAGATTTAGTGGTACAAATGTGTAATAATTTTATTACAAGCAAGCTCAGATTTACTAGCACAAGTGTGTAATAATTTTATTACAAGCAAACTCAGATTTAGTGGTACAAATGTGTAATAATTTTATTACAAGCAAGCTCAGATTTACTAGCACAAGTGTGTAATAATTTTATTACAAGCAAACTCAGATTTAGTGGTATAATTGTGTAATAGTTGCATTGCGGGCAGGTACAGAGTGATATTAACTAGCACAAGCATGTAATAATTTTATTACAAGCAAACTCAAATTTACTGGTATAAGTGTGTAACAATTGCATTGCAGGCAGGTACAGAGTGATATTGACTAGCACAAGCCTGTAATAATTTTATTACAAGCAAACTCAAATTTACTGGTATAAGTGTGTAACAATTGCATTGCAGGCAGGTACAGAGTGATATTGACTAGCACAAGCATGTAATAATTTTGTTACAAGCAAACTCAGATTTACTAGCCGAAGTGTGTAATAATTTTATTACAAGCTTACTCAAATTTACTGGTATAAGTGTGCAAGAATTGCACTGTGGGCAGGTACAGAGTGATATTAACTAGCACGAGCATGTAATAATTTTTATTACAAGCAAACACAGATTAACTAGCACGAGCATGTAATAATTTTATTACAAGCAAACACAGATTTACTAACACAAGTGTGTGTAATAATTTTATTACAAGCAAACTCAGATTTACTAACACATGTGTGTAATATTTTATTACAAGCAAACTCAGATTTACTAACACAAGTGTGTAATAATTTTATTACAAGCAAACTCAGATTTACTGGTACAAGTGTGTAATAATTTTATTACAAGCAAACTCAGATTTACTGGTACAAGTGAATGTAATAATTTTATTACAAGCAAACTCAGATTTACTGGTACAAGTGTGTAATAATTTTATTACAAGCAAACTCAAATTTACTGGTATAAGTGTGTAACAATTGCATTGCAGGCAGGTACAGAGTGATATTGACTACCACAAGCATGTAATAATTTTGTTACAAGCAAACTCAGATTTACTAGCCGAAGTGTGTAATAATTTTATTACAAGCTTACTCAAATTTACTGGTATAAGTGTGCAAGAATTGCATTGTGGGCAGGTACAGAGTGATATTAACTAGCACGAGCATGTAATAATTTTATTACAAGCAAACACAGATTTACTAACACAAGTGTGTAATAATTTTAATACAAGCAAACTCAGATTTACTAACACAAGTGTGTAATAATTTTATTACAAGCAAACACAGATTAACTAGCACGAGCATGTAATAATTTTATTACAAGCAAACACAGATTTACTAACACAAGTGTGTAATAATTTTAATACAAGCAAACTCAGATTTACTAACACAAGTGTGTAATAATTTTATTACAAGCAAACACAGATTAACTAGCACGAGCATGTAATAATTTTATTACAAGCAAACACAGATTTACTAACACAAGTGTGTAATAATTTTATTACAAGCAAACTCAGATTTACTAACACAAGTGTGTAATAATTTTATTACAAGCAAACTCAAATTTACTAACACAAGTGTGTAATAATTTTAATACAAGCAAACTCAGATTTACTAACACAAGTGTGTAATAATTTTATTACAAGCAAACTCAGATTTACTAACACAAGTGTGTAATAATTTTATTACAAGCAAACTCAAATTTACTAACACAAGTGTGTAATAATTTTAATACAAGCAAACTCAGATTTACTAACACAAGTGTGTAATAATTTTATTACAAGCAAACTCAGATTTACTGGTACAAGTGTGTAACAATTTAATTGCAGGCAGGTACAGACACTTTGACTCGAGCGCAAGTGTGTAACAATACAACTACTCGGTACGTGCCGGTCTGGAATATTGTCAGCTAGAGAGTGAGATTGTCATTGCTGCTCAGAGGTGGAACGATCTGGGAGCCGAGATCGGGAGGAGGTTCAATCTGTACTTGTTCTTTTCTTGCAACCAGATGTGTGGTTTACAAAGAGCAAGGAAGAGCTTGAGGATTAGTATCCCGGGGAGCTGGACTCACGGCTAGAAAGGCGTAGGTCGCCCCAAAAATATCCAACCCAACACAAGGCGTTTGGTTGGTGCAATTTACAAGCGTTGAATTTCAGCTTGCGTTTGTATCTGGAACCACAAATGAAATGAGTGGCTTTATTTTGTTTTAAAAAGCAGCCTTTTCCATAGTGTGTGGGACACTTTTCCCCACCAACCCTCTGGGACAATTGAACGAAATCTATGTCTCGTTAACAAGCAGTTTCACACACTTGGTTTCAGTCTGGCTAATCTGGGACTGGGATGACGAAAAGGACTTTTTTTCTCTCTCTCTCCCTCGTTTGATCTGCTTTTGATTTGCCGTGGCTGGGGAAATGAAGTTTTGTAGTTCACCATATCAAAAGTGGAGGAGGGGGGGAGAGTGAAATTCTCAAACAAAAAGCAACAGAAGGTGAGACGCCCGTTTTAGCATTGATACAGCAAATCTAGGTGGAAAAAGGACCCCTTGCATTAAATAAGTTTCACATTTGTTTTGTGCTTTTCAACATGTATTATTTTAAGATATATTTTTTTAAAAAAAGACTCCACAGCCCAGCAGTGAAATTCTACAAAAATAAACAAACAAAGACAATTTTGAGTGAGGCTTAAGGCAAGCTTTGTTGATATGATTTGATTTGTTATTGTCACAAGCACTAGCGCAAATAACACAATCGTGGGTGAGTGTAACATTGATTAACGGAGCCGACAAATGCACTTAAATAAGTAAATGACGAAGGAATCATTTGCAGAGTTCTGGAGGCCAATTTGGAAGGCAGTTTAAACAGGTCGGGACTGGAGTGGAATAGAGAGCTCTGTAAATTTGACCCACTCAAAATAATGTTTTCATTTGGGGCTGGTATATTTTTTGAATGGATTTCAACAGTAAGACACAAATTAGTGCCATCCCCGTGTGCCCAATTTCTTTGAGAATGGAATCAAACAGCAACGGAGGAAAAAATTAAACCACAAACCCTTCTTGGAGCGAGTGAAACAGGGGTGTTTCACCCTGTTCTGCTCCCTCTATGTTAAGCTCCTCAATAACACGGAAGTGTGGCGCTGTAAGATTATTTGAAGGGCGGGCGGTTGAATAAATGATAGGCGTGGAGGAACCACGGGTTAGAAATACCGGCATAATTTCATTTGTTGGATTGGGTTGAAGCTAAACTGATCAAACAAGAACCTGAATGAGTGAGTGATACACTAATCCGCACCTTTCCACAGAGACAACCTTCAATCTCAATCCAGGTGGTTTTTATTTATATATATACAGAATTGGACTGATCTGTGGCGGGCACTGAAATCATGTTATCTTGTAAGGAATGTAAGTGTGAAGTTAACATCTCTGATTGGGGTATAGTGGATTCTCTGGTGTCGTAACTGTTCAGAGTCAATCGAAATGGGAATACTGAATACATTCAAAGTGTATTTATTAGTAGATACATTCAAAGTGTATTTATTAGTAGATACATTCAACGTGTATTTATTAGTAGATACATTCAAAATGTATTTATTAGTAGGTACATTCAACGTGTATTTATTAGTAGATACATTCAACGTGTATTTATTAGTAGATACATTCAAAGTGTATTTATTAGTAGGTACATTCAAAGTGCATTTATTAGTAGATACATTCAAAGTGTATTTATTAGTAGATAACTTCAACGTGTATTTATTAGTAGATACATTCAAAGTGCATTTATTAGTAGGTACATTCAAAGTGTATTTATTAGTAGATACATTCAAAGTGTATTTATTAGTAGGTACATTCAAAGTGCATTTATTAGTAGATACATTCAAAGTGTATTTATTAGTAGATAACTTCAACGTGTATTTATTAGTAGATACATTCAACGTGTATTTATTAGTAGGTACATTCAAAGTGTATTTATTAGTAGATAACTTCAACGTGTATTTATTAGTAGATACATTCAACGTGTATTTATTAGTAGGTACATTCAAAGTGTATTTATTAGTAGATACATTCAAAGTGTATTTATTAGTAGGTACATTCAAAGTGTATTTATTAGTAGATACATTCAACGTGTATTTATTAGTAGATACATTCAAAGTGTATTTATTAGTAGGTACATTCAAAGTGCATTTATTAATAGATACATTCAAAGTGTATTTATTAGTAGATACATTCAAAGTGTATTTATTACTAGATACATTCAAAGTGTATTTATTAGTAGGTATTAGTAGATCAGTCAAAGTGTATTTATTAGTAGATACATTCAAAGTGTATTTATTAGTAGATACATTCAAAGTGTATTTATTAGTAGATACATTCAACGTGTATTTATTAGTAGATACATTCAACGTGTATTTATTAGTAGATACATTCAACATGTATTTATTAGTAGATACATTCAACGTGTATTTATTAGTAGATACATTCAAATGTATTTATTAGTAGATACATTCAAAGTGCATTTATTAATAGATACATTCAAAGTGCATTTTTTAGTAGATATATTCAAAGTGTATTTATTAGTAGGTATTAGTAGATGCATTCAAAGTGTATTTATTAGTAGATACATTCAAGTGTATTTATTAGTAGGTATTAGTAGATCCATTCAAAGTGTATTTATTACTAGATACATTCAAAGTGTATTTATTAGTAAGTATTAGTAGACACATTCAAAGTGTATTTATTAGTAGATATATTCAAAGTGTATTTATTAGTAGATACATTCAAAGTGTATTTATTAATTGATACATTCTAAGTGTATTTATTAGTAAGTATTAGTAGACACATTCAAAGTGTATTTATTAGTAGATACATTCAAAGTGTATTTATTAGTAAGTATTAGTAGACACATTCAAAGTGTATTTATTAGTTGGTATTAGTAGATATATTCAAAGTGTATTTATTAGTAGACACATTCAAAGTGTATTTATTAATAGATACATTTAAAGTGTATTTATTAGTAAGTATTAGTAGACACATTCAAAGTGTATTTATTAGTAGATACATTCAAAGTGTATTTATTAGTTGATTCATTCAAAATGTATTATTAGTAGGTATTAGTAGATACATTCAAAGTGTTTTATTAATAGATACATTCAAAGTGTATTTATTAGTAGATACATTCAAAGTGTATTTATTAATAGATACATTCAAAGTGTATTTATTAATAGATACATTCAAAGTGTATTTATTAGTAGATACATTCAAAGTGTATTTATTAGTAGACACATTCAAAGTGTATTTATTAGTAGACACATTCAAAGTGTATTTATTAGTAGGTATTAGTAGATACATTCAAAGTGTATTTATTAGTTGATACATTCAAAGTGTATTTATTAGTGGGTATTAGTAGACATATTCAAAGTGTATTTATTAATAGATACATTCAAAGTGTATTTATTAGTAGATACATTCAACGTGTATTTATTAGTAGATACATTCGAAGTGTATTTATTAGTACGTATCAGTAGATCCATTCAAAGTGTATTTATTAGTAGATATTAGTAGATACATTCAAAGTGTATTTATTAGTAGGTATTAGTAGATCCATTCAAAGTGTATTTATTAGTAGGTATTAGTAGATACATTCAAAGTGTATTTATTAGTAGGTATTAGTAGATACATTCAAAGTGTATTTATTAATAGATACATTCAACGTGTATTTATTAGTAGATACATTCAAAGTGTATTTATTAGTAGGTACATTCAAAGTGTATTTATTAGTAGATACATTCAACGTGTATTTATTAGTAGATACATTCAACGTGTATTTATTAGTAGATACATTCAAAGTGTATTTATTAGTAGATCCATTCAAAGTGTATTTATTAGTAGGTATTAGTTGATCCATTCAAAGTGTATTTATTAGTAGATACATTCAAAGTGTATTTATTAATAGGTATTAGTAGATACATTCAAAGTGTGTTTATTAGTAGATACATTCAATGTGTATTTATTAGTAGATACATTCAAAGTGCATTTATTAGTAGATACATTCAAAGTGTATTTATTAGTAGGTATTAGTAGACACATTCAAAGTGTATTTATTAATAGATACATTCAAAGTGTATTTATTAGTAGATACATTCAAAGTGTATTTATTAGTAGATGCATTCAAAGTGTATTTATTAGTAGATACATTCAAAGTGTATTTATTAGTTGATACATTCAAAGTGTATTTATTAGAACATAGAACATAGAACATAGAACATTACAGCGCAGAACAGGCCCTTCGGCCCACGATGTTGCGCCGACCAGTTACAAAACAATGACCCACTAGCCTAAACCAATCCCTTTTCATCCATAAACCTATCCACAGATCTCTTAAACACCCCCAAACTAGGTGCATTTACAACTGCAGCTGGCAGGGCATTCCAGTCCCTCACCACCCTCTGGGTATAGAACCTACCCCTGACATCTGTCCTATAACTACCCCCCCTTAATTTAAAATCATGCCCCCTCGTGCTAGCTTTCTCCATCCTAGGAAAAAGGCTATCACTATCTACCCTATCTAAACCTCTGATCATCTTATGTGTTTCAATGCGTTCCCCTCTTAGCCGCCTTCTTTCCAGCGAAAACAATCCCAAATCTCTCAGTCTTTCCTCATAGGATCTCCCCTCCATACCAGGCAACATCCTGATAAACCTCCTCTGCACCCTCTCCAAAGCCTCCACATCCTTCCTGTAATGTGGGGACCAGAACTGCACACAAAACTCCAAGTGTGGCCGCACCAGAGATGTGTACAGTTGCATCATGACGCTGCGACTCCTAAATTCAATCCCCCTACCAATAAACGCCAAGACTCCGTATGCCTTCTTAACAACCTTATCTACTTGATTCCCAACTTTCAGGGATCTATGTACACATACACCTAGATCCCTCTGCTCCTCCACACTATTCAAAGTCCTCCCGTTAGCCCTATACTCAACACATCTGTTATTCCTACCGAAATGAATTACCTCACACTTCTCCACATTAAACTCCATTCGCCACCTCTCGGCCCAGCTCTGCAACCTTTCTAAGTCATCCTGCAAACTATGACACCCTTCCTCACAATCTACCACACCTCTGACTTTGGTGTCATCAGCAAACTTACTAATCCACCCAACTATACCCTCATCCAGATCATTAATAAAAATTACAAACAGCAGTGGCCCAAAACAGATCCCTGAGGCACACCATTAGTAGGTATTAGTAGATACATTCAAAGTGTATTTATTAGTAGATACATTCAAAGTGTATTTATTAGTAGGTATTAGTAGACACATTCAATGTGTATTTATTAGTAGGTATTAGTAGATACATTCAAAGTGTATTTATTAGTAGATCCATTCAAAGTGTATTTATTAGTAGGTATTAGTAGACACATTCAATGTGTATTTATTAGTAGGTATTAGTAGATACATTCAAAGTGTATTTATTAATAGATACATTCAAAGTGTATTTATTAGTAGATACATTCAACGTGTATTTATTAGTAGGTACATTCAAAGTGTATTTATTAGTAGACACATTCAAAGTGTATTTATTAGTAGATACATTCAAAGTGTATTTATTAGTAGGTATTAGTAGACACATTCAAAGTGTATTTATTAGTAGATACATTCAAAGTGTATTTATTAGTAGGTACATTCAAAGTGTATTTATTAGTAGACACATTCAAAGTGTATTTATTAGTAGATACATTCAAAGTGTATTTATTAGTAGATCCATTCAAAGTGTATTTATTAGTAGGTATTAGTAGACACATTCAAAGTGTATTTATTAGTAGATCCATTCAAAGTGTATTTATTAGTAGGTATTAGTAGACACATTCAAAGTGTATTTATTAATAGATACATTCAAAGTGTATTTATTAGTAGATACATTCAAAGTGTATTTATTAGTAGATCCATTCAAAGTGTATTTATTAGTAGGTATTAGTAGACACATTCAAAGTGTATTTATTAGTAGGTATTAGTAGACACATTCAATGTGTATTTATTAGTAGGTATTAGTAGATACATTCAAAGTGTATTTATTAGTAGATCCATTCAAAGTGTATTTATTAGTAGGTATTAGTAGACACATTCAATGTGTATTTATTAGTAGGTATTAGTAGATACATTCAAAGTGTATTTATTAATAGATACATTCAAAGTGTATTTATTAGTAGATACATTCAACGTGTATTTATTAGTAGGTACATTCAAAGTGTATTTATTAGTAGACACATTCAAAGTGTATTTATTAGTAGATACATTCAAAGTGTATTTATTAGTAGGTATTAGTAGACACATTCAAAGTGTATTTATTAGTAGATACATTCAAAGTGTATTTATTAGTAGGTACATTCAAAGTGTATTCATTAGTAGACACATTCAAAGTGTATTTATTAGTAGATACATTCAAAGTGTATTTATTAGTAGATCCATTCAAAGTGTATTTATTAGTAGGTATTAGTAGACACATTCAAAGTGTATTTATTAGTAGATCCATTCAAAGTGTATTTATTAGTAGGTATTAGTAGACACATTCAAACTGTATTAATTAATAGATACATTCAAAGTGTATTTATTAGTAGATACATTCAAAGTGTATTTATTAGTAGATCCATTCAAAGTGTATTTATTAGTAGGTATTAGTAGACACATTCAAAGTGTATTTATTAGTAGATCCATTCAAAGTGTATTTATTAGTAGGTATTAGTAGACACATTCAAACTGTATTAATTAATAGATACATTCAAAGTGTATTTATTAGTAGACACATTCAACGTGTATTTATTAGTAGGTATTAGTAGACACATTCAAAGTGTATTTATTAGTAGATACATTCCAAGTGTATTTATTAGTAGGTATTAGTAGATACATTCAAAGTGTATTTATTAGTTGATACATTCAAAGTGTATTTATTAGTAGGTATTAGTAGACACATTCAAAGTGTATTTATTAGTTTGTATTAGTAGATACATTCAAAGTGTATTTATTAGTAGGTATTAGTAGATACATTCAAAGTGTATTTATTAGTTGATACATTCAAAGTGTATTTATTAGTTGATACATTCAAAGTGTATTTATTAGTAGATACATTCAAAGTGTATTTATTAGTAGGTATTAGTAGATACATTCAAAGTGTATTTATTAGTTGATACATTCAAAGTGTATTTATTAGTTGATACATTCAAAGTGTATTTATTAGTAGATACATTCAAAGTGTATTTATTAGTTGATACATTCAAAGTGTATTTATTAGTTGATACATTCAAAGTGTATTTATTAGTAGACACATTCAAAGTGTATTTATTAGTAGATACATTCCAAGTGTATTTATTAGTAGGTATTAGTAGATACATTCAAAGTGTATTTATTAGTTGATACATTCAAAGTGTATTTATTAGTAGGTATTAGTAGATACATTCAAAGTGTATTTATTAGTAAGTATTAGTAGACACATTCAAAGTGTATTTATTAGTTGATACATTCAAAGTGTATTTATTAGTAAGTATTAGTAGACACATTCAAAGTGTATTTATTAGTTTGTATTAGTAGATACATTCAAAGTGTATTTATTAGTAGGTATTAGTAGATACATTCAAAGTGTATTTATTAGTTGATACATTCAAAGTGTATTTATTAGTAGGTATTAGTAGACACATTCAAAGTGTATTTATTAGTTTGTATTAGTAGATACATTCAAAGTGTATTTATTAGTAGGTATTTGTAGATACATTCAAAGTGTATTTATTAGTTGATACATTCAAAGTGTATTTATTAGTAGATACATTCCAAGTGTATTTATTAGTAGGTATTAGTAGATACATTCAAAGTGTATTTATTAGTTGATACATTCAAAGTGTATTTATTAGTAGATACATTCAAAGTGTATTTATTAGTAGGTATTAGTAGATACATTAAAAGTGTATTTATTAGTAGATACATTCAAAGTGTATTTATTAGTTGATACATTCAAAGTGTATTTATTAGTAGATACATTCCAAGTGTATTTATTAGTAGGTATTTGTAGATACATTCAAAGTGTATTTATTAGTTGATACATTCAAAGTGTATTTATTAGTTGATACATTCAAAGTGTATTTATTAGTTTGTATTAGTAGATATATTCACAGTGTATTTATTGGTGAGAATTAGTTTGCTACTGCGAGTGGAGTAAGAGTGAAAATTATTGTGGGAGCAGTGGGAACCTCACTCTGTGGAATTGGCCTTATCACAGTGGGTGTCCATTGTGGAAGAAAGTAGGGATGGATTCCTACTCCCTCCCAGTTCTGATTCCTTCTGTGGAAATTAAAATCAGTTGACTGAAACCTGGCCCAAACACAGTCTGAACAGTCGGGCATCAGTAGAAGGGTCTGGATTCATTCTGAAATGTTTTGCAGTTAGTTTTGGGGAGACAGTAACCCTGCTTTGGTGATATAGCAGTGAGAATTGTCGGATTTTTCTTCCCTCAGCTGTAATTAATAGGAACACAACAGTTAGGGGATTTTCACAGTAACTTTCATTGCAGCCGAACTGTAACTAATAAATAAACAAACTTTTTTTGTAAGTAGCAAATTCAGACCCTCTGCCATTCACTCCGATGATGGCCAATCTGTTTTATTATAATGTATTTGTACTAATAAGTTATTATTGTTTCATTTTTCTTGTATTTACTTGTGACTAATAAATAAACAATGTTTTTTTTGTAAGTAGACAAATTCAGACCCTCTGCCATTCACTCCGATCATGACTCATCTTTTTTCATTAGTATGTGTCAAGAGTAGTCTTATATTAACACTGCAATGAAGTTACTGTGAAAATCCCCTAGTCTCACTCCTGTTCGGGTTACACTGAGGGAGAATTTAGCATCTAACCAGCACGTCTTTTGGACTGTGGGAGGAAACCGGAGCACCCGGAGGAAACCCATGCAGACACGGAGAGAATGTGCACAGACAGTCACCTAAGCTGGGAATCGAACCAGGATCCCTGGCGCCGTGAGGCAGCCATCCACTGTTCCACCACATCTCTCTGGTTTCCAATCCACCTCTCCCCATTTCCCGTTTTCTTTTCTCGATACATATAAATCTCTCTCTTGAAGCTATTCCGTGATGAATGCTCATTTTTAAATCCCTCCCCCCAAAATAACACGTGGGGTTTGATTGGAATGCTAAAGTGGGGGGGAAATTAATTGAGTGGCAGTGTTCGAATCAGATTTGGGGGTTGGAGGGGGAGAATGTAGATTGTTCTGTCTATGGCCAGTTCTATCCCTTGGTGTGTGTGTGTGTGTGTGTGTGTTAGCTGATTGTAAATAACAATTGTAAATAAAAAACAGGCTAGTGCTGTATCAGAACTCTTGTTCCAAATTTCATATATTTCCAGATAACACATATATAAACTACAATATATAAATAAAACACACATATACAAAATATATGTAACCTCTTGCTTACGAAAGGGGACTACTAATTCAATAATTCACCCCCAGATTTGATTGCAAGCACAATAGTTGGCTTGATCCTAATCATTTTGTACTGTTCTGGAGCTAATGTCGTCAACCCTACACTGGGGCTAATGTCTACTGTTATGCAGTTCCAGGAAGGGATTTTTTATATTGTTGTTTGAGAGAATTTCAATATTGTTACACACACCTAATAAAAGAAAGCAGCAACGAGCAAAAATAAAAGGAGCTTTTATAGAACATAGAACATAGAACATTACAGCGCAGAACAGGCCCTTCAGCCCACGATGTTGCGCCGACCAGTTACAAAACAATGACCCACTAGCCTAAACCAATCCCTTTTCATCCATAAACCTATCCACAGATCTCTTAAACGCCCCCAAACTAGGCGCATTCACAACTGCAGCTGGCAGGGCATTCCAGTCCCTCACCACCCTCTGGGTAAAGAACGTACCCCTGACATTAGTCCTATAACTACCCCCCCTTAATTTAAAGCCATGCCCCCTCGTGCTAGCTTTCTCCATCCTAGGAAAAAGGCTATCACTATCTACCCTGTTTAAACCTCTAATCATCTTATATGTTTCAATGAGGTCCCCTCTTAGCCGCCTTCTTTCCAGCAAAAACAACCCCAAATCTCTCAGTCTCTCCTCATAGGATCTCCCCTCCATACCAGGCAACATCCTAGTAAACCTCCTCTGCACCCTCTCCAAAGCCTCTACATCCTTCCTGTAAAGTGGGGACCAGAACTGCACACAAAACTCCAAGTGCGGCCGCACCAGAGTTGTGTACAGTTGCAACATGACGCTGCTACTCCTAAATTCAATCCCCCTACCAATAAACGCCAAGACACCGTACGCCTTCTTAACAACCTTATCTACTTGATTCCCAACTTTCAGGGATCTATGTACACATACACCTAGATCCCTCTGTTCATCCACACTATTCAAAGTCCTCCCGTTAGCCCTATACTCGACACATCTGTTATTCCTACCAAAGTGAATTACCTCACACTTCTCCACATTAAACTCCATCCGCCACCTCTCAGCCCAGCTCTGCAACCTTTCTAAGTCTCCCTGCAAACTATGACACCCTTCCTCACAATCTACCACACCTCCGACTTTGGTGTCATCAGCAAACTTACTAATCCACCCAACTATACCCTCATCCAGATCATTAATAAAAATTACAAACAGCAGTGGCCCCAAAACAGATCCCTGAGGCACACCACTCGTAACTCGTTTTAAATTTTCGCAATCGGAAACAGACGCTGGGTGGGATCAGAAGGTTCGGGAGGGAGGTCGGGTGGATTTTATATTTCTCGGAGTTTGAGTTGGAGAAGTATTGTCAGCATTGAGTGAGGTGCTATTTATTATTGGACTTCTATAGAGTGGAGGATGTTCCAGTTCTTTGTGAGTAAGTTTCGATGATGTGGAGATGCCGGTGTTGGACTGGGGTGGGCACATTAAGAAGTCTCGCAACACCAGGTTTACTTGGTAACACAAACTGGTTATAATCCAGTGAGGAAGGGTATCATAGTTTGCAGGATGACTTAGAAAGGTTGCAGAGCTGGGCTGAGAGGTGGCGAATGGAGTTTAATGTGGAGAAGTGTGAGGTAATTCATTTCGGTAGGAATAACAGATGTGTTGAGTATAGGGCTAACGGGAGGACTTTGAATAGTGTGGAGGAGCAGAGGGATCTAGGTGTCTGTGTACATAGATCCCTGAAAGTTGGGAATCAAGTGGATAAGGTTGTTAAGAAGGCATACGGAGTCTTGGCGTTTATTGGTAGGGGGATTGAATTTAGGAGTCACAGCGTCATGATGCAACTGTACACATCTCTGGTGCGGCCGCACTTGGAGTTTTGTGTGCAGTTCTGGTCCCCACATTACAGGAAGGATGTGGAGGCTTTGGAGAGGGTGCAGAGGAGGTTTACCAGGATGTTGCCTGGTATGGAGGGGAGATCCTATGAGGAGAGACTGAGAGGTTGTTTTCGCTGGAAAGAAGGCGGCTAAGAGGGGATCTCATTGAAACATATAAGATGATTAGAGGTTTAGACAGGGTAGATAGTGATAGCCTTTTTCCTAGGATGGAGAAAGCTAGCACGAGGGGGCACGATTTTAAATTAAGGGGGGGTAGTTATAGGACAGATGTCAGGGGTAGGTTCTTTACCCAGAGGGTGGTGAGGGACTGGAATGCCCTGCCAGCTGCGGTTGTAAATGCACCTAGTTTGGGGGCATTTAAGAGATCTGTGGATAGGTTTATGGACAAAAAG